>OW240917.1:186975508-187152183 GCA_933207985.1 Pelobates cultripes
TTGGTCTCACAACTGAAACAAGGCTGAAAAAAGCGGCTGAAAAAAGACTAAGTCCCATGCGAATGGGACTTAGTCTCTAAAACTAAATAAGGCTGAAAAAGCGGCTGAAAAATCGACTAAGTCCCATCGCCGAATGGGACTTAGTCTCTGCAGCTGTAAAACCAGTAGGGGAGAAGGTAGAGCTCAGCGGTGTTGGCGGAAATGTGTAGCCGATTTTAGTTCCATGAATTTGGCTACACATACCGCTGACCTCGTCGAATGATCAAAGATGGCCGCCGCCACGTGTTCGGCAAACGAACAAAGACCTCCCAGCATTGTCAATTAAGCTGCGGTTAACCGCAGCTTCTGGGAGGTAAATTGCCTGCACACTTCCACTTCTGGGTGGTCTGCCTGTGTGGTACTTGGTTCAGTAAGCCCCATTTACTGAACCAAGTGGGAAATAGCCAGGCAGGCACAAAGGGTTTGCACCAGGTCTGGGGACACAGGGGACACCGTCTTAAAGGGGCAGTGTCCCCAACAAGTCTGGGGACACGGCCTTAAAGGGGCAGTGTCCCAATCTTCCTGATGTCCCAAAAAAGGTGTTTAAAGGGCCAGCACCAGTCACATAAAGAGTCCATAAGCCCCAATATGCCCACCGACAGTCTTAAAGGTCCATACACACCAAATAAAAGTGCATACATTTTCACAATCTCCCAGGGGCCATAGTCATGCGGGAGGAGGCTGGCAAAGAGGCTTCTCCACAACCCAGGGAAGCAGGGCAATTTGCCATTTAAAGGGCCCGTTACAAATAGCAGTTTGTAACAAGGTGTCAATCCATATCTGCCAAGTGACCCGATGTAGGGGACCAGTCCCTATTCTGCTCTGTGTCAGTGTGTATCAGGGAACCTTAGGACAGGTGTCAATCCATATCTGCCAAGTGACCCGATGTAGGGGGAACAGTCCCTATTCTGCTCTGTGTCAGTGTGTATCAGGGATCCTTAGGACAGGTGTCAATCCATATCTGCCAAGTGACCCTATGTAGGGGGACCAGTCTCTATTCTGCTCTGTGTCCGTGTGCATCAGGGGCTCTGAGGACAGGTGTCAATCCATATGTCAAGGTGTCAATATGTCAAATGTCAGGTGTCAATCCATATTGATTGTGATTTAGGAATGTTAGGTGATTTCTGCCCTTTATGGATTAAAACCAGACTCTGTATCAACTGTGTAATTTTCCATGGGAGTTTTGCCATGGATCCCCCTCCGGCATGCCACAGTCCAGGTGTTAGTCCCCTTGAAACAACTTTTCCATCCCTATTGTGGCCAGAAAGAGTCCCTGTGTGTTTTAAAATTCGCCTGCCCCATGTGTGAGATACGAGGTGACCGGGTGGGTGTGAGCAAGCCGGTTGCGGGTGCTAAAGATCGCCGGGTCTGTGCCTCCGAGGACGGAGCTCCCTCAGAATGCCGCCATTCACGCCGGAAGTCAGGCGCCGCCCCCACACGGTACCGCACTAAATAGCGATGGGGGGCGGGCGGAAACCGAAGCAGGGAGCAGAAGTAGCTCCGATATTCCGGAGCCGCAAAGATGGCGGCGCCATGCGGGAGGAAGAAGATGGCCGCGAATATGACTCTGACTCTGCAGCCAGTGATAGGAGCAGAACAATGACGGCTACCCCCCTCACCAAAGATGACCTCCGCCAGCTACTAAATGAAATCAAGGCAAATATGGCTACAGAATTTGACAGGCATCTCACACCCATCAGAGAAGGCCTGATTGACTTAACCCACAGAACCTCCACTATTGAGGAACAACTGGACCTGACAGTTACACGCACAACAGCAACTGAAAATGCCATAACCGCCCTACAAGAACAGCTCCGCCAACTAGAGGAGGCACAAGAGGACCTGAACAACCGGTCCCGCCGAAATAACGTAAGGATACGTGGAATCCCAGAAACGATCACAATAGAGGCACTGGGCCCAACGCTACGAGAGCTCTTTTGTGGCCTGCTCCCAGAGGCTTCACCGGCGGAACTCCTACTAGATAGAGCGCACAGGGCTCTCCGAACACCCATGCCCAATGCAACCCAACCCAGGGACGTCATCATAAGAGTGCACTATTTCCACATTAAAGAGGCACTCATGCAAGCGGCACGAAACACCCCACTACAAATAGAAGGTCACCAAATCTCCTTCTACCAGGACCTGGCCCCGAGCACCCTGCGCAAACGGAAGGAGCTGCGGCCCCTCACTCAGGAGCTTACGAAGCAACATATCCGCTACTCATGGGGACACCCATTTAAGCTGCAGGTCCGGAAGAACAACCGCACCTACACCCTATACAACACCGCGGAAATGGCGGATTTCGCAGAGAGCCTCGGCCTAGACCCCACAACCCTCACCACGGATCCGAATCCCAGAAGACACGACAGGGGCCCTCCGCCCAGAAATGCACCACGGTTAGCCCCGACACGCCAGATACCAAATAGCCCACGCATCAGGGCCGACAACTAAACGGACCGACATCCACCCACTACTCGACGCGCCAACAGAAGACCAACATACGAAATAAGAAATACGTACCGACACGGACTATTCTCAAGAGGGTCATGGTCACCATAGCAGAAAACACACCCGAACACGGAACCTGGACTGACTTTGGCACTAAAGAACACTGGCAACCCCACACCCCAATAATGGACTGGAAACAGCCTACACCGCTGACAACTCCAAGCTCCAGATAAGATATAATTCACAAACTCTCTCCTTGCTTTATATCCTGTTACCTGCTCTCTGTTTGGTTACTAGGACTCATTCGATAGACAGCAATTATATGTCTCTAGCTCACTACTTAGTTACGGGGTATCCTTCAATAGATAGAAATCATAGATGCAGGAATATAGCCGGCACGCACTAGTACCCTTCTCGGCACCAGCCGATGTAGTCACAGACCACTGCCACCCAGGGTGCAAAGCGGAACAGCTGCTCACATTCACCCACCACACAGGTATCCTGGATGCCACAGCACACAACACCACGACCTAGCACCAAAATAGAGCAGATACCCACAGGGAGGTACACCTTGAGCGGGGTGGGATGGCTGGGGCACCCCCCAACAAGGGACATAGCATGCGCCTAATGATAGACACCTCTTAGGTACACACCTCAAAACACCGCTAGCTCCCTTGAGCGTAAACACTTCCCCAGGAGACTCAATAAAGCAGTATCCTGGACAGTACTCTGCTCCCGCACTAGTCACACTGGGACCCAGGAGAGGCGGGCACACCCTCCACATAGAAAACTGGTGACGACACCAAAAGCACCAGAAAGACTAAGCACAAACGGCAAGCCCTGGGAAAAGAGGGACTTAGACAGGCACACCCTGAACGCATACAACCCCTAGGACCCATTGCAAACCGGGGCACCACCAAGGATAAGAGCGGACCAACACAGGGAGGGTCTCACACTAACCCACAAGACTTGCAAAGGCAAGGCATCAGGCACCAAGGGACCAGGAAAGTATAGCTACAACCCAACCCCCCATTCCTTTCGCCCCCCAACCCGGGGACCCCCTAGGACCCCCACAGAGAGACACCATAGGGGAAGACACGCACCACGGGAACCTCTAGACACTACAGTAGAGGAAATGTATATAACTAAATTGAAGTTGATGTTAAACTGTTGTGTTACAATGTAAAACTGTTACTCATTATTTTTCAGCTAACCGACACACCCCACCCCTCCTCACGTGCTGACGGACGCCACTCACAGCAGACGGCACCATGCCGACATCTTACGACTAGACGGTGACAGCACACCCTCACCACCGCACCAATACTAGATCCACTACTGACCAGACCAACGCCCCACAGGCTCACAAGGTACGACCCTGCACACACAAGACACGATACGCAGAGAGCTCACTCCACGGACGCAACGCCCCCACAACGATGACCGACCACAGCACACACAGTTAAGCGGATGACTACTGAAAACTGCCTCTGGACGGCCTTGACCGGACGGTCGCCAACCCCCGACACACACACACCTACCCGAACTCACGGGGAAACTCACGGAGCGGTCGGACGCTTCGCCCCACTACCTACTGGCCTTCGGATAAGCCCAGTAGCACACTCTACCCATATCCCCCACCCACTACCTTCACCCAGGCTGACACCCTAAGCCCTCCCGCCCTCCCCCCCCCCACCCTTCGCGGCCCGCGGCCACCCGGACGCGCAACTCAAGACAACCCATCACTGCAAACCCGCAGAGACCGCCACACTCCCACAGACACCATGCCTACACAAATAAGATGCATCTCCATTAATGCCAAAGGATTGAACTCCCCCAACAAGAGGCATGGCATATTACGCTGGGCACATAAACAACACGCTGACATAGTCCTCATACAGGAAACCCACTTCACAATCAACCGCATATTCCCCCTCACTAACAGATACTACACACAGAGCTTCCATGCTCCCTCCCCAGATACCAAGACCAAAGGTGTAGCGATCCTATTGAGAGCAAACAGCCCCCTCACAGATATCACCTGCTCTAAAGACCCACAGGGTAGATATATCACAATACGGGGAAAAATAGGCACATCACAATACGCCTTCTCATCGCTCTACGCACCCACAACACCAGATCCACCCTTCTGGCAACAATTAGCGACCCACCTCAGCACGTACTCAGCCACACGACTTATAGTGGGCGGGGACTGCAATGCAGCACACATACATGCCGTAGATCGGACCTCAAGCGCCAAAACGCGAACTCGCCCAAACCAAAACGACGTCCTCTTCGCCCAATTCCTGGCTTCCCACAAACTGATTGACATATGGAGGGCACAACACCCGACCACCAAAGACTACACTTTCTACTCCCACCCACACGGATCCTATTCACGCATTGACCACTTTCTCATTTCACCAAACTTACTATCTCAAATCACCAAATCGGAGATTGGACCTATCTCCTGGTCCGACCACGCCGAGATAGCAATCACTCTAAACCTACCGACCATACACACACACTGGTCATGGCGACTTAACCCACTACTCCTCCACGATCAACTGATCAGAGACAAAATAACTATAGCAATCAAAGATTATTTCAACTTAAACTCACCCACAACGACCTCACCTATGACCCTCTGGACAGCACATAAAGCAGTCATCAGAGGCACACTCATCAGCCTAGCCACCCATAAAAAAAGACAAACACAACGACAAATACTAGAAACAATGACAGAACTCCGCCGCCTAGAAACGGAACACAAAAAGAACCCTAACCCGACCACCCTGTCCAAACTTACGGTGACCAGAAGCCTCCTTAATACTCTCACACAAACAGACACAGCCAAAGCTCTGATGTGGCTCAAACAAAAATATTATGAAAAGGGCAACAAGGCGGACACTATGCTTGCCCGCAGACTTAAAAAGCGAACTGAAGCTAAACGCATTACACAGATACGAATGAACGATGGTACCCTCACAGACTGCTCAACTAGCATAGGAAAAGTCTTCCAGGACTATTACACAGACTTCTACAACCACGACCACCGACCCCATGACACCAACCCATCGCTGTCCACACGCATAGACACATTCCTACAAAGCACGACGCTACCCACCCTAACGCAAGAGGCCCAAGCAGCCCTGAGCCAAGACGTCACGACAGAAGAAATGGCCATTGCAGTGGGATCCCTCAAACCAAATAAAAGTCCAGGACCAGACGGCTACACAGCCCTATATTACAAGAAATTTGGCCCATTACTCCTCACACATCTATGCGCGGTCTTTAACGCAGCACTCAAGGGAGAGAACCTCCCACCAGAAATGACCGGGGCAAACATCTGCCTCCTCCCAAAACCCGGCAAAGACCACTCTGAACCCGCACACTACAGACCAATCTCCTTACTCAACGTGGACCTTAAAATCATGACCAAAATTATGGCCAACCGCCTAAACCCATACCTAAGAGCCCTCATACACCCAGATCAAGTGGGATTCATCCCACACAGACACGCTGCGGACAACACCCGGAGAGCCATTGACCTCATATGGCTGGCTAACCACAGACGAATCCCCACAGCGATCATCTCACTGGACGCGGAAAAAGCGTTTGATCGCTTGCTCTGGCCGTTCCTCTACCATACACTACAATACATAGGGATACCACCCGAGTTTACTTCATTTGTGCAGGCCATCTATCACTCTCCCTAAGGGGCACTTCTTCTACCTAACATCCCCCCACCACGATTCCCCATCTCAAACGGCACGAGACAGGGGTGCCCTTTATCCCCTCTATTATTCGCCATATCACTGGAGCCTTTGCTGCAAGCGGTGCGTGCCAGCCATGACATAGAGGGGCTAACGATCAGGGGAGAAACCTTTAAAATCTCAGCCTACGCGGATGACATCCTGCTAACACTGACAAACCCGGAAAAATCCATAAACTCGCTCCTAACTCTCATACAAGAATACTCAGACTTGTCAGGATACAAGATCAACCTGAATAAATCAGAGCTCCTCCCAATACAAATAGATGCTCCAAACATAGCTACACTCAAACAAATATGCCCGATGAGGATCTGCCACACGATGATGACGTACCTAGGGATCCAACTCCCAACAAACATTACCACTCTTTATAAAACAAACTACACCCCCTTATTACAAAAAGCCCACTCTGACCTCACTAAATGGAAATCACTAGGGGTCTCATGGCTGGGGCGCATCACTACAATTAAAATGAATCTCCTACCCAGATTCTTATATCTATATCAAACCCTCCCCATACCGATCCATAAACAAGACTTTAAGGCACTACAAACAGCCATTGACACATTCATCTGGAATGGACACAAACCCAGAATACGCCGAAACACACTATACGTACCCAAGAAACACGGTGGACTAGGACTACCACACTTCACACATTACCACACGGCAGCACACCTAACGCAGATACAACACTGGCACGTCCCACCAGGGGAAAAAAGATGGGTGGACTTGGAACACAACATCTTCGGTAGGGACCACCCGTCCCTGTACATGTGGGTACCCAAACCACATAGACCCCTACCCCCTCCCACCGCACCCTCAATCACCCATGCGCTTGATACATGGGACAAAATGAGGGACAAATTTGAACTGTCATCGTTCCTATCTCCTATGACCCCCATATGGAGGAACAAGCTATTCCCACCGGGACTTACCCCCAAGCACTTCGCCCATTTTGAACACAGGGACATCTCCCGTCTAGGGCATTTGTACCAAGACAACGACATTATAAAATTCTCAGATATAAAAGACTCATCCTCACTCACTTCATTCGATCACTTTAGATTCATACAATTGCGCAGCTTTGCAGAGACTCCAATCATAAAACAAGCCGGCACGGCTCAACTCAATCGCTTTGAAAGAGACTGCATTGCGCACCCCAACAGACAAGGACAAATTTCCGACATATATGCAACCTTGGCGACCCACCACACGCAACTGTCTCTCCCATACATAGCGGCGTGGGAGGCAGACCTCGGGCCCCCAGACGAAACAACAGACTGGTCAGACATTTGGGAGGCAACAGCCTCTATCTCCATATGTGTCACACACACGGAGCAAGTTTACAAAATGCTATTCCGCTGGTACCTCACCCCCCAACGCCTGGCCATCATGCACCAAATACCAACCAACACCTGCTGGAAACAATGCGGAGAGACGGGAACGTTCCTCCACTGTTGGTGGACGTGCCCGAAACTCCAACCACTTTGGCAAGACACCACACGCCTAATCTCCAAACTAATAGACAAACCTTGTCCCGTAGACCCTTGGATGCTCCTACTCTCCAAGCCAATAGACCAATACACTAGAGCTGAAAATAAGCTAGCCGCTCGCATAGCCCTAGCAACACGTAGAGCCATAGCAGAAGTATGGTCAACTAACCGCATACCGACACAAGAAACAATTACCAAGAAGATAATAGATGGCATGCAGATGGATAGGCTCACAGCACAAATTCACGACTCGCCCAAAAAATTCCACAAAATATGGGACCCATGGCTGGAAGGGGACACGACCATTCCGTGGTAACAAAGTGGGGTGTTAACTGCCCCTCCCTAGCATAGGGATCCCCCAATTGAGGATATCATACACCATCCGATAAGAACGACCCTCACCTAACCACAGAGCCCCAAACACCAATCTGGGACCCCCGAGAGGGACCCGCGTGCTGGGTGGCCTGCGGACCGTGAACCCTCCCCCCCCCATGTCCACCCCGCCCCATTCCACAACCCTTACCCTAAACCACTCCTCGACTTGGACAAGACTGCACCCGCACATAACGAGACAAGACTCACAAAGAGTCGACGAGTGACTAAACCCATCCCTTAAAAACGCAGAAACGACAGGGAACTTAAATAAGCGTTCAAGGAAGATATAATGTCAATACCATGTTGATACGAATGTAAGCTATTTTCAAAATGCAATAGTACCCTGCGTTGGTACTGACATTCAATGTGCAAGTACTATTAAGTCTTGAACAACCCCCACCCACCCCTCCTTTTATTTTCTGTACCCCACTCCCCTCCCTCCTAACTTCAAGGAGAAAACCCTACAAATAAAGAATTTAAAAAAAAAAAAAATTCACCTGCCCATTGAAGTCAATGGCGTTTCGGGCGGTTCGCGAACATTTGCGGAATCACATGCAGAACACAAAATAAGTGTCATGCAATAAAGAGATTGGTAGTATTTTTGGAAAGCCGTGGCAGTATTCTTTGCACAGTGTTGGAAAACCCCTAAGGGTTTTTTAATTTTGGAAATATGGGTGGATGTCTATTTCCGGCAGAGCACTTTAGAGAATAATTGGTCAGCATGGTTGCCTTGAATAATAATTTAAAAAAAACAGTTTCATTAGAAATATTGCTTGTTTTTCTTTCCAATAGATGGTTTAATTACATTCAGAGCAGAAGCAGGTGCTTATAATCGAAGTATTTTTTTTAATTTTAATTTTTTTAGTTAAAGAAAAAACTTCAGATGTATTGCTTTCTTTACAATATGAGATATTTTGAGTTGGAGTTGAGAGTTTGAGTTGGAGTAACAAGTGTACTCTTTTGCGGTTGGGGGGAAGTACCTGACAGCTGTCTAAGAACTGAAACTCCTCCAAGAGACCAATGAATTGTGTCCATAGAGGTATAAGTGTAGTGTAGACAATCAACAGATATGTATTAAAATTGCCTCCCGAATATAAAGGGCCAAATATAAAGGGCCCTCCCGAAAGGACTCTAGTACATAGAGAATTCAGGAAAGTGGTGTCTGTTTATGGTTAGATAAACATTTACCAAGGTAAGTATAGTGTCTACTGTTTTACTCTTCAAGACATACGTGGCCAGTGAGATCCTCAACATGATATATATACTGAAAATTAATGTCTTGCTATCCAACTTGCGACTTCCCTGAATTTAGACAGAATAATTACAAAAACAAAACAGTGGGGTACCTGTGCATCCTTAATGATGGAAAGGAGTAAACTCTAAAATGTGTTTCTTGTACAAAGACTATGTAGGCATGTAACCTGTGGAACGTAGGCAGTACAGTGGTTTGTTTTCAAGGTAATCAAGGCCATGCACATTATGAGAGATGTCGGCCATAGGTGAGGATAGAATACAACATAAGAAAAATAACATACACTAGTTCATGATACAGCAATAGGGGACACCATATTCCAGCAGGAGGCAAAAAAGAATAGTAAGGCACCGCTCTGGGGATATGGTGGAACATTAAAACTAGATCAACATGTAGGTATGATAAGAATAAAGCAAATAGTGGTATGGCTATAAAGGTTTTCAGGGAACAAGGCTTACTGTCACATACTAAGGTGGCATTGGCAGAAAATGGTGGTAAAGACATCGCCTGTTATTGGAATCCTTGAAAGTTGAGTCTATAATTAGCATGATATAAAAAGAATGACTTAACTCATACGATAAGTACCACACCTTACCATCAGGGCTTTCACACCACTTTCCCTTTCCTCCCACCTCTCCGCTCATCTTCCCCTACCCCTCTTTACTGCTATAAAACTCTACAAAATATATATATATATATATATATAAAATTCAAAACAATATACACAAAATATATATATGGGGGCGGAGCCAAGCAGCCGAGCGAGACGGGCGCACATCTCATGAGCTCTGTAATACCCAGCGATATTAACATCTTCCAAAACCCTCCGGTGACCCGTAACCAGGAAAAACAAGCATCCACACTCACAATGGGTCGCAAGACAAAAAAACAAAAACCCGACGCCCAGGACCAGCATGAATATCAGGGATCTCCTGAGACAAGCGCACGGAGTTAGCGGACCCAAGATGGCCACCGAACACGACGACTTTTCAGATTCTTCTGAGGAAATGCTGCCAGACAGGGGGACAAATATACCACCTTTACCTCCACCCCCGGCTGTCCCTTGAGGAGATAACGCCCAACCCATGACAATGTCCGTCCTGAAGGATCTGCTCGCCAGCCTTCAGAAAACCATTCAGGCCGATGTGGCTTCCTTCCGCTCAGACCTCTCAGGTCTTGTGGGTCGCATAGAGACAGTGTAAGCAACATCCACACAACAGTCCCAACGACTCACCTCCCTGGAAGACGAAGTGCGATGCCTTAAAAAACAACAACTTACCTTTGAGCAGCGGTTTGCACTCCTGGAAGACTCCCTGTGCCGCAACACCATCAAGGTACGTGGCGTCCCAGACGACCTACCAGCAGCAGAACTCCCACACCTGGCACAGAGACTGATAGGGGCCTTGCTGACTCCAAAATGGGCCAAAAGCGTCAACATTGATGGGACCTTCCGAATCCCAAAACCACAGAGAGCACTGGAATCCGCCACTAGCGACATCGTGATACATTTTACCTGCAATGGGGATTAGGCAGCAGTCATAGCAGCACTAAAGGGAACGTCACCATACGAATTTGAGGGCATGGCACTTACTTTCTACGCCAACCTTTCTGGAGACACACTTAAATGGAGAAAATCCCTGCAACCCTTCACGACATTGCTCCGAAACAGAGACACTCGATATCGATGGTGCTCCCCAAGAATGTTACAGGTCATGCAGGGTGATGTTACCCATGTGGTTCGAGATCTGATGGAGGCAGCCGCCCTACTAGAGGTCCTGGGCCTCCCGCAGGACTCTATATCCAGGCCCGGCTCACGCGGCACCTCAGCGCTACCACATAAACTAGAGGAGTAGCAATACTTATAGCATCCCATGTCCCATTTACCTACAAGGATCACCTCACAGACAATTCATGGAGACTAGTCATGGTAAGGGACAAATTGGTCAGAACGTGGTGACGCTAGTGAACATATACCTACCCAATACAAAAAAATTTGGGGCTTTGAGAAAAAACTTGAAGGTTGTAGACTCTTTCGAGGAAGGCATACTAATCACTGGGGGCGATCTTAATATATCCCTAGACTCCAACATGAACATTACGTCCTCCACCAGATCTTACCAATCCACAGCCAGGAAGAGCATCCACCCTCTCTTAGACACATCCCAATTATTTGACACCTGGCGCATTACACACCTGCAAGCAAAATATTTTTTACTTTTTCTCGCACCCTTCTGGCACCTATTCTAGGATAGATATGCTCTTTCACCCGCATCGGTTCCTTCACCTCATACAATCCTGTACATATGGCTCCATAACCTGGTCCGACCACGCACCCCTGTCTCTAGCCATCCTGATCCCACCCTTGCCACTCAGATCTCCTCAATGGAAACTAAATGATACACTGCTCAACGACCCCTTCATGGTCTCCTAACTCACTGAAATCATATCCAATTACTTCCAAGACAATCCACCACAGGATACCTCCTGGACTATTGTTTGGGAGGCCCATAAATTGGTGCTCAGAGGCTACATCATAGCTCTAGCAGCTAAACGCAAAGAGACAACCAAAAAAACTTGCTGATATCAGAGATCAGGGACTTGGAACAGATCCACAAACAAGATCTAGCACTCGACATTTACAAAAAACAAATAGAAAAAGAACATCCCTCCAACAACTTCTACTTACCCACACTAAGAAAAAATTGCTTCTAATGAAACACAAATATTATTCTTAGGGTGGTATATGTGGTCGACTGTTAGCACGGATGTTACAATCCGACAGACAATCTACCTTTATTTCCAAGATAAAAATACACGACGGTAGCATAAAACACAAACTCCTTGGCATCCTAAAAGCATTCCAGAACTTTTACGCAAATCTTTACAATGTACATGAAACACCCCCCAACAAAACTGACATTGAGAGATTCCTTTCCAACATAATCACCCAAACCATAACCAACATGGAAATTCAAACTTTAGGATCTCCAGTCATGACAGACGAATACCTAACTGTGGTCAAACACTTACCCCTAGGTAAGAGTCCTGGACCAGAAAGCTTCACAGCTAGATAATACAAATAATTTGATGGGAAACTTTCCAAACCCTTTGTCTCAGCCTATAATGCCTTTCTCCACTCTGTCCCCCTCCCAGACTCGTCGCTCGAGGCCCACATTTCCTTAATACCCAAAACAGGGAAAGAACCTACAGTATGTGGCAGTTACCGACCGATTTCCCTGATTAACATAGATCTAAAGATCTAAAATTCTGGCCTACAGACTAAAACCACTATTGAGGGGGCTGGTCCACCCTGACCAGACAGGTTATGTCCCCGAAAGAGAGACGAAACATAACACAACCAAAATGCTCAACATTATACATATTCCTAAACTCCACTGTAAAAACTGCCTCCTACTTCCCATAGATGCTGAAAAGGCAGGGTGGACTGGTCCCTTCTCATGGAGACTCTGAGGGGGTTGGGTTTTGGGCCTAATTGGTTGAGCTGGGTGAAGGCCATCTACTCATCACTGAGTGCCCGGATCAGGATAAATGGTCAATTACCCGACCTAGGTATGGCACGAGACATTGGTGCCCCCTCTTCCCCCTCCTTTTCATCCTCATAATGGAACCATTTGTACAGGGTATCTGCAACAACCCCAACATTCACGGCCTCACTGCCAACCATCAGGAATTCAAAGTAGCAGGTTTTGCTGATGACCTACTCTTCACAATTACAGACCCTGTATGCTCCATGCCCCCACTTCTCGAAGAGATTTCACTATATGATAGCTTCTCCAACTTTCAAGTGAATTTCACTAAAAGCAAAATACTACCCTTACAATTAGACCAACACACTAAGGCCATACTCAAACAACAATACCAATTCCAATGGGCAAAAGAGGCGGTCAAATACCTGGGTGTAAAACTACCACGAGACCTTCATAAAACATATGATCTAAATTTCCCTCCTCTCATTCATTCCATCTCATCCCTGCTAAAATCCTGAGACAAACCACTCTTTAGCTAGCTCTACTGTGTGCACATTTCAAAAATGAATATCCTCCCAAACATATTATATCTATTGCAAACATTACCTATCGTGCTACCCAAGTCCTTCTTTTCCTCCATTAATAGACTATTCAGCACGTTCATCTGGGCACACAAACACCCCAGACTATCCCTAAAAGTCCCCATTAACCACAAAACTCAAGGAGTGCTAAGTTTACCAAACATGGAACCATATCATAAAGCAGTTACACTCACGAGTCTATGAATGGACCAACCCTAAGAACAAAGCCCATTGACTTTGCCTAAAAAAACTGGGGTTGCTAGTACCCATGCCTACGGTGTCATGGCAAGAGAGATATTTGGACATAGTGGTAATGACATATCTAACCCATCCTATTATAGTCTCAACACTTAAAACCTGGCACTCAATACGATCCCTCCCGAACCAAGTCCAAAATAATAAAACTCATCCACACGATCACGGGACTGCATCTACCACTATCCTGGAAAGTCACTCTTTTCTTTCTTTTCCCACCCAACACGTAGACTATTATACCACCTGCTTACAGCAGCACACACATTCATTCCGATCAAATGGAAGAATCACAACCCCCCAACAATCAGAGAATGGGTCTACAAAGTCGAGTCCTACAGGGTCATGAATGAAATTAACTCAGCTTTAACACATGCCTATCTCTCATACCTCAACAGCTTGAAGCCCTGGCATGATTTTACTCAGAAATGTTGTCCCTACACTGTAAGCCAGGATATTCTCCTTTCTACATCCCAGACACAAGACACTACCCCCCGTATATTCCATATGTTTACCACACAGTACCAATCCCTTACCGAACAAAATAGCTAGGCACACTCCTGTTAGCCGACTGGATCGGAGCTCAACACCTCACACAGACAAACCTTGCACCAAACCTTTGGGTAAACCACTATAAGGTCTAGTGTTTACCTGGCATGCTTGATCTCCCATGGCCACACAAATAATGTGATATAATAAAACTAATGCGTACTTACATAAAATGCTTTAAAGGGAACAAAGTACTGAATAAAAGTACTTGCCATTTGAAGAAGCCCTGTGTGGCGAAACACGTTTTGGATGTTTTTTTACTGCTCTTACCCTTTTTAATATATATCATTAAAGGAATATTGGCCCCTGATACATTGCCCATGCCATATACCTTTTTTATATATTATTTTATTTATTTTTTAACCTGGTCATCTAATACTCTGGAATATCCACTCACTCAAGAATCCTAGGTGGGGATTATACCACCCACGCTATTAAAGTGAGCAGTATATCCTGCTCACCTGCATGTGAGTATTATACCTTTAAATTACCAATCACCTGTTATTGCATACAGAGAGCACTATTTGGTTTTATTTTTTCCTTCCACATATTGAGGATCTTCACCACCTACCAACACCTATTTCCTACCAGTGGGGGATCAACGCCACTGAATGCTGTTTACACATGAGCTGGCTCTAGCTCTCAAATAGAACCTATTAGATCTACTGTATTCACTCATTTCTTCAATCAACTTGGACTATTTTATTTATATACTTTTATTCAGGACTTTGTTCTCTTTAAAGCATTTTATGTAAGTAAGCATTAGTTTTAGTATATCATATTATTTGTGTGGTGGGACCTATAATTTTCTGTCTCTACATTTGTAATCTTTTCTGATGGTCTGTAACCCTTAGGTTGAGGCCCTCTTTCCATTTATCCTAGCTGTCTATTGGTCACTAAGCACTGATCCAACAGCTGTTCGAATATTACATTTGCAATAAAACCTTTAAAAAAAAATAAAAAAAATAATGCATGTCAGACAAATGTTATATGAGCTTAAAAATATGTCTTATTATGTGGCTGTCCATCCAGTTCAGTCAATGGATGGGACCCTAAATGTCGGGTGAGATATCCCATATTTCTCATCATTCTTTAGGTGTATTAATTTAGCACATGTATTAAAGTAATAGCACGCTATTAATAGCCTTTTTAAGTGTACCAGAGAAGACTATTGTACTGGAGGGGTGTGGGGACATCATGGCGCACAACAACATTCCAATTAGCTACAGTTACTGGAAATAAACTAATAGAAATATTGTTGTTGGTCAACAACAAAACATACATTTTATGTAATAGCTTGTCAGATGAAGGAGTAAACCAGTAATGGTGACAGTAAATTAGATTTGGGTGGATCTCTCCAAAAGCTTGAGAAAGTTCAGTGTCTAATGAAGTGAGTAGGGAAGATGAAGTCCCCTACAACGATTTTGAGAAGGCGTGCTGACTTTTGTGAGAAGGTTGTCCCTTGCCGATAGCACAGTGGTCATCTCAGGGAATGTGTATCAGTTGTCAACTAAACATTAAGGGAGATCCAAAGCCCCAAGAGATGCATTCCTGGTGTGAATAGGGTAGGTGGATCATTTACTGCTGACAATATGGGCAAAAGGATAGCCCAAACAATATTTGCCATCTGCAATGGACCTTAAGTTGCTTGCAAAATAATGCATGAGTGGTCTGGCAAAATTTGTAGACGATGCCCAATTTAGGTGATAGATTCCAGTTTTCAATGTCTTCTGCAACTTATAGTAGCTCAAGCATTGTAAAGTATTTTTGCCTACGTTTATTATCAATATCTTTTTTTTTTTTTAATTCTTTATTTTTCAATGCATTATTAGATATACATACTTGTCTGGGTATGCCACAATAGCATATGCATGAAATATAGTAAGATAACCGTACTCCAAACATTTTGCGATTTAAGCTAAAACAAACTATGCACATTTTCGGTTAACGGGTTAGTTATATATAACAAGTCGACCGCCTTAACCATGAGCGTGTATGGAGGCTAAGGAGAGCGGTGCAATGGTTCAACACCTGGGTGGTAGTGTGTCACTGGTACAGGGTTTGGGCTTGTAAGCCACCTGTCTCTTTGAGTAGTCGATTAGATTGTGTCGTGGTGTAAGGGCTGGGTGTTATGAAGTCGTCTATTTGGAGATGGGGTTTGATGTGGAGCATGGGCGTCTATGTATATACAAAGTTTAGCCCGATATTGCTCCTTAGTGTGTCTATGTGATTTCCATAAGCTAGTGGTATTGGGAGCGGTGCTCCATCGTTTACTATGCCCTTTGACCTCAGGGCATTGGGGGGGGGGTTGTGATCGGAGCGTGGGATAGCCACCACAGTGAGTAGGAGTTTGTTAACCTGTTCTAACAATAACGGGTACATATTAAGCGACAAATGAGGTTCTGGATTGTGTGACGTGTGTCCCCGTGGAATTTTGTCAGTTAGTGAGAGAGGTGCCATCAGTAACGGACTCTTTGCTTACGGAGGAGGGTAGTGAGCAGGCGAAGTGATCAGCTCCATGCTAAGGTACTGCTGGAGAGAGCAGCGTAAAAGTTCAGAGACATTTCCTCGAAGACGTATGGTGATTTCCCTTTTATTGTGGCCATGACCACTGCTTTGTCTTTGTTGCGTGGGAATTGGACCACCAGGTCCCTAGTTGCAGTGGTGCTTTGGCCAGTCTGGGTGTACGGAACAGTCCATCAATCCCCAATGCTTTGGCCTGTTTGGGTGTCAGTAAGGCCTCCAGCAATCTCAGCATGAAATTAGGTAACTCCGCTTCTGGGATGGTCTCCAATACCCCCCGGATTTTGAAAGTGTTTCTGTGCCTTAAATGCTCCTGGGCGGCAAAGCATTGCTCATTTGTTTGGTTCTGCTGCTGAAGCTCCTGGACAGTTTGTTGGAGCACTGTAATTTGTTGCATGCTAGTGCTGAATGTGTGCTCTAGCACTCCGAGTCGGCCCATTGATCCCTGTAGGTCCCTGCGGATCGTGGCCTTGTCAGCCAGTATGATCATTTGCAAGTCTGCAAGGAGCTCCTTGAGGACCGATGTGATTACTAGAGCTGCGTCTGGGTATGGCCATGGAGTCGGCGGTAGAGTTGTTGAAGCGGATATGTATAGCTCGTCTGCTTCGTCGGACATCTCATCAGAGAGGTCAGAGCAATCTCCTGTGAGGGAAGCTATCTTGGGCCTAGGAGCGCCACGAGCTTGCTGCCACAGATCGACGATACTCCTGCCCATTTGGGGCTTGTCTGGCTTATGTTTTTTCGTTTTACATCCGATGGGGCCCAAGTAAGCTGGGGGATCCCCTTTCATCCAACCTGTGTGGTTATAAGTTGTAATATTTGGGCTTTTTAGGTTCGTGCAGCCCGGAGCTCTGAGATCTTGCGACCGTCTGCCTTGCTAGTTAGGCTCCACCCCTTAGCAAATTTATTTTAATAGTAAATATATAACACTTAAAGAATAGGTCACTCAGCTAATTTTACTAATTAATAAAAACTGATTACTAAGTCTCCATTTAAAAATAATTTTGGTTTTATTATTCATACAATGTATATGTATTCAATGGTACACTACAAAAAAGAATAAGGTACCTTGTAGATTCTCTGAAAACCTGTTCATCTTTATTAATTGTAAGCATTTGAAAAAGAGCTGCTGCACATTCGAGATAAAACAAGGATATGCATTAAAGACCAGCAGAACTGTTACTGTGTTTGACTTGACTGATCATCATTCAGAGACTTTGAAAGGAACAATCTGATCTTTAATAGTGTCTGAAGGGAAATAACAAACATATCTCACAAAAAGCAACAGAAAAAAGCAGCAGTCTATACAGGCTACAGATGGGCAAAGCAAGAACTTTGGGAACCGATCACTATTAAGGAACATAAGGAGGGCTATAAATCTGTACAGTGGAACACAAGTCCATGCTAATCAAGCTATAATGATAAACAGCAGATTCTCCAAGTAGTGATTCTGATTACATCTTAAAATTATTAGGCTGTGTATATAAAACTAGCGCATATTTTCCATGCATTTATTTATTAAGATTATTTAGGACTTGTGGTTTATATAACAGTATGGGATTTATTAGATGATTTATAAAGTGTGAATAGGAGAGTAAGGAGAAAATAAGAGAGAACAGGAAAAAGTATTACCATCTGTATGGACAGATGTCAAGCAAAGAAAGCAGAAAGAATATGCATTCATGACTTAATAGAATAGTTTTATCTTTTACAATTTTTTTTATGATTTCTAGGAGTTTTGCTTAGAATACAATCACTTTATAATTAAATTTGGTGCATTGAAATACAAGTTAATCTAATAATTGCACAACTGTTTAGAATATTGTTACTTTACAATATCAGAATAAAACTAATTCATTAAAACTATTTTAAAGGGACAGTCTAGTCTGGATACCCCACCTCTACAGCCCCTACCTCCAAATCAAATGTATAAAATAATATCCAATTTGAAATCTAAATGAAAAGTCCCCAGTTTCTTTACAATGTGCCAGTGACACTTTTCAATCTCTCTGCTATTTGCAGAAGGACTGAGGGTTGGGGCTCCTGTAAAAGCCTACCTCTACTCTTTCCTGATTGCTGTAAAAGAGATTTAAAGTTATTCTCTAAAGTGTGAATTGATGAGAATGATAAATAAATACAAAGTGAATGTTGCATGTTAAACTAGCATAATTCTCCAAGCCTCCAAGAACAATTCTCCAAGCCTCCTTTTTTGAGTTCTACAATATTGACCTAAAAATCACTTTGAATTCTTGACAATTCTAACTTTATTGAATAACCCTTTGATGAAAGCAAAAGGCTGTAGATTAGATATTGTACAGTGAATGGCACCAGAGAGTATATTTACTGTATGCCCTATAGTATATAGACGCATACCTCTTTAGTGTCAGTATTTAGGAAGGACAGTCCCTATTTTAGGCTCACATTTCTCTGTCCTTCTTTTCTATCATAATGTCCCTCCTTTAGGAGCTTTATAATGTTAGTGTGTCTGATTGAATAGCAGAGCACAGCAAGGCTACTCACAGTAATGTGTCTTTAAACTACAATAAATGTGTTTAGAAAGCAATCTGTGTAAATAAGATGCATTGTTCTTCTTATAAATTACATTTTCGTTGCATAAAATGTATTTAGTAAATAACAAAATTTCTGAGCACCCTTATAAACACAAGTTTAAGACTAAGCGACAAATTAATTTTTTGGGGGGGATTGAGATATCCACTATATTTTTATTATAGATTTTAAATCTATCTGCGCAGGAACGCCAACACGATAACAATATTTATTGTTAATAACTGTTATTTCTTTTTCTTCTTTACCACACACAAAAACACACACCAAAAAGTGTAATTGGATGAAACATAGCAGCAAGTCCGGTCAAGGAACGCAAGTAAAAACAAGTATATTTTCTACATTGGTGCATTTAGAAAAAAAAGCAACCTCTTGTCCTTATAATATAAATCTCACTTCTTTTGAAATGTTATTAAAACCAGACACGTTACTCGAATAAACATTGTTTAAACAATTTATATTGTATATACTCTTATGTGCAATTTGTATTATTTCACAGTTTGCCGAATTTAGCTCTGTAAACAAATTGAATGTAATTAATTTGTGGCAATGAGTTCACCTATCCGATGCTGGCAAGTCTGAACAAATAGAAGTGGATTTGCCAAGATGGTTCTGTATTCGTCTTATGTATTAAATTCTTTCTTATCTGACTAACTGCTCTATTGCCTACTTAATATAGTTTAGTAGAGTGCCAGAAAACCTATTGTTTGCAATACATTGAAAGGTATTAAAGGATTACCCTGGAGGGGACGGAGCTTACCTGCCGAACAAACCAGACGTGCCTGTTAAGAGCTCCCGAGCCTGAAGCCACAATTTTGGGTCTAATACCCGCCCACCTGTTCGTACCAGCTGCAGACAACGATATTAGTGTCTGGGAGACGATACTGCATTAGGGGATACCTGATTCGAGGCTCCCCGCTGCTGAGACATCCACATCAACGCCTGCGGCCTACACGGGTGGGAGCCGAGGAGAGAATGCGGATCTCGCTGTTCTCTGGCTGAAGAGGGAGCACTTTCCCACACGATGCCCTCTGCTTTTGCGCAATGCAAGCCTGCCATTCCTGCAACTATCTTGGGACTCTAAAACCCCCCGCGGGGCATTGGCTGAGGCAGGAACAGCTTCGAGGCACTTACCACTCCGGACTGAGATGTGTCCTCTTGTCGAACACGGATGCTGCAGGTGTTTCATCCTATATTTTTCTGCCTTTACATTATAGGTGAACCGGACCATACATTTGTTCTCTTTAGTTGTACTTGGACTATTTCAAGGGCCTCTAAGAAGAGTAGACTCATTCTCAGGTTTTGTATTTCTGCTAGACTTTTGATTTCTCAGTTTTAGGATGGAGTAATTACAAACATTTGTCAAATCCACATGAAGATATATTTCATCTACATGATGAAAAGTCAGGGTACCCATTTCACTGAGCTTAATCATCAATCCTGACACTCTCTGCTCCCACTGTGTTTTCCTTTGTGGACGAATTCCATTAATGTATAATGGCTACACTGAACATGAATGCTGGTTTGGTACATGTGCGGATCAGTAAGTTGACCAAACATCAACCAAATACAATACTATAAAAGCCTATTTGAACCTCATATTATTATCCTATTTTAGTTTGGTCTCTACAGCAAATCCTGAGTTTTCTGTAATGTATTTATTGGTTTTCATGATTTTACCACACTGTGCCTGGATCTTTTAATGTTGTAAATAGGTATTTTGCAAATAAGGAGCTGAGTTCAGGGGGGCGCACCCAAGCTCTTATTGTGGTTTGGCTGGTGTCCATGTAAGCTGCTGTATAAAAAAAAAATATTTTCGAGTTATACTATCATTGTTTGCGACTGGAGGGATGTGGGATTCCCTTTATTTGCTAGTTCTATGTTATATGTAAACACAAAAAAAGTGTTAGAATAATTTAATCTACACCAGAAATCAATAGGGTGGTGACAAATACACGTATGGATACACATCAATGGATCGTGGTGACAGCTTCCTCCAGAAATATCCCAGAATGTATTCCTTTATATACAACATAGGTACAACTGACAAAATGGATAATACAGCTGTAAATCTAAAAAAAAAAAAAACTAAAAACAAATAATAGTGTAGCACTATAAAGTATAAAATGCGCTAGTTGGGTTGCACTCGCAGGATGAAGAATGGTATATCGCCTTAGGTTGCCTCCCCTGATGTAGATAGGGGACTGATCCAAGTAACCTTAACATAAGTTGCAGGGAATAAAATAACTTCTGCTTTATTGTTCAAATAAATGTATGAACAGAGAATAGAAAAAATATATACACTGAACAAAATTATAAACACAACACTTTTGTTTTTGCCCCTATTTTTCATGAGCTAAACTCAAAGATCTAAGACTTTTTCTATGTACACAAAAGGGCTATTTCTCTCAAATATTGTTCACAAATCTGTCTAAATCTGTGTTAGTGAGCACTTCTCCTTTGCCGAGATAATCCATCCACCTCACAGGTGTGGCATATCAAGATGCTGGTTAGACAGCATGATTATTGCACAGGTGTGCCTTATGGTGGCCACGATAAAAGGTCACTATAAAATGTGAATTTCTATTCATGTGCATGTTTGGGAGTATGTGCCAGGGGATTTCGCAAAATGGTTTTGTAAGGGGCTCTGTGATTTCTGATGGAATCCCTGATTTTTATCCATGACTATTATAGAGTGGTAATGTAGTTATGTGTACTTTTATAAAGGTAATTATGGTACTATGTGTACAAGAGTCCATGCATAGTAAGGGCTGAAATAAATGTCAAAGTGCTTTGCAAATGCATTTCTGGAAAAAAGTCAAACCTATAGGAATCTTTTTCACTAGCTTGCAAAACTTTGGAAAATAATTGAATTAGCATTATCACAAAGAGTTCATGTAACTTGGCTATTTTAGGATTTATTTTGACTTTCAAATGATTACAACTCATTGTGTAGTAAATCAACCTAATGACTCACTATGTTACAGAAAATGATGTGTTTCAGGAAACATAAAGAAATGAGCTATACTTTTCTCAATAATAGCTGTATTTACTTTGTATCCCCTATAATACAAATAATGTAAATGTGAAAAAATATGTTTTGCTAATTCTATATGTATTTTCTGTATTTTACTGTAAACCCTCAGGTACTTGCTGTAATGTTTTATGTATGAAAACTGTGTTCTTTTTTTCATTTTACAAAAGGTGCAGATTGCTACTTTTACAAATTGTCTGGTTACACCCCCCAGGCTGTCAATCAGACAATCTGTTCTGTTACTTCCAGGTTTGTTTAGCTCAGTGAAACCTGCCCCTTTTCCAAGCAGTTTTTAGATATAACCTCAATGAAAAAATGCATAATGCATGCTTTTTTTGGTAGCATATCTAGTAGACAGGTTTAATTTTTTTTGTTTTTGTTAAATCTTATTGTATTTGGGCAATGGAGTGTTCCTACATAAATGTATTTGTAAATTGATTTGCCAGTTGTGTGGCTTTGTATGACATAACCCATATTAGTTATAATAGATACAAATTAAAGGAGAATCAAAAGAGAATTATCCCACCCATAATGTTATTTCACCCCTCCAAATCTGTATGTTAATATGAAAGAATATTTATGTGTCCCCGTATTATATACAGAAGGCTGCAGACAAAACAATAATATCTAAAAATGGTTGACTTTTTGCTATTTTTTTTAAACGAATATAAGGTTGTCTAATGCCTTTTTTTTTTTTTTTTTTATTAAAACTTGTTGCCTCTCAAAAACCTGTAGACTTTGGTAGACATTAGCAAGACTTATTGTCAAAATGACTAATTAATAGTTGCGTCCATGGCTATTAATCATGCTATAATGAGATTGTTGCTCTAGCAAACACTGGCTTAGTTTATACAGTTTCTCCTTGGTATCTTTTCTTGGCAAAAATATGCTAAGATCCATCTATCTTAGAGCATCATTGACTGCCCTCAACTGCTTTAGCAAATAAGAAGGCTATATCCGTGGAATGTATTCCAGAATGCCTAATTGTCATTATGTGTTCATTATTTATTACATCCATTAACCACATCTTAGAATCCATCATCATACCAAATACATATATTGTTATGTAAACATATAAATAGGTTGTGGCACCAGATACAAACTAACTGACCTATCTAGTGTGTATTTTATACATGAATTTATTAATTAAACTCAGAATTGTGGAGAACTGGTGAGGGAACTGCAAACTTTAGGGTAAAGTAGATGAGTTAGAAAAGTAGCCGAGTTGTGGAATTGTTGGCCTAAAAATGTTGTCTTAAAACGTTACATTTTCTTGTTAGATTTCTATAATTATATTGACAAACCATTGCTCTTTGCTCTGAATTAAGAGATATTTTACTATTATCTATACAGGTTTCTCAGATTTTAGATCTTAAATTGTCAGTGTTTCCATGCTCAAAGAGATCTTATAGTGCCAGGAAAACAAACCCAGCTTCCTGGCACTATAGATTCCTGGAGTACCCCCCTCCCACGGGGATGAAGGAGTTAAAAACCCTTAAGCCACTTACCTGAATCCAGCACCGATGTCCCTCGGCGCTGGGTCAGGCTCCCCCCACGCTCTTCCCCCGCCGACGTCAGCCGGGGAGACCTAGTGCGCATGCCGCGCACACATTAGACCTCCCCATAGGAAAGCATTTTTTTTCCTTTGTGGAAAATCTGATGCTGGAGGTCCATGAGGACGTACAGCGTCAGATAACGGATCAAAGATCTGTTTGAATTACGGAAGCCCTCTAGTGGCTGTCTGTTAGACAGCCACAGAGGGCAGACTTAGAGCTGCAATGTACACATCGCAGTTCTCTGGAACTACAATGTTTTACATGGCAGCTCTAACTGCAAAAGGGTCACAGCACCCAGACTACTTCAATTAGCTGAAGTGGTCTGGGTGCCTACAGTGTCCATTTAACCTGCTTCATCACACTATGTTGCTCTGATTGGCTTTCACAGGAACAGTCAAAGCACCATAACATCTACTGGTGAATTCTTGAATTAATTTACTGTATTGCAGATTCACATAAAATAATAATAATAATCCATCAAATGCATTATTATTAAATAATGGCTTATAATGCAATAAATCAAATATCTTAGATAGGTGGCTCCCAACCAGTAATCATCCCCCACCAACAGTTTTTGCCAGTATATCCATTGGAATAAAAAAGGGAAATATATAAATCCTGAATGTTTGTAGGCCATGAGGACTGGTTTGGGAACCACTGACTTACAATACAATACATTAGCGAACAATCAACAATGAGAAGATGAGCCAAAACAAGGAAGGAACATGAATGGAGCAGCAAGATATTGGAAGCTAATAAGCAGGAATTTATGGCTCAATGGCTGATGTAGTAGACAAAGAACCCATGTAAGAAAAATTCTAAAATTGTTTAACTACTTATAATGGGGGTGGGGTTACCAGTGTACTCCTTGCAGATTAACCACTACAGCCTACTGTAGTGGTTACGGTGGTTGGAGTGTTCCTTTAAGAGACAACTTACATCTCATGACTTAGCTGTCACAATGAGAACCATGTGGGCCCTACTGGGAAGGGCTTTATGATAAGTATCAGGAAATATAAAACTCAGGAGTTGCACATTTTACATTTAGCATGAATCGTTAATATTACTTTTATGTTCTACAATGTATTGTAATGTTGCTAAGAATAATTCTGTAATGCACTAAAAAGAATATTACATTAAAATTGCTCCTAATCTGCTTGTTACTCAAGCAGGCACACGCTCTCTAAGCTTATCATGGCACCTGCTTAACCTAACATTTGTATTTTTATATCTTCAACAAAGTGAGAACGAAAATCCAGTCATTTCAAGCAACAAAGCTATTTTAATGGCATTTAGCATCCATCATGTTCTCTGACTACATCTGCATCCCTGCTAAAAGAGGAATAAGTACGTATACATTTGATAATTGTAACATGATGCATTAAGATTCCGTTGCCCTTTTTCTATCTTTAACGCCGTGGTTATGGGGAATCAGTTGTAAAAAGGTCAAACACATAACTTTGCAGCTTTCAACCGTCTGTAATCCTTTCTTTTGCAATTC
The DNA here is from genome assembly GCA_933207985.1 of Pelobates cultripes. NCBI lineage: Eukaryota > Metazoa > Chordata > Amphibia > Anura > Pelobatidae > Pelobates > Pelobates cultripes. The sequence continues at coordinate 187,000,944 of OW240917.1, forward strand.
TTCTCTCTGATTAAACTGCCAGATAAGTCTAGGCACCGTTGCCCAGCCTTTCACATCGAATGATCTCATGCATCTGTTTCCACCAACATTCGCATTCAAGCAGTATTGCTGCACTTGTATCTCTCTCTTAAATGTATTGTGTCCCACAGTATTTTGCTTACTGATACCAATGCTGCGAGAGGCATTATGGAATTATAGGAGATGTCTCACTCTTTCTGTTAACTACCTTTAAAAGCATAGTTTGCTCTGCTTACGTGTGTGATTTATATATGGATATCAAAAATAACCTTAAATTTGCTTCTGTTAAAAAGTGGATATTGAGTGATGATTGAGGTCACAACCAAGCACTGAGGACTAAGAATATTCTTAGTCCTCGGTGCTTGGTTGTGACCTCAATATCCACTCAATATCCACTTTTTAACAGAAAAATACACTGGTACTGCCAGTACTACTGGTACTCCCAGTCTTGTACTAACTTCACTCTTTATTCTAAAAAAGGTGGACATTTTAGTTCATGAATGAATTTCCTGAACAAAGCTCATTCACAAACCAAAACATTGGTAATAGTTGGAAAGAAGCATGCAGTTAGTACAAGACTGGGGGCACCAGTTTACTTTTTTCGAACTTACCTGGGGACTTTTGTATGTTTCCTGGTTAAATAGAATTTAAAGATAGATCAATCATCTCAGCACAGATTTATTAATATATTATATTTAGAATACATGTAGTTTTCTTTGGTATTCAAGTGTGCCCTAGTATATAAATGTTATTATTATCAAACACAGTGGTTTTCATTTTATTGATCTTGTAAGGCTTAAGGATAGGTTTACCCTGTCAGAAATTAACACTTCAACTCTGAGGTTTTGACAGAAACTATAGCTACTGCAATTGCACTAAAGACAGCTGTAGAGTTCATTTGCTGCAGCCCATAAACATTATACTTAGAAGTCTGACATAAATGCTGTGTTAAAGCATAAGCTTGCAAAGTAACTTCATAGTGTGACTTACCAGTGCATGCATGTCCCTCGTGTTGTGTTAAGGGTTAATTTTGTATGTTTGTACTTGATTTTGTACTACACAGTCTCTAGACTGTAAGCTTGTGTGTGCAGGGTCCTCGTCAACCTGTTGTTCCTGTAACATTTTGTAATATTCTCATTTATTGTTAAATTTCCCCCTTTTATAATATTGTAAAGTGCTTCAGCATAAGCGGGCACTATATAAATACCAAAATGAATAAAAATAATATTACAATACAGCCACTCACTCAATGTGTTCCCTTTTAAGGGTTAATAAGTGTGTAAGGGCTTAAAAAATTGGGATTTTGCATTTTAGCTGAAATCAACAAGGTGAATTGTTAATGTTGGATACACCTAAGAGGTTTTGCCTTGATGTGGCAGGTGAGCTTATGCTTTAATGGCCATTGGAGTGATACTAAGATTAAAGGACCACTATAGTGCCAGGAAAACATACTCGTTTTTCTGGCACTATAGTGCCCTGAGGGTGCCCCCACCCTCAGGGTCCCCCTCCTGCCCGGCTCTGGAAGGGGGAAAGGGGTAAAAACTTACCTTTTTCCAACGCTGGGTGGGGAGCTCTCCTCCTCCGATCCTCCTTCTCTTCTCCCCTTCGGCTGAATGCGCACGCGCGGCAAGAGCTGCGCACGCATTCAGCCGGTCACATAGGAAAGCATTCATAATGGACGCTGGCGTGATCTCACTGTGAAAATCACAGTGAGAAGCACGCAAGCGCCTCTAGTGGCTGTCAATGAGACAGCCACTAGAGGAAATAGGGGAAGGCTTAACCCATTCATAAACATAGCAGTTTCTCTGAAACTGCTATGTTTATGAAAAAATGGGTTAACCCTAGCTGGACCTGGCACCCAGACCACTTCATTAAGTTGAAGTGGTCTGGGTGCCTAGAGTGGTCCTTTAAGTTTACCAATGATCACTGTAAAAATGCCGGCAGACACTAGTGTTAATGAGGCGTTGTCTACAATCCCAACAAGCTCACACCATTATTGGTCCTCCAACTGCTTGACTACAAGATTCAGGCTCAAGGAGAAAAAATGGACTAAGATTGGAAGCCAAGATAGAGGCAACAGGTAAGGAAGTTAGTAAGCAAAATCAACGTAACAGAGTGTCAGGGACCAGGAACCAGACAGAGACAGAACTAGATGCAAACACACCTTTATTAATAAATAACAAAAGCAAAGTCCAGGAATCAAGCAGGGGTCAGTCACGAGAGCGGGTAGTCAGACAAGCCAGGATCAGGAGCACGGAGAGCAGCGGAGTCAGGAACAAGGCCGGAGTCAGGAACCAGGAGCAAACAGGAAACACAGGAACAAGGAGACTTCTGGGGAACAGGAAACCACGCAAGGGCAAGGAGGTTCTGGGATTTGCTGCTTAAATAGGCAGCACTGATTAGCAGCAGGGTTGATTACTACTCTCAGGTGAGTAACCGTGGCAACATGCAAAAGGAGCTGATAGTAATTGCAGCTGAAAACTCTTTCACTGACACAGAAAGGGTTGCTGTTTAAAACAGCAAAGAAACCTTGACAGTACCTCCCCCTCAACGACTCCCCCCATCTCTGCTGGTGGGTCCGGGCTTCATGGGGAAGCGGGTGTGAAAGGAACGAAGGAGGGATGGTGCATGGACATCAGAGGCTGGAACCCAGGAGCGTTCCTCTGGACCGTATCCTTTCCAGTGCACCAAGTATTGGATCTGTCCTCTGAAGACTCGTGAGTCAATGATGCTGCGTATTTCATATTCCTCATGATTGTCAACCAGAACAGGACGTGGACGTGGCACTGAGGTGGTGTAGCGATTACAAACCAATGGTTTCAAGAGGGAAACATGGAAAACATTTGAGATGCGCATGTTAGCAGGGAGGTCAAGTGCGTACGCTACAGGGTTAACCCTTCGAAGAATACGAAATGGCCCAACGTATCGGGGTGCCAGTTTTTGTGAGGGAACACGGAGGCATAGGTTGCGAGAAGACAGCCAGACCCTCTCTCCGACCTGATAGGTAGGAGCAGGAAGGCGTCTGCGGTCGGCCTGGAGTTTGTATTTCTGCATTGCGCGTTGCAAAGAGTTCTGAACCTGCACCCAAGTGGAACGGAGTTCCCTGAGATGTTCCTCCAATGCCGGTATCCCCTGTGGCAAAAACGTATCAGGCAACATTGACGGTTGAAACCCATAGTTCGCCAAGAATGGGGATAGCCGGGAAGAGGCATTAATCGCACTATTGTGGGCAAACTCCGCCCAGGGTAGCAGATCAGACCAGTTGTTCTGGTGGTCAGAAATGTAGCAACGCAGAAACTGTTCCAGTGTTTGGTTAGCTCGTTCTGCTGCACCATTGGATTGCGGGTGGTAGGCCGAGGAGAAGGAAAGCTGAATTCCATTTGTGTACAAAAGGCTCTCCAAAATCTGGACACGAACTGGCTACCCCTATCTGAGACTATCACTTTAGGTAACCCATGCAAACGAAAGACCTCCCGAGCAAAAATTGTTGCAAGTTCCTGGGAAGTAGGTAGTTTTTTCAAGGGAATGCAATGTGACATCTTCGAGAATCGGTCAACAACCATGAGAACGACTGTATTGCCATGGGAGACCGGAAGATCTACGATAAAATCCATGGACAAGTGGGTCCAGGGTCGTTCACCATTAGGTATTGTTTGCAGGAGACCCACTGGAGGGCGTCGTGGGGTTTTATTTTGAGCGCACACAGGACAGGCAGCTACAAAAGCGGTGACATCCGAACGGAGACTAGGCCACCAAAATTGCCGGGAGACGGACCAAATTAACTGGTTTTTGCCTGGATGTCCAGCTGCTTTGGAGTCGTGGTATGTACTTAATAGTTTAGTACGGAGGTTAATCGGTACAAAACAATGGCCATTAGGTTTCTCTGGAGGAGCATTAATTTGTGCAGCCAGAATCTCCTCGCCTAGGGGTGATGTGAGGCTAGTGCGGATGGTTGCCAGTATATGGTCCGGAGGAATCACAGGAGTAGGGGTTATCTCCTCTCTGGATGGAGGGGAGAACTGTCGAGACAAGGCATCAGCCCGAATGTTTTTAGTACCGGGCAAGTAAGAAACCACATAGTTGAATCTTGATAGGAAAAGAGCCCATCTAGCTTGCCGGGGGGAAAGCCGCTTAGCCTCGGAAAGATATGTAAGATTCTTGTGGTCTGTGAGGATGAGGATTGGCACTGAAGTACCTTCAAGAAGGTGCCTCCATTCTTTGAGAGCTAAAATTATGGCTAGAAGTTCTCTATCACCAATCTGGTAATTGCATTCCGCCGGGTTCAATTTCCTCGAGAAATACCCGCACGGATGCCTGGAGCTCTCAGGGTTAGGACGTTGAGACAGGAGGGCGCCTACTCCTGTCTCAGACGCATCGACTTCCAGAATGAATGGTAAGGCAGGGTTAGGGTGTGCCAGTATAGGAGCAGCAGCAAAGGCGACTTTGAGAGACTCAAAGGCAGTAATGGCTCCCTGTGACCAATGCTGTGGATCAGCATCTCTCCTGGTCATGTCCGTGAGAGGTTTAACCAAGGAAGAAAAGTTGCGTATGAACTTCTGATAATAATTGGCGAAGCCCAGAAAACGTTGTATAGAGCGAAGACCCGTAGGTCGAGGCCATTTTATTACAGCCGAAAGTTTCTCTGGATCCATAGAGAATCCAGCATCTGAGATAACATATCCCAAGAATGTGACCTGTTTGCAGTTAAACTCACATTTCTCCAATTTGCAGAACAGATTATTTTCTCTAAGTCTCTGTAGAACACGAGAAACGTCTGCGTGATGGTTCTCGAGAGATGTGGAATGGATAAGAATATCATCAAGATAAACCACCACACATTGCTGCAGCATATCTCGCAGGACGTCGTTTATAAATTCTTGGAAAACCGCCGGAGCATTGCAAAGACCAAAGGGCATTACTAGGTATTCGTAATGGCCGCTCCTGGTGTTAAATGCGGTTTTCCATTCGTGGTCCTTTTTTATCCGGACGAGATTATATGCCCCTCTCAGATCAAGTTTAGTGAAGACCGTTGCTCCCTTGAGGCGGTCAAATAACTCCGTGATCAATGGAATGGGGTAGGCATTCTTAATAGTAATGCGATTGAGACCCCTATAGTCGATACAGGGTCTCAACTCGCCATCTTTTTTTTTCACAAAGAAAAAGCCGGCCCCGGCAGGAGAAGATGACTTCCGAATAAATCCCTTAGCAAGTGCATCGGTAACATACTCCTCCATGGCTCGATTCTCTGCTACAGACAGTGGATAAATCCGGCCACGGGGAGGAATGGCACCAGGTTGGAGTTCGATACCACAGTCATACGGACGGTGCGGTGGCAGAACGCTGGCTTGACCTTTATCAAATACATCTTGGAATTCTTGGTACTCAGCGGGTAAGGAAGAGGCAGAACATGTGCCCAAAACTTTGACCGGTTTCTGGAGACAGGAAAATGTGCATTGCTGGGACCATGATAATATCTCAGCTTTGCGCCAATCAATTATGGGGTTATGCTTCTGTAACCAAGGGTATCCCAAAACAACCTGGTAATATGGAGAGGAAATGACCTGGAATTGGATCGTCTCATGATGTAGAGCCCCTACAGCCAGAGATATGGGCACGGTTTCTTGGGTCACGTGGGTTGGCTGTATTGGTCTGCCATCGATGGCTTCGAAGGCTAGTGGAAAGTCGCGAGGCTGTAAGGGTATAGAGTGCTTTGATGCAAATGCACAATCTATAAACAAGCCTGCGGCCCCAGAATCAAGAAATGCCCGGGTTTTAATGGATGAATCAGGCCAGGAGAGGATAATAGGCACCAAGGGTTTGCCCACATATATCTTTGGGTCTGCAGAAAGACCACCTAAGATCTGCCCCTGACAGTATCTTGGGTGCGGGCCCTTTGCCGGACGAATCGGGCAAAACTTTAACATGTGACCGTGGTGTCCGCAGTATAGGCACAGGCCCTCCCTCCTCCTAAAGGCTCTCTCCTCAACCGAGAGGCGTGAGAAGCCTAACCGCCTTGGCTCCACACAGACAGAGGACTCAGGACCAGGAGGCATGGGAGGTGAGGGAGGTTTGGGTGGGCAAGAAAAGCTCGGTGCCAAATATACAGGAGGCCTCCGCAGGCGCTCCCTGGATGAGGATCTCTCTCGGAGTCTGATGTCAATGAGGGTGACAACTGATATCAGTTCCTCGAGATCTTTAGGTAATTCTCTGACTGCAATCTCATTTTTAAACACATCGGAGAGGCCCTGTGCAAAGGCAGCCACGAGAGTCTCGTTGTTCCAGCCACCCTCTGCTGCCATGGTACGGAATTCACTGGCATACTCGACAATAGTTTTTGTGCCCTGAGCATTAGACATGAGTAGTTCGGCAGTAGGGGTGGAGCGAGCTGGAATATCAAAAACCCTTTTAAAGGACGCAACAAATTCAGGGTAATTGTAAATAATAGGCTTCTCTGCCTCCCAGAGAGGTTTTGCCCAAGCTAGGGCCTTTTCAGACAGCAAAGAAATCATGAAGTGAACTTTGTCACTGTCTGTAGGAAATGCCTGGGGCAGGATTTCAAGGTATCCTTTAACCTGATTTATAAATTCTTTGCACTGAGCTGGGTTGCCCCCAAAACACTGAGGGAGCGGGACAGACCCAGTCATTCCTCTAGCCGCTACAGGTTTGGGGGCTACAACCGGTGCTAGAACAGGAAGTGAGGCAGAGACGGCCGCAATCGCAGGCTGGCCGGGTACTGGATCCAGATGGGCATACTGGTCCAAATAGTGGTTCTGCTGGTCCCACCGGGTAAGTAGGTTAGGTATAGGTGTCTTGCCTGTACCATCTGTATTCATGGCCCTTGCGTAATGTCAGGGACCAGGAACCAGACAGAGACAGAACTAGATGCAAACACACCTTTATTAATAAATAACAAATAAATAACAAAAGCAAAGTCCAGGAATCAAGCAGGGGTCAGTCACCAGAGCGGGTAGTCAGACAAGCCAGGATCAGGAGCACGGAGAGCAGCGGAGTCAGGAACAAGGCCGGAGTCAGGAACCAGGAGCAAACAGGAAACACAGGAACAAGGAGACTTCTGGGGAACAGGAAACCACGCAAGGGCAAGGAGGTTCTGGGATTTGCTGCTTAAATAGGCAGCACTGATTAGCAGCAGGGTTGATTACTACTCTCAGGTGAGTAACCGTGGCAACATGCAAAAGGAGCTGATAGTAATTGCAGCTGAAAACTCTTTCACTGACACAGAAAGGGTTGCTGTTTAAAACAGCAAAGAAACCTTGACACAGAGGTGGAACAATCAGGGATATGTCCTGGCTACTGAGGAAATACATTGGCATGCCTAAACCAGAGGCACTCTGAGACAGATAGACAAAGGCTGACAGCACTGGCAACCAGACTGAGCAGTTACACCAGAGAAGCAGAGGCTAAAATAATATATTCCCAGTTTACCAAAGACCCATCCAAGGTGTATGCACAGCTGCAGGGTAACCACAACATAGCCAAGCAAGACCCACCCAGAGCAGAGACTGAACAGTACTGAAAGAACATCTGGGTGAAAGAAAACACCAGGGCCCAGTGGCCACTAGACTTAAAACAACCGCATGCTCCCAGAACAGGAACCAGTCACCATCACAATAGAATACATTTAACAACAAGTAGTCCACATGAAGAGTTGGTCAGTCCCAGGACCTGACATGAGCCGCATCTGTTGGATAAAGAAACTAACAATGCTACACAAATGCCTATCACCACAAATAATCAGCTACTGGCAGCAGACTCCTATTCTGACTGACTAACAAAAGACAGAAAAATAATGAAGGACCATCACCTGCCTCCCCACAACATGGAAGGTCCTGTCAGGCATCGTAGCCTCTAAGATCAATGGGCGTATGAGTCAGTACATTAGCAATACTGAAAATGGGATTGGAAGCAACACCAGAGGTTTAAAATACCAACTGCTGGTAGACCAAGCAGTTATAAGGAATTCTAAGACCAAACAGACTGTTCTGTGCACAGCCTGGATGAACTACAAGAAAGACTATGACACATTGCCACACACATAGATACAGGGATGCCTGAATCTGTACAAAGTGAGCAAGACACTTTGCTTCATCAAGAACTTGATGGGCAAGTTAAAAACAACACTAGAAGTCAATTCCTGAGCAATAACACAAGTGAACATAACATCTGGCATGTACCAAGGTGATGTGCTATCCTAAATGCAGTTTTGTAAATGCCTCAACCCCTATGCCAGATCATAATGAAGGGTTACACCAGAGAAGCAAATACAGGTTCAAGAGTGGAGCTAACATCGTCACCTACTCTACATGGATGACATCAAGCTGTATGTCAAGAGCGAGTGACTTATTTATCCACCTAACTAGGATATACAGCAAGGAAATCTTCATGCCATTCGGATAAGATAAGTTGGATAATTAAACAAAAAGAGAGAAGGGGATTAGGAAAGAAGGAGTTCAAGTACCAGTAGGTCAAATATGAGATGTAGAGAACAGTTACAAGTACATGGAAGTACCACAAACACATGGCAACCATGAGGAAGAGGAAAGGAGGAGAGTAACATCCAAGTACCTCCAGAGAGTCAGACAGGTCCTGAAGTCCCATCTCAATGTCAAGAACAAGATACAAGCCATTAACACATATGCCTTACCAGTCATCAGGTACCCAGCTAGAAAAATAAACTGACCAAGAGAAGAGTTGGTCACCATGGAAACTAGTCACTATGAATGGAGGATTCCACATGGAATCCAGCACCCAGAGACTGTACACCAGCTGGAAGGAAGGATGTCAGGGTCAGATGAGTGTCAAGGCCGCAGTCCTGGATGAAACACAGAACATCCACAATTACATAATGAAGATGGCTCCCAAAGGTGAGCTGCTAAGGGAATGCCTAAGAAAACAACAACAGATAGAGGATGCAGAAAAGGAGTGTACAACCAATACAGGACTGAAAGATAGCGCAGAGGCACAAATTCTAGCAGAACAGGAGCAACCACTCAGCACCAGATCAGTAGAAGCAGTGGTCTACCACTGGTGTAGACTGTGAAAAAAGACCTCTGCGACAATCCAGCACATTGTAGCCAGGTAGAAGATTAGGTAGGGAAAGCATACACTGAGAAGCATAAGCAGGCTGCTGGAATTGTGTACCAAAATATCTGTACAGAATATGGGCTAGACCTGCAAGTCCACATAGGAGATACCATAAAGAGTAGTTGAGAATGACAGGGCTAAGATCCTGTGGGACTTTCAGATCCAGACAGACAAGCAGTGGTGTACTAAGGGGGAATGGTGAGGGGGGCGGTCCGCCCTGGGTGCCACTCACTGCGGTGGTGCCATGACCAGAGCCGGCATTAGGATGTGTGAGCTGTGCAGCCGCAAAGGGCGCCATGGCATCTGGGGTGCTGGGAGGCCAACACAGCTGACACACACAGTGGCAGGCAGTTGCAGAACTTGAAAATAAGACGCACGTAAGAAAAGTGGGGGCGGGGCTAATACAGCAGTGGGGGTGGAGCTAAACACAGCCTCCCCCCGCTGCTGTTATTGCTGCAAATCTAGAGGAAGCAGGAAGAAGTCCCTGCTTTCCCAACTAACAGACTCCAGGAGCTTCAATGGATCCACTTCTCTTCCAGTCCATACTTTCTGTAAGTGACAGAGTGTGTGTGTGTGACAATGTCTGCCTGTAACGGTGTGTGTGTGTGTCTGCCTGTAACTGTGTGTGTGTGCAGGGCCAGCCTCAGGCCATTAGGCGCCCTGTGCGAAAACTCTTCACGGCGCCCCCACTTTCCCCATCCTCCCTGTTCATATACGTTCATCCATATATGTATATGTTACAAGCACACTGTCACAAGCAGGCAGTCACACACACTCAGTTACAAGCAGATAGTCACACACACTCAGTTACAGGCAGGTAGGCAGACACCCACGCACACAGGCACACATAGTTACAGTCACATACAGGCAGACATTCATACACACACACACACACACAGGCAGACATTCACACACACACACACACACACACACAGGCAGACAGTCACACACACAGACACACACACACACAAAGTCCCACACAGACAGTCACATACAGGCAGACAGTCACACACACATGCAGACAGTCACACACACACAGTCACACACAGACAGTCACATACAGGCAGACAGTCAAACACACAGACAATCACACACACACAAGCAGACAGTCAAACACACACACACACACACACACACAGACAGGCCGTCTCACATACACACACTTACCTCTTTCCATTATGGCTGGAAGGTCACTTGATCTGTGAATAAAATCTGCATTTAGTGGCTGTCCTCACCATTACTGCGAGAGTCAACACAGGTCTGTTGGAAGTTTTGGGTGTGTGTTGAAGAGCAGAATTTGGCAGCACATTGCAAAAAGACCGGCACAACATTGCAACGATCCTTGGGTCAGAAATGGTTGTAGGGTGGTTAGGGGGAGCTATAGGGAGGCATCCATGGTCTGGGGCCAGGCACTAAATTAGTGACAGATTACGTTTCATTCTTATTTGTATTATTATCACATGATTGAATAGTGCAGATTGTTTGATCACGTTTTGTTAGGTCCTTTTTTTTTATCAACTCTAACTTTATATCAATTCATTGTGTGTTTCAGACTCACAGTTGTTTTTTTTATTGATTGATTGATTGATTGATCCACACACACTCACTAATTTCCCATTTTTATCTATAGAAATATAGAAACATAGAATGTGACGGCAGATAAGAACCATTCGGCCCATCTAGTCTGCCCAATTTTCTAAATACTATGTTAGTTGTGCAACAAAATCGCTTGCAAATTCTTCTATTACAAATCCCTTTTGATTCAGAATAATGAGATCCACTATTGCTTTTTCACAATAAAGCCGCCATAGGAACAGCTTGGACACTGTACTCCGTAGTATGCCTGCTGCATGGGCTCCACTGCCAACACTCCGGCAGCTGCCCCTCTGCTAATCATGGCTGGATATTCATGATGGGCACATAATTACATTTTGTTTTTACACTGTTAAAGAATGTTAGGAAACATTATCAAAAATGGAAATGGAAAAAGATGGAGATCAACTGTGTTTTCATAGCATATATTATGGCTCAAAAAGAGAGAATGATAGCTGGAAAAAATAACATTTTCACTGACAGTGGAGGATAATTAGTTTCCCAGGGAGAAGGCGTTCTTAGCAATAGGCTTTACACAGGGATCCTTTGTCAATTTATGGATGCTCATCTGTCAACTGTCAAGGTCTTTCAAAGGAGCTCTGGCCATAATGTTTTTCCTCCGAACCTTTCCCATCCTGGTGGTCCAAATTTGCCTGAGTAATCATTCATCTTCCTATTTGCCCAGTCGAGTCACTTACAATGATGGGGGCTATAGCTGCCCTGTTGCAGCTGCATCGAGGTGGGGGCAGGAAACTATTTTATAAGATCTTTGGTACAGAAAGATGCAATGACTGGACAGTCTTTTATGTGTGCACAAAGTGCACTTAGCAAATTAGTCTGGCTATTCTACCTGTGAAATGGAGGATGAGGGATGAGACTACTTGAACAAAGATACAATGGACAACATTTGTTGCAAATGTGTTAGAAACCACACATTCTCTCAGCGCGCGCACACACACACACAGTAAAATTAGCTATAATTTGTCTTTCAGATCCAATCTAAAATAAAAGAATACAAAAGGCACTTGTAAGATTATACTGTACCATTCCCTAGCATGTTAGGTATCATGTGTATGTTAATTTGGTGAGGGCAGATAGGCCAGTTGCTTAGAGAGTTAAGTATTTTATAATATGAAGGTTATCAAATCTCTCTGACTCTGCCATAAATGTCAGTTTTTTAAGTTTTAAGTATAGGGTTTTTTTGTCCAGATATTTATATTTAGTGTTTATCTAAACTATCATTTGAAAGAATATATATGGGAAAAATGTAAATATACATGATGATTTATTCCCTAAACAGTGAACTTGTGGGGTGGAATGAGCAAATGAGCTTTCAGTTAACTACATTTTACCTTTTTTGTGATTAAACCCAATGGAAAAGTAAGGTAGCTTTTCAATTTTACTGATTTGTTTTGTTTTAGAATAAGTATTTATTTAATACTATAGATGGAGATATACAATGACCAGCCACAACATTAAAACCACCTGCCTAATATCGTGTAGGTCCACCTTATGTTGCCAAAGCAACTCTGATGTGTCAAGGCATGGACTCCACAAGATCTGTGAACAGGTCCCAATACATTTACAGCAGACCCTTCAAGTCCAAAGTTGCGAGGTGACACCTTCATGAATAAGATTTGTTGTTTCAGCACATCCCACAGAGGTCTAGGCAATTTGGAGGCCAAGGCAGTACCTTGAACTCTTTATCATGTTCCTCAAACAATTCCTGAACAATTTTTGCAGTGTGAAATAACACTGCCCTTAGGGAATACAATTACAATGGGATGTATGTAATCTGCAACAAACTCTAGGTAATTGATATGTGTCAAAGTAACATCCACATGAATGCCTAGGGCAGCACAAAACCAGAATACACCACTGCACACACATATGCATGCAGACATACATACTGACAAACGTACATCCACATACTGTAAAAACAAGGGGGAAGAGTCTGCGCTTTGTAACAGAAATGTAAGCAGCAACCCTAAAAGGGAATCGATCAAGACCCTTGATAAGGTAAAAGAAATATATAAAGAATAGTACCATAGAAATCAGACCAAATGGCCAGATTAAATAAACAGCAATAAATAAACCTGGGTATTATAGTCTCTATTAAAACACCATATAAAAGTAAGTAAAACAGAGTCCATCCAAGTGTTCAGTAAAAATCAAATAATAAAATGTTTAGTAAAAATCAATAAAACCGTCTATAATAGCGCAGCCCTTAACTCCTTTTTCTTATACATAAACATACTGCATACTAATATATACATACATACTGACATACAGACACATACTGACATACATACATACAGGCACACATACATTCATACATACACACACATACTGGCATACATACACACACATATTGGCATACATACATACACACATACTGGCATACATACATTCACACACTGGCATACATACATGCACACACATACTGGCATACATACACACACTGGCATACATACATACACATTCTGGCATACATACATATACTGGCATACATACATACAGACACACACTGGCATACATACATACAGACACATACTGGCATAAATGCATACATACACATTGGCATACATACATACAGACACACACTGGCATACATACATACATATACTGGCATACACACATACACACTGGCATACATACAAACAGACACATACTGGCATACATACATATACTGGCATACATACATACATGCTGGCACACATTGGCATACATACATACTGGCACACATTGGCATACATACACACCGGCACACATTGGCATACATACATACAGACACATACTCACATACATATATACACACACAACTCATTTTCAGCCACCCTCCTCTTCCTTACCATTTCGTCACAGGATGATGGCTGGGGATGATGTGAGTCAGCTGCCTCTCCTCGCGGCCGTCATGCTGTCTCTCCTCCTTTCTGCGCGGAGTATGCTTGGAACCGGCTGTCACTTCCTCCCAGCAGCACTTGCTTTCCGGCTGCATTCTTTTTTTTAAAGGGGCCCAGTTGCGCTCTGACAGCGCTGGCCCCTGAAGAGAATAGGGCCCATTGGGTGGCCCTAAATGCTTGGGCCACCTGATGTGCCCCATCAGCGTGTGGGCCCTGGTGCAGATGCACCGGCGGCAGTTCCACTGATCCACGTGGGGCCCGGGCAGCCGGCCCGCCGGGCCCTTGACAACCATCATGGTTGTCACCCCCTGATGGCGGCCCTGCTCAACCCCAATGAAATCTGGTCTGGATCCCAAAAATATCCAGAAAGGATGGATCTTGGTGCCACATCCAGATCTTGCAGTTCTTAGTAGTGTTGCTGCTGTAATGACCAAAATATATGCAAAATACAGATTAAGAGAACAGAAAAATATAGGTTTAAATCATACAAGGCTAATTAAAATTGGCTTTTCATCTTAGCAAACAAACAAATCTTAGGATTTAGTTACATCATATGACCATTCCGTATGAAAGAGAAGCTGCACTGCCCAAATTATTATTTTTTAATTACTATTTAGTAGATATACCCCAATGGACAAGATCTCAAGTCAGCAACCCTCTTCTTCTCCAGCCCACATTTAATGTGGTTGTCCAAACAAAGACTCTTCTAAGCAGCTCAATATAAGATATGTTCAGTCTTTGCAAGGCAGATGCTCTGAGCAATTGCCCAATCCTCTTGAATGTAGCTCCACTGACCTAAACTACCAGGAAATAACATGGCTGATTGTGTGATTGACAGCCAGTGGGTGCAGCCAGATTATTTAATAAAAGTGTAAATTTCTATTAAAATCTGCAAAAAAAGAGGACCCACTATTTACAGATAAAGCACTTCAGCAAGCTAACGTGCTTTATGTGTTCCTTTAAACCCACCTCATAATTAAGGTACTTTGCGAAATGTGTTGGGCATAACACTGTATGGCCAGATGGTGTAACTAAATCCCCTAATTTGTTTGCTAAGATAGGTGATTTTAAGTGGCCTTGCAAGATTTAAAACACCCCACCCCATTCCCTTTTGTTTCTGAGCATAATATGAGAATCTGTGAAATTGAATTGTGTCTGAGTGGGCTTGTGAGCTGGTAAATACAGCAAACCTTTTCTTAAGAATATTCTAATTCTGAAGAGGTCCAGGGAGTGGAAAGTACCTGTATATATATTTTGCCAGAGATTGTGCACCCTAGTAATTGGCAAGGGACTTGCTCCATGCTGAGCTACATTTTGAGTGTGTATATATATTCAGGTGCCTGGCATGTTCAAGGTGAATTTAGGCTCACTTTGGAATACTTGTCATTCACAATTTACATTATAAAAACTGTTTACTGGACAGTATAAATCAAATTAAAGTGTTGGAAATATATCAAGTGCTCAAAAACAGATTTTATGTGATGTTTACACAATGAATGTAATAATTAAACAAAAAGGCTTTGAAGATAGCATTACGTATTAACAAAATGATGGAAAAGCTTAAAAGCATGAGAGGTTAGGTGAAATAAACTGATTATAGCAGCAGACAAATTGTAGATTAAACAAAAAAGCCACATTGTGTTTTTCCTAGAATTTATAGTCATCGTTTTATTTTATTTCACCTCGCCTTTTTGGCTTTTACATAAATTATGCAGTGTTGTTAAATGCATGATTCATTAACCCCGGTTTAATAGATTTTTGTGTTAGCTGTGATATTTTAATGCTTTTTTAAAATGCTTTTTATATTTGTTTTAATATATATTCTCGACAATAATTTTAAAACGTTGATAGTGATCAGCTTTTTGTCAGACTGGGTAGAGGGTAAAGAATATTCTTTACTTCTGGTCTGTGTGGCCATGCTACATGGACTGACTGGCGGAAGGGTGAGCACTGTGCGATTTTTTTCTGCCGGTGACATGGACATTGCGCTCCACGGGCTTGTAAATCCTAATGCTGCCACCTGTGCAACCGTATGGTTACACTGGCCCTGCACACAAGTTTTTGGGACAGATCGGGTGATCATCGTACTTGGGGCAACCCAATCAGCATCTCTGATCAAAAAAGCAATGGTAGGAGGAAGTACATACAGCTCACTTCCTCCCAGCCTACAGGGAGCTACATTTGGGCAGAAAGAGGAGGGGCATGAGCAGAATGAGAGAGCCTGGAACAGCTCCAGAGTCCCATCAGTCAGCAGCCAGATCCCACTGGACCCTAGGGAAGCCAACCTGCTGCACAAAAAATGTATGGAAACAGGAGGGTGGCTAAAAACATGTACATTCTGGCTTCAATATGTGTGTGTGTGTCAGTGTGTATGTACCTGTGTTTAACAGTGTGTGTGTATGTACCTGTGTTTGTGTGGCAGTGTACACAAACACACATCTGCATTCTAAATGCCAATACTGCAAACAAATACATCCCTGTAATCATAAAGGCAACACTATACACAAACACACCACCGCGTTCTAACCACCAACACTGCATGCAAACACTATTTTAATCAAGCAGCAACACTACACACAAACACACACCTGCATTCAAACACCAATTCTACATCAAAATACACCCGTGCAATCAAATGCCAACACCACACACAAACCTGTATTAAAAAAGTGAAAACTGCATACAAACATACACTTGCATTGAAACTCCAGCATTACACAAAAACACACCCCAGCATTAAAATTACAACACATACACATGAATGCACACTTATATTCACACACATTTACTCTATACAAAAACATGCTTACATTCAAACACACAGACACTGCTCATAAATACAGCCCTACAAGGATGGGCAAATGGTCGATCCCCTAGATGGCAAAGCATTGTGGGAGTAGTACAACAATTGAGGATCTACCTTGGGCTACAGGGGAAGCTCTAAAACTTACTTGCACTAAGGACCATTATGTATTAGTTCAGCTACGGTGCATAGAAATGCAAAATGTTTCCAACACCAAATTATTTTGAAACACACATTTTGAAAGAGTATTTTAATGTCCTTGATCCAGCCTTTCAGCCTAACCATCACACTGGTGAAGATTTGTCTTTTTTTCTGTAACTACTTTAAATTACTGTTTTTATATGATGAAGAAAAAAAAATTCAAAATTTCAAAAAGTAATTACTCATAATAACCACAATTTTACTACTTGACAGGAGGCTCACATTTTGCTTTTCCTCTCTATGCTGAACTCCAAAGCAGCAAATAAAATAACAGAGGAATAGAGTAACCAATCAGAAAACAGAAGCAACCCATTTAAGTAGAGGGTAGTTACCTAAGCACCTTCTTTCTTTGCTCTCCACTGCTAGATCAAATCAAAGTACTGATATCTCCTATTTTGCTTTATTCATCAATATTGATTTCTAGTACTGTATTATTGTTTTATTGGTGTTTTTAATGCCATTTATGCTTGTCTCTGAGGCCCCCTTGGGTTTGTCCTGGGTGTCCCTACCTCTTTTTGCCTCCTGTGCACGGGGTGTAGGACATCTGGCCAGTCAGGGCCCTCTGTATATGGGCGGTGCACCCTCTCTGCCTGGTGGCACTGCCAGAGCGGTTTCCCTCCCCTTTCTCTGACTTAGTCTATCCTCTGGTTCCCTCCTGGGTCTGCCATAATGTATGCCATTTGTCAGTTCAGCTCGACAGTATTTCAGTACAAATTTGGAAAATAATCAGACCAACCAAAAAGGTTGTGACACTGGGCAGTGTACTGCAAAATGTACAAATAGAATGTCACAGGTCAAGTGAGAAAAAGTAGCCACTTGAAGGAAAAGCAGGAGGAGCAGTAAAAATAAAAGTCTATATGTATATATAATATATTTATTATATATAACTATTACAAAATATATTTTTGTTTATTTTTTTCACATCATCCGTATCATTGTCATATTATTATTTATAAATTGTCCACAAATTCCACAATGCTGTACAATTGGTGGACTAACAAACAAGTATTTGGATTGTGCACTGTAAAAGTTGCGTGATTTCTTCCACCTGATGGTATCAGAGGGAATTTCTCCCTGATTAACGATTTCTAGTGGCAGCAGCTCTGCTTGGTTTTGGATACCCTCTCTGAGGAAAGGCCATGGGCGTCCGCAGGAATTTTTCAAGGGGGGGGCATAATTGTAATGACATCCATGCTTGGTACCTTTTTGACAGTGTCATGAAAGGGAAGGGGCATAGCCATTATCACATAAAGCCAGGGTGAATAGCGTTTTCACAACTATGGTGTCAGGAATATATGTTTGTATTACTGACACTATAGTGTTCCTTTAAGCAAATTAAAGGACATTTCTGGTCACCATAACAACTTCACCTAAATGAAAATGCTATGATGCCAGGAAGCCCCTGGGTGCTCGTTTTCCTTTAAGGGGTTAAATCGCTCTCAAATGGTTTAACCCCAAAGGCTTCCTCCAGCTCCAGGTCACTCAGTGGTATTTGGCTTCTGAAACAGAGTGTCAGAAAGTGCAGATTGACGTCAGGCATGGGTGCCGCTGATTGGCTAGAGTGGTCAGTTGAGGCTCTAAGCCAATCGCTAGTTCCCGGTTCATAAAATGTTTTTACTTTTTTATGAATGGGGAGCTACTGATTGGCTTAAAGTGCCAGCTGACTGCTCTAGCCAATCAGCAACACCCCTACCAAACAGCACTTCATAAAAGTGAACACATTAACACCAATTTTTTTTTTACCTTTGGAGACGAGAAGGTCCAGCATTTCCCTGACAGGCCCAGGTACCAAAGCCTTATGATATGGTGTCCAGAATAAAGTGGAGGGTTCACTTCATTTGTCCTTCCTGCTCCAATCTCCTTTTCCTCTCCTTCATTTGACAGTCTTTTTTTTTTCTTCTGACACTGTTTTCTATCCTTGGCCCCTTCTGCTCTTTTACCTTTCTGCTACTTTCTGCTTATTTTGCACCCTTCTGCTCCTTTCTCATTCTGATCCCTTTCTGCTCCTTGCAGACCCTTTCTGCTTCATTTTCTACTTTACCTTTGTGCTCCTTGCTGTCTCTTTCTGCTCTTTCTCCTACTTTACCTTTGTGCTCCTTCTGATTCTTTCTGCTCCTTTACCTTTGTGCTCCTTGCTGTCCCTTTGTGCTCCTTCCTGCTCCTTGCAGGCCCTTCCTGCTCATTCTCCTACTTTATGTTTGTGCTCCTTCTGCCCCTTCCAGCTCATTTCTGACCCTTTCTGCTCCTTCTACTTTACCTTTGTGCTGCTTTACCTTCCAGCTCCTTGCTGACCCTTCCTGTTCATTTCTATATATCTATAGGCTGCTGCCCCCAAAATCTATGGGCTGCTGCCCCCCTCCCCAAATCTATGGGCTGCTGCCCCCCCCAAATCTATGGGCTGCTGCCCCCAAATCTAAAGGCTGCTGCCCCAAATCTATGGCTGCTGCCCCCAAATCTAAAGGCTGCTGCCCTCCCCAAATCTATGGGCTGCTGCCCCCAAATCTATAGGCTACTGCCCCACCCCCAAATCTATGGGCTGCTGCCCCCTAAAGGCTGCTGCCCCCAAAATCTATAGGCTGCTGCCCTCTCCCAAATCTATGGGCTGCTGCCCACCCCAATCTATGGGCTGCTGCCAAATCTATAGGTTGCTGCCCCCTCCCAAATCTATGGGCCTTTCCCCCCACAATCCAAAGGCTGCTGCCCCTCCCCCCAAATCTATGGGCTGCTGCCCCACCCCCCCAAATCTATAGGCTGCTGCCCCCCTCTCAAACCCTCCCTCCATCCCTCACTTACCTGATCTGTAGGCTGTCTCTGGCTACATGTGTTGTTCCCCTGCGGTTTCAATCAGCAGAGAGAAGCATGGATAAGATGCAGCTTCCTATCCCTGTCTCTCTCCATACACAGCGCCACCTTTTAAATCTCACACAAAATAGCAGAACAAGCTGAAAAATCCAGGGGGGGGGGGCAAGTGCCCCCTCCTTGTCCCCCCCTGCGGACGCCCATGGGAAAGGCTCTTCTCAGGACTCCTGGGTTCCCCTGTTGCTACCACTGGCTGCTCTACTGTTGGGTTGGGTCTGATCTGGGTACATCCTGGGTTGTTGGGCCCAGTTGCTAGCCTCTGAGTGTGGGAGATCCTCATAGAGCACTAGATTCTGTTTTTATTTACAATTTCAAATACTGACGACCTCTGATTGCAACACGGTGGTGCACTGAAAAAGGATACCTCCACTATTATTGAAGATGCCTCCCAAAATACTACTGAGACTATCAATATATCCATAGACAGAGATTGTACCGTCCAGGCACAAACATCTGGAGCTAAACACAGGCTCTAGAAAATTGTGTAAGTGTATTTTGTTTTATCTATAATCACCAGTTACCTAAAATACTACACTATTTTCTGCTTTCTTCTCTTATTCCCCATACTGACTCATCCCTATTGGATTTGAAGATATTCCCGAAGGCGCTGCTTTGCTGCATTTCCTTTTCTATCTACAACATTTCCAGAAAGAAGAGACTCTGGTTTGGGAAGTTCAAGCTGTCACTCATATAAGAAACAAGCGCCAAAAATCCTATCCTTCTATTTATACGAACCTGTTAACTTGCATCCGTGAGAGGATTGTGAACAGTATTGCAGGTCAGCACTGCCGGCCGATGCAGAGTTTATCTTCAGTGTCATGGGTAATAAAATGTTTGACCCACAAAATATTCAGCACCCTTGTTCGGTGGACTGGACTCCCTCCCTCCTGCATGTGTCATAAATATATATTTTTTTTAAATACACTAAGCCCTAAGTGAATACTAGTCTAGCAACCTACTTTTCAACCTTACCCTTACCTTTTGTATCACTTTACCCCACTCCATATAGCATGTAAGCTCATTGAGCAGGGTCCCCATGCACCCAAATACATATCTGTTAGTCCACTCATTGTACAACACTGCTGAATTTGTTGGTGCTTTATAAATAATTATAATAATTAAAATTATGCATGTAACCTATAATGATACATTTCACATATTTGAACAGATGACTTGGAAATAAAAAGCAAATGTGGACTTTTTCATAACTGTAACATACAATCTGTGAATTCACTATTTTGTTTATTGTTTTCCTATTTTTCTGCGAATAAGAATACCCTTCTGGTTGAACAAATGCAGCGAAAGAAAAATTAATGCAGATCAAAGGGAACTGTTTAATATTATTATGTTTATCTATTCCTTACCAAAATGGATTTATAAGGTGTGAAATATAGAATTATATGTTGAAATCCACACCTGTTTATCCTGCAACTAGGTGCCTCCATCTTAGTCCCCTGTCAATCATTGTTATAAGCCACGCCCTTTGCAACTACGGTAATCCTGAGTTTAGAGAAAACATAAAGAGAAGAGGAGAAATTAAACAATGTTTCTGTTTTTTCTCTTTACTTATACTGTACTGTTTGCCTTAATTTTGCTTTACATGTGCTGAATAATGATGTGATGTGCAAAAACTTTAATACCAATTTAAAACAAATCTAAACATCTCACGATTTAAATGTTAACACAGGTTATAGGCGGTTTTTAGTGTTTTATCCAGTGGTGTAAATTCCAGAAAGTAACAGAACTAATTGACTGTCTCTATCCAAGGTTTAAAAACATGCCGACAGACAAGTTTTTTTCCTTCTTTAATATATTACATTTACTAATTTAAAAACGTTATTTTGTACTAGTGTATTTTCTTTCTGTTTCATTAGAAACCAAACCAATTATTACGAATTCAGGCTTTTGCTTTGCCATTTATTGTGATAAAACTGATTTTTTTTTTAAAAGATGCATTTAAATAAGATGGAGCCATTGCTATACACATGATAGTGTGCCCCCTTATCAAAAAATAACACACATGTAAACCTTGCCTCAGAAATGTGTATGTTTTTGTGCTTTCATTTACAAAACAATGCTAAATAACATTTATTTCATAAAGTCCTACTTACCTTTCCACTACACTCAACTGCAATATTTGGTGGTCACTAGTGATGTCCCGAACGGTTCGCCACGAACGGTTTGCCGCGGACTCATCATTGATTAAACTTTGACCCTGTACCTCACAGTCAGCAGACATATTCCGGGCAATCAGCAGCAGACCTTCCCTCCCAGATCCTCCCACCTCCTGGACAGCTCACTAAGAATGCAGCTTCAAAATGGATGCAGTCCAGGAGGTGGGAGGGTCTGGGGGGGAGGGTCTGCTGCTGATTGGCTGGAATGTGTCTGCTGACTGTGAGGTACAGGGTCAAAGTTTACTCAATGATGGGTCCGTGGCGAACCGTTCGTGGCGAACCGTTCGGGACATCACTAGACGGGTCACATGTCATGGCTTTAATTAAATTAACACTATACTGTTCGAAATTCAAAACAGTATTACCAACACTATGGGGTCCCTCTGCCTCCTCTCTCCCTGCATCCCTTCCCCCCCACCTCCCCGCCACAGCGATGAAAAGGTTTGAACACCTTTTTTTTCACTTACCATATTCATTGGCTCCATCTCCGCCTCCTTCAAAGGGGTACCTAATATGCATGTAGGAAAGCATTGACTCATCTTCTTCCTATGTAGAATTTTGAAGACACTGGATGTCCATATGCAAAGCGTGAGGACGTCCAGCGTCGTTTCACGGAGCCTGGTCGGTAGCTACTAGAGGCAGTCTTAACACTGCAAAGTAAACATTACAGGGACACTGCATCCAGATCACTTCAATGAGATGAAGGGGTCAGGGTTTCTGTTGTCCATTTAAACAGTCAGGGAGGAGAATGAAGAGAGGCCATTGAATACTGAGATCATTACACAGAGGCTAAACAGTCTGCAGTTTTGCACTCACACTCTTTGTAGAGTTATTTAATATAACTGTACTTACTGTATGTGCATGATGCCAGCAAACACACATTGTTACATTCTGTCAGCATTTTTAGAAAGTTGTATTCACAGAAATGCCTTTAAGTTACTTACAGACACATTTAGCTATTTTTGTCATAAATGCTGTATGTGGCAAATATGGTAGTTCTGCTCCTATGACAATATTTCCGATCCTATCTAAAATGTCATAAGATTAAGGATACCACAAGAGCTTTAAAACGGTCTATCTCGGGGGGCAGAGTCTGACCTTCATGCAGCTCAAACATGTTGCACAGGAGCTCCTGAGATTTTTGCTGTTCCGGAGCGACTTAACCCGGTTCACAAGCCACACTTATTGCCACATGAGCAACACCTGAGTCAGGGATCTCTGGACGAGCAAATAGAACCATCAATTGGCTCATAACTCCACCAGGAACCCCAAATCCTGGCCGTGGCCTGCTGGGGATGGAGCTGGGGAGAGGCGGCCGATCTTCCCACTCTACACCTTACAGTGGGGTCGCACACAACTCCTACCCCACTCCCCCTTGGACCGGCGGGGGTCATTCCGGTCCCCACTGGGGGTCAGCCAAACCAGTGGGGTGTTGCATACCACCTACCCCCTGCTGCTTCCCGGTTGCCTCTAACCTGCTGTGACATTCCAAAATGGCGGACGGACTCCAAACTACCATAGGGGGCCATGGCCCACCAGGGCAGTCACCTCACAGTGCCATCCCACACATTATGCAGCGGTTGGACGACATCTTTCAAGCCTTTTGGCGCAAGCTGCAGGAAAGAACCAAAACCCACCCATCTCACCCGCAAGAGAGAGGGCAGAACGGACTCCCTCGGGGGAAAACGACACCGCAAGCGACGACCCACCCTGCAATTACCCTACCTGGGTCAAGAGCACTCCGAGGCATTGCCTCAAGACACCGACCACGCAGGCTGAAGATTTCCCTCAGGTAGCAGACAACTACTACCAAATACTCCAGCCACCCCAAACAGGGGAAAGACTTGGTACCAAAGTGTCTCCAGGTCTGTGGAACATGGGTGCTAGCTCTCCTTACCGCTCAGGGCTGGAGGGAAGCCCAGAACTGTCAAACTGATATGGGCTGCGGACTGACTCCTCGTCCAACACCAACCCCACCGCCTAAAGGGATCGGATGATCGACAAAATTAACCCCTAGACGTGACAGGCTGGACCACATGCTGACCGACACCATTTACCTGGCGCAACACTATCCAAGCGACATGTTTGAGAAATATGCTTATCCTTATGTTTATTTTCCATGATCTTTGTGATATAATCTTTCAACATAAGTAACATGAGGTGGGGGCACAGGGACCACGGCTGACCTCAATGGTTCCAAGTCGTTGTCTTAGATATGTCTATGTTTAATCCTATATCAGTTATGATTTTGTTTAGCAACAGTACGTAAGAGCCATAAGCCTGACTATATGATACTACACTAGAATTGCTAGGCTAACTGTATGTAAAGACACTACTCTCAGTGACGAGCTACCATAAATCAATGTTTAGACATACACACTCAACCTATGGTTCTTGTCACACACACTTGGCAACCCATCTTACTGCTATTAACAGGTCTATATTCTGCTTCATAACTTTAATATATCAACCAGTTAACCTAGATGTATAATGTTAGCCTGAATTAATAATACAAAATTGTGCATGTTTTTCTCAATACCCCGAATGTTCCCCGGGATGTATGGCATGAGGAATGCTGTTGGGGCACCTCAAACGTGTTTGTAATGTCATTATGCACTGCAAAAATAAAATAAAAAAATTAAAAACTGTCTTATCTCCCAGCATTTCTGCAAATGACTAATAAATAGAATATTCCTGTACAGAAATCTATACTCAAAATTTACTCAAAACCTGTTTCTATCATATTTCTGAGGATGTTAAACATTATTTTTAATAACAAGAATAGGAAAATAATAAAATGAATAGCTCTTTTCAAAATATAATTTAATCTGTAGCATCTGTTATAGCGTCTACACTAATGGTTTTAATTTTTATGTGTTATTCTGTATATATCCCAATAAATAAATCACAATGGAATCAATGTTATTAATAAAACAACATGTTGTGTTTTATTTTAACACTCATATTGTTCTAATGATTTCACCTTTATACATTTAAATTCTTGGTCTCTCTCACTGAGTGTAAGTAAACTTGTAGGTTACAAATTCGCACCATATGTAGTACAGCAAAAAAATCAGAGACATGTGGGACAGTTTGTTTTACCCCAGGATTTGCTTTTCTACAAAGTTCTTAATGGCCTTAAGAATTTATATTTGTTTGGGGGAGGAGTTCTTATTATTTAACACATTAATCAGGAACAGAGCTGCAATAATGTGAAAATGTTCTTCCTCTTGTCTGAAATAAACAAAAATTTTATTTGTTTTCTCTATTTAAAAAAAAATGGTGTGCAAATCTATGTTATTCAGAAGAATAAAACATTATTAAGCTCGGAAGCAAGACCATCCGTAAAAAAAGGAAAAGATTATATTTATTAAAGAGATACTCCAAGTACCAAAACAACTTAAAGGAATAGTTTAGGCACCATAACAACTTCATCAAAATGACGTTATTATGGTATTAAAAGGTTCCTGGCGCCAACTCACCCTGAAGGGTTAAACCATTCTCGTATAGTTTAACCCTAAGGTCTGTGTTCCAGCACCTTTAGGCAGGCTTCCGATGCTCTACCTGTACTGAGTGCCTCGAGGGGTCGCACTCAGTAATAGTTTAAAAAAATAAAACAAATAAATAATAAAATAAAAAATTAACCCTCTACCCTCCCTCTCCCTCCCCATGTTCTTAACGATCGCCGCCGTTCCCCCCGTCAGTGATCGGTCGGCGGCGACACTCCCCCCTCTACTCTGGAGAACCCCCAGGGGCCATGTCATCGCTCTAAAAGAGTGGTCACATGGCCACAATAGGTGAAAAAAAATAATAATAATTAAATGAATACATTAAAAAAAATATATATATATATATCTTATACATAACGTCCTACTAAGTGTATTTTTTATGAATATGTACATATAGTAATATAAAAATACATTTAGAGTAAATTTACACATGTATATATATAATATATATAATAACTATATATATTGTGTATATATATATATATATATATATATATACACAAAAAATATATATATTATTATAAAAATTAAATAATAATTAATAAAAAATAAATGAACTATAACTATATTTTTTAAGGGGGTCAGAGCTAGCTAGAGACCAGAGCGCATGCACTGCACCGAGCTCTGTGCCCATATAGGCCAAAAAACACCACCAACACCTACCACCTATACAAGAGGTGAGAATGAGCAGAAAATCTAAAAAACCCAGACCCAACAGAGGCCCCACGGGCAGAGATATCGGGGATCTGCTGCGGAGCTCCCAACAGGCTGCATTGGCCAAGATGGCACTGGGAGACAAACTGTCTTCTTACTCTTCAGAGGAAGAACTTACTGAGCCAGGAGAAGGAGCCTCATTTTTCCCTAGCAAAACACACAGCGGTTCTGCTCCAAAGTATGCTGACAGACCTGCGAAAGAATATAGCAGCCGATATGGCCTACTACAAAACGGCCCTGGACGGTGCCATGACCAAGCTTACCCGGCTTGAAGACTCCTCTAACACCCACGGTGCCAGGCTAAAGGCAGTTGAACAAAAGGTGACTGACCTGCAGAGACAACAACTTGCCACCACGGAGAGAATGGATGCTTTGGAGGATTAGTGATGGAGATATAATCTCAAAGTGAGGGGGGTTCCGGAGTCAGTGGGCCTCACCGACTTACCCCACTTTATTCGCGGCCTATTAGCTGCCCTGCTACCACCGAAAGGTGAAAGCTCTTAGATTGGATGGGATGTTGCGATTGCCAAATCGGCAAATGCTCCAACGTTGTCAACCGTGGACCTAATCCTGCATTTCCAGTCCCTTCAAGACAAGACCTCGCTGCTAACTGCTCTCTGGGGGAAGACCCCACTACCCTTTAAAGGTGCCACTATAAAGATCCTCCCAGACCTCACAAAGGGTACACTCACCTGGCGAAGAACCTTGCAACCGCTATTGCAAGCCCTCCGTAATGCAAAGATTCCCTACAAATGGGGGAACCCACGGGTGCTCCTCTTTACCCATGATGGATCCACTTATAAAGCCCAGAGATCACAAGAACTGGAGGCACACTTGTGTACCCTACACCTCCTGAAGATCCCTGTGCAGAAGAAGGCTGGCCTGTCAAGGCTAGACCCCGCAGTTATCTCTGAGTCATCGTCCCCCCATGCGTTCCGGCGTCCTGGGTCTGATAGATCACTGACAGGAGTAACTTGCCATGAAAAAGTAACCGGTCTAGATGGTAACTCCTCACTTCATCGTAATGGATACACCGAGATCTCTTATTAATAGACGTTTGCCTAACCACTAAGTACCAGTTATATTGTGTTTTCATTTCTCCTTCATTTTAAGCCTTTATATTTTTTTTTTATATTTTTTACTGGTCATACATGATTATACATTATACACTGGCCCCGCTCAGACCTGAACCGTCTTTTACACTACACTCCCCCTCTTCCCGGTACCGTTATTTTGAATGAAGCACAGTCAACACCCCATAGTCTCCGGGTGGGGGGTGACTACCTTGACAGGCACTGCACTACTACACATGACACCTACTCACATGCCCACATAGGGAGTTCTCATTATGTTGTTTCATCTGTGTCAATTGTTTTATTACTACTTTTAAAAAAAAAATTGTGCAATTTCTATGTTTTACGAAAATACACCATCATGCATAAAATACCACTGCCTGTTAAACGTGATATGATACCGTGTGCATGTTCGATCCTAATTGCACTACAAAAATAAAGAATTTAAAAAAATAAAAATAATTTTTAAAAAATTAAAAAAATTATATATATATATATATATATGTGTGTGTGTGTGTGTGTGTGTAATTTTATTCTAGCTATATTTTGATAATATATATATATATATATATATATATATATAAGTATATATATATATATTTATATCAAAATATACACAATTTCATTCTATGTATATCTCCTTAACACCCGTGGAACTCGGTACGTCCGACAAAAAATGGTCGTTAAGTATTGCAGACCTACCTAGTATGTTCGCGGCAAATAGGAGCCCTGGACTTACATGGACCAGTGATCCGCGGCAAGACCCCAGCAATCCCCTTGCAGCAGCTCCAGCCACTCTGGCCCAGCAAACTAAACAGGAAAACTGAAAACCTATATTGACCCTGTAAATTATAAAAACACCATAAAACCTGTTCATGGGGGTATTGTTATACTCGGGAGACTTTGCTGAACACAAATATGAGTGGTATTAAGCA
Organism: Pelobates cultripes; assembly: GCA_933207985.1. Lineage (NCBI taxonomy): Eukaryota > Metazoa > Chordata > Amphibia > Anura > Pelobatidae > Pelobates > Pelobates cultripes. Next base: position 187,028,828 of record OW240917.1, read on the forward strand.
GTAAAACCTATCACGATGATGAAATCACCAGTAAAAGTGCAGTTTTTGTGTAAACAAATTGCAAAAAACAAATAAAAACGCTAACTGTGGCTAAGTGGCTACTATAAAAGACTGGACATACCCCATTTTGAATACCATGGGTTTTCTACTTTTACAAATGGTATGCCATGATGGGGTTAATTTTCATTCCTGGGCTGCTATACGGTCAACATAAATAAAAGGCAACATAGGCACAGCAAACCAATCTCGCACATTTCAATGTGCATACTTGGAAAGGTGGAAAGCCCTACATTTGACCCCTGTAAGTTTGCAAAAACCCCTAAAACCTGTACATTGGGGGCACTGTTGTACTCGGGAGATGTTGCTGAACACAAATTTGGGGTTTCTTTGTCAGTAACACATAAGAGGAACTGAGAATCCATGCCTAAAGTACAATGTGAGAGAAAAATAACACACTAAAACGACTACCCAAATGTCTGACAAAGACTGGTGGTAGAATTAGTGCATGGAAAGTGTTAAAATACCACCATTTGAAATACTTTTCAAAAATATATGGTTTGGGGTAAATTAAATTGTCCGGCTTCACAAATGTCCCAAATAGGACATGGGCACATGATGACCAGCTGTGAAAATTCCAAGTTGGAAAACTGGAATACGCACCCTCCAAGTAAGGTATTTTAACCCCCAGAGAACCCAAGACACCTATACATGGGGGGTATCACTGTTGCTGAACACATATTGGGGTGTTCTTTGGCAGTAACCCTTAAAGTTCTCCATACATGTATTCTTAAATAATGGTGGTAAAATGGTTGCATGAAAAGAGTCAAAATACCCAAGTTTAATACCTTAGGTTGTCTTCTTTTAAAAAAATATATACATGTGAAGGGTTATTCAGGGATTCCTGACAGATATCAGTGTTACAATGTAACCTGCGTTAATTTTGTAAAAAAAATATTTCCACCTATAGCCCTATAACTTTCCAAAAAAAGCTAAGAACATGTTAACATTGGGCATTTCTAAACTCAGGACAAAATATAGAAACTATTTAGTATGAGTGAGAGAAAATGGCAAACTGCATTATGGTAAACAGAATTGTTATAATACTTCAACAAGACAGCATTCAGCACCCACTACATCCCATCTATCCTTCCTCCTCATAACCATGCCCTAGCAGGCATAGGCAACCTTTGGCACTCCAGATGTTGTGGACTACATCCCCTATAATGCTCTTATACCCATAATGCTGACAAAGCATCATGGGAGGTATAGTCCAAAACATCTGGAGTGTTGAAGGTTACCTATGCCTGCCCTAGGGGAACAGAGTTGTGTGTACGGTGGACTTGCCACAAATCCAGTTACTGTAGAACTGAATATTTGCATATGTCCATTTGCTGCTCCTTTACCTAAACCCTCCATCAAAGCATCAAAGTGATATTCTGTGTAACATGGAAACCAGGTACTATGTAGAACTTGGAAGCTCCAATTCAGTTCAGCATTAGACCAAACATCCATTGGCATATATAATGAGGCTGTCGGTAAATAGTAAAATTGACATTTCAGCGATTCCCAACTTGACTGTAAGTTATTGCGATGAGCATGGTGATGAGGCCTATATTGGGTTATTTTGGTCTGTACCATTAATTTATGTTATGCTAACAATAATAGAGCTTTGTCACATTGTCAATAACAGGAGATTATCCATGAAACAGTGGTTGTATGTTGGCAAAATATATGTTGGAACAAACATTTACACCTTTGCTAAGTTGCAGACATTATATTTTAATCAGTCATCTATGTGTATATTTTGTAAGCCATTTCTGAACTTACTACAATTCATTCAGATTTATTCACTAATCTGACAGGAACAGACTATTTAATTTTAACTTGAAAAAAGCTAGACAAATAACTGAGGAGGACAGTTATTGAAGTATTTTAACTTAAAAGGTGAAATTTCCTGGTCAAATCCCAACAGCAACTTCAGTGAAAAACTCTATTAGTTTAATGAGTAGACATTTTACTCTACATTATACGAAAAAAGTGTATGTTGTACTCATCAAAGAATACAATCTCTTGGGGCATTTTTTCAAGACGCCAAAGTGGTGGCATTCATAGATCTTGCAGACTTTCCCCTGGTGCAGAAATAGTGCTGATAAAATATATTGGGTTTCAAACCTGATACTGGTATCCTTCAAAAATAAATATCTTGCAATGAGAAAAAAAACCACTCTGTTCTAGGTCCCAATTCCTTAGAATATAGGGACGAACACAAAATTCTACGTATATGCATCTATAATTAAATTAAAAAAAAGTTTTCAGCCCTCCACTGAAAAGCCTCTGGAGGTTTGCAGTGCAGTTACTGTTGCTTTAATTAAATTTAATGCTCTGTGAAATGCAGTCTGAGAAACTTTGATGAATGACTGGAGTAATTCACACAGCTCACTAAAGGGCACCCAGCCCTTGCAGGGGTGTCAAGTCAGGATGAATTGGTTATTACAGGCATGTTTATAGACTGTCTGAGGGACCTTGTATCTTGTGTGGTAATGTCACAGATAATGTTATGATTCTCCAGCGCTTGGGGGGCTTTGATGACATGGTTAATGAGATGTAGTAGGGAGCATCCCAGCAGGTTGCTTTCAGACCTCCCACATCAAAAGGAGCTACATTACCCTTTCCTAGCTGCAATCCGAAATCCCTCAGCTGGGCTTTTTCTTTCCAAACCTTTTTTGTTCTTCGTCAACTGTAACTTTCTCTGTCTGTTCAAATTCAAAACCTGTTACTTTCCAATTTGTGTTTTTTTTTTTTTCATTACTTTGACCTTGTCTCACAATGCTTCCTAGTTTTAGCACTGTGTTGAAACAAGAAAAGGACTTAGATTTAAAATGTATTTATTTTAATTTTCCATCATATACAAACACACACACACACACACACACACACACACACACACACACACAGATATGTACACACAAATGGCTAACATTACATTGCAATGTGAACTTCATACAAAGTTGTGTCCTACCCTGAAAACATCACCATCTGAAACACTGTCATTGTAGGACAGATAAAAAATATGATACACTGCAGTGTCCATTGTTTTATATAATGCTGTTATACAGTGCTATATTAAATAACACTGTCCATTGTGATTTATTGGAATTTTAAGAAAGGTGTTTGTGCATGTATGTGCATGCATTTGTGCGTTCATTTGTTTAATTTATGTTTATTGTATCACATAGTATAAAGATGTAACAAAAAACACTTTTGAACAAAGCTTTTTAAACAAGATAGATAGATAGATAGATAGATACTATATTTAACTATATATAGATCAAATCCCTCATATTATTTAAAGGTCATGCCTATTATTTTCAAACTAAAGGTGTAAGGTAATATAAATGTATTCATATAATAGTATAATATAATATAATGTTTATTAGATAATAAATGATGTGTCCATTATGAGTTCCTTATAGTATATCTTCCTACACTTTTTGTTTGTCAAAATAATGTACATTGTGTACAAATCAGTAAATTCCTATCTAAGGATGCCAGGTTACACAAAACAGATACAGTTAAACACTTTTATCCAGGAGTGTGTAATAAATGTGACCTTTTTTGCATTCTATCTATTTTTACCTAACATGCAGACATTGGGTAATTTGTTTCTTATTAAAGAAACACTATAATTACCCATATTAAGTGGTCTGAGTGCTATGTCCCTGTACTCTTAACCCTGCAGTAACACATTGCATTCTATGAGAAACTTCAATGTTTACATGTTTACATTGAAGGTTAAGTACTCATCTAGTGGCTGTCCGTACTTTTGATACACTGACCAGTGAAACTCGATACACTGACCAAGTGAAACTATCCGTTATGATAGCCACTAGAGGTACTTTCGATACACTGACCAAGTGAAACTCAGTCATGTGACACGTGGATGCCCCCTCGGCACTCACCACGCATGCACATTAAATTCCCAATGCTCCTTTATGACGAGCTTTGTTTTGGCTCATTGCAGAGATTGCTGTGCCCAGCAGAGGAGATGTCAACGGCATCAAGGAACCTGCTGGATTTAGATGAGTAAAAATGGTTAAAACCTTTTTTTGCCAAATGAAGGGGTAACCCTACTATGGACAGGAACACTCTAACACTAAAACATTAGGATTACAGATTTGTAAGGGCAGTAAACATTTTAAAAATTCGGGAGCCACAATTATAAATGAACTGCAAAACTAGAGAGATTCCTTAGCTAACCTATGAGGTATTGAATCTATAAAAAAAAAACAAAAAAAAACCATGACCCAAAAGATCAGATTTGGATAGTTTTTCACAATTAGTTGTTTTTCCCTATATCTTGCAATTCAGTTTTCAATGCACCACATTTTACTGTTAGGCGATAAATACACATCTTTCTAGTATATTAATGAAAACGTATTAGAGAATGAAATACCTTTTTTAGGTAAACAAGTTAATCAACACAGACATAACATTGCAAATTAGCCTATATGTGTTACCATGCCATATATTTACTAAATATATACTTTTCTTTATTTAGCAACATTTTAACAAATCAACATTAATTTAACAAGAACTGTAGCTTCTACAAAAATACACAAATTACTTACAGGGACACTATAGTCACCAAAACAACTACAGCTTAAAGGGACTTTAGCTTAATGAAGCAGTTTTGGTGTATAGGTCATGCCTTTGAGGTTTTACTGCTCAATTCACTACTATTTAGGAGTTAACTCACTTTTGTTTCTGTCCATGAGCCCAACTACACCTCCCTTGGCTGTGAGTCACACAGCCTGCATGAAAAAAGTTGTTTCACTTTCAATCAGATGTAACTTACTTTAGAAGTTATTATCTTCTGCTCTCTAGATTGAATTTTAATCACACAAAGGAGGCTCCTGCAGGGCCTAGAAAGCTATTAACAGAGTAGGATATGAGACATTCTAAATTACACAGAATTTGCAATATAGGAAGTATAAACATTGGATGACTCTTTATAGGAAGTGTTTAGGAATGATGTGGGAGTCACGTGCAGATAGGTGTGACTATGGTGCATAAACAAAGTGATTGAATTCATAAATGACAGAGAATTGAGCAGTGATACTGCAAGCTCATGATCTATACACCAAAACTGATTAATTAAGCTAAAGTTGTTTTGGTGACTATAGTGTCCCGTTAATGTAGTTGTCCTGGTGTCTATAGCCTGTGAAGCACTGGCGCTCAGCAGCTCCACACTCTACATGGAGGCAAGTGGTCACCTAAATAGTTATTTTACCACTATAGAATCAGGAATACATGCTTGTGTTCCTGACACTATAGTGCTCCTTTAAGAATGTTCTGAAACAGGTAATTTCAGAACAAATCATGGGAATTAGGTCACAATTTGATTGCCACACACTGCACCATTCATCATTGTTTTTTTCAGTAAGTCTGAAAGCAGCTCTCAACACAAAAGATAAAACCACAGCCCCTCTCCTAGCGCCCTGAGCACCAATCAGGGCAAAGAAAGTGGGAGAATGAAAAGAAGGGGGGAGGAAACAACCATAGGGATCTATATATCTTGAGATTTGGAGCAGAGGACAATGTTATTCTCCCCAAAATTGCACTTATATTTTTGAAGGAGCTGCCAAGAAAACAAAGCAAGAATAAAAGGATGAAAAGGAAGTTGATGAGTTGGATACAATTGTTGGAGAACTGATATGTAGTAAAGAAATAGTGCTTTTTTATATGTACACATAAATCAATCCACACTGCATTAGTACCTGCTTCACATAATTACCATATTTGAAAAATATTTTCAGGGACACTTGGAGACAAGTATGTACACAGATGTACACACAAATACACTAAAAATATACATGCACAATGACACACTGACATGCATAAACATAAACTGACACACACATAAGCAAATACACACATTAACACATAGATACATATAGTGATACTTTGTCACACACACAAAGATAAACACTGCAAATTGACATACATACAAAAAGACACATAAAGGAAACAGGAAAACACATATTTCTAGCCACCTTTCTGTTGGCTCGTTGCACCCCTGGAATTAGTCCAGGGACCTTCATAGAGCTATTGGTGCTAAAAACACTCACAAGGCCATTTTTTATTTAACCCTTTACTGCAATGAGTGGTATGTGTCATTAAAATCCACGCCATACACATTCAAAACTAAGTTGATAGGGGTCCTGGTCGCTGCTTGCTACTGGAGGGTTATAGCAATCTCTTTGATAACTAAGCATTAGCATCAGAAAGGAAAGGTGGCAGCATACAGTAATTGTTTCACTTAAATGTTATTGTATATGGATGCTTATTTGTTTTTTTCTGTTGGTGTCATGACAACATGTGGGTCCCTCGGGGCATCTCCGTCCACAGCTGCATCAGCTCCCTCTCAACGCGCGCAGAGGACTCCGGCATGTTCGGCCGCAGGGACAGACGGCCGGCATCCCTGTGGCACATCGACGCAGTGCAACGGCTCCCCACACTACACTGCGACCCGCGGGAAGCTGCAGCTGAACCCACGTATAAACTCCACATACTCTATGCGCATGTGCACCCGAAAGCCAGCCTCTTAAAGAGACAGAACACCTGAAATTGTTTAAAGGGATTAATCACTGTTTAACCAAGAGTATGTGAGTAGTTTAACCCTTTATAATCCCAGTCTACCTTTACCTCAGTGCTCAGTTATACTGTGCTCTTTGGTGTATACACTTCTGTGAAAACTGTCTTCATCTGACCCTTGACCTACCTGCCTTTTATACCGTTCCTGAACCAGTGCTGCCTGTCCCCGATCTTGGCTTACCCAGACTATGAGATTGTCTTATCCCTAATTGATACCTCACTTCTGGCTCACTACTGCTTTCTGTGCCCCACCTGTCAAAAAGTCCAACAGTTGTTCATGGTGTATGCCTCCTATTGCCTTCTCTCAGTTATGTCTAGACTTGTGCATGGTGTAAAAATTTGTTTTAACTGAACCACTTAGTGAGAACTTAGTTTCATAATGATTTATTGCAATATATTTCCTTTGCAGTCTTTTATTAATAAAAAAGGGGAGCAGAAGTAGTTTTATGTTAAAAAAATTATTTTTTCTCTTTTTACTAAACAACACCCTGCCCCCAAAAATAATTTTTGTTGTGCAAACACTTAACAAAAAACAAAAAACATTTGAAAAGTGTAAATTGGTAATTCCAAGTTGGTGTTAAGTGGCAGTGGCTAGCTGTACACACAGCACTAACCATGATCACCAGTCTCACACTGGGATGAATGAAGCAGGCTTTTTTTCACTCAAAGTTTGTTGAGTGCCACTAGAGCAGTAGCTAGGTAAGAGGAACCTTTTTTTTTTTTACTTTTTATTGAAAACTCTCACACACACAAAAAAAAAATATTTCTAATCACACTTAATATTATTTATTTTTTTTCAATTTGGTCTTTTAGTTTCACATTAGGATCAGTGACACTGGCAATCTCCCATTCAAAGCTGCTTTTAGTGCCCTTTACTAGCTGACTATACTGCTAGCTAGCTAGGTATATTTCCCTCGATTGGTCAGTTGTCACATGATCTGTAAATAAAATGAACTTTTACTTGTTGTACCCTAGCAATATATAATCTGTTTTCTACCTCTTGTTTGCTAAGGAGATACAGCCCACTTGATTAGGCATACATCTTGTCCTTCATGTCAAACTAAGTTGCTTTTTTGTCCCTACCAAAAAAAAAAAACACCCAAACTCTGCCACTCTAGGTACTCTGAATCAAGAATCGAATAAACATGTTCCTGCATTGCACAATCACCTTATCAGCCTGATTCAGATGAATTATAGTTCAGAACAAAATGTATCTCCAAGTCTTACCTATGTCTCCTCCATTCCATACACAGGACTAACATTTGCTGTTTAAAGTTCCACAGAGATATATGGAGGACCCTTCCACAACAGTCAAAACACAACCAGCACCTGCTATTACAAAAAATTAAATTTGTTATCTATAATATCTCTGGTAGAATAGTATGGCGTGCTAAAGCCCAGCCTATTTCTTTATTTATACCTCACTTGTGCTGTAACGGAGGGAATGTGCTGTGTCTTATAGTCTGGATTTAGGTATGGAGCGTGACACTACACAATTCTCATAATTATCAGAGAGAACAAATGACCTACAGAAAATATCATAAGGTTCCTTCCTACAAATGGGTAATGCCAGAAATCATGTCAGAGCAAACTTAGCATGTCTGAGGTTCCTGTATCTATTTTGGCAGAACGATGGGGCACCTATATTCCCCTACATGCAGGTGTTTTTTTTTGTGCAAATCATAATTTTATTTAGGCTCAGGTTCAGTGCAACAGGTGAACATGTATGAATATTATCGTTGAATAAATAAAAATTGTAAGAATAAACAGTATTACACCAAAACATCAAGGTATTGATGAAGCTTATGAGTCAAGTTGTGGTGCATACACTGAGTCTAGGTTTTATAAAATGGCTGAAAGAGGGATAGAAATGTCAGGAGGGAGATCAGGTGGTGTGTACTAAACTTGCATTCCCATATCAACTTCCTTATTGGAATCCATTCCAAAACTAATTTTTATGTATGTGATAGCATAATGTGTCTTAAACGTGCCATGTTGGGAGGTCGATTGGGATGTATTATAAGAATCACAATTCTGTGTATGCATATGTGCATAGTAGAGTACCATAAAATACATTATATTTGCATTAATGCAGAGTTAACAACAGTATACAATTCTTCCAAGTATAGATGGGTTTGGCTGTTGGACTTAAATTTGCATGGTATTGTTTGTGGTTCCACGTTTTTCAGTGAATTTATTCCACTTTTCCCAAGCTATCTCCCAGTAGTGTCGATAATTTGGGTGTATTTGTTTGGAGGCGTGTTTTTTTTCTGATAGCTATTTCATACAAGCTTGTTTAGTTGACTTGTTGTATGCAGATCTGTATCTTAGAGATCGTTTGTAGGGACCAGTTTTGTGCAATAGAGGAGAAGGCTACTATAACTATATGGAATATTAAGAATTGGTCTGGTGTTGATATTGTAGTGGGAAATTAAAAAGTACAACATTTTCTAAGAGATAAGGTAGATGTATACCTGTGCTCTTTTTAATGAGCTTAGCTATATGGGCAGTTCCAACATATGCGTGACATGTTTCCAATTCCACACCTATATCTCCAACAGTGGTTGGGTATGGTTGGGCTGATGCGGTTTAGGCAAGTTGGTTTTAAATACTACTGGTAGACAGAGTTTTTTAGCCACTTCAATATGTTTAGAGCATAAGGTTAAACTCTTGGGATTTGTGATCATTTCTTCCCATGTGTTTTCAGGGAATTATTAATTTAGTTCAGTTTGCCAGTTTTTGCAGATGATACAAAACTAAGTAATATAACACAATCTGAATATAATATAACTTGTCCATAGAAGGATTTGAAAAAATTAGAGACTGGGCAGGCAAGTGACAATTGAGATTTAATACAGATAAATGTAAAGTCACGCATTTTGAAATAAGCAACATATACAGTAAATGGAGTTAAATTAGGGATAACAGTAAATAAAAAGAATATATAAAAAAAAAGACTAATTTTGAGAAAAGATCCCAGGTGAAACAACTGGGCATCAAATCTCAAAAAGGATTACCCATATAAAAGATCAATGCATAAGGTATCAAACATTAAATATAAATCTTTATTGAACATATACACACACATAGAGTGAAAAAAACTAAAAGTGGAAAATTCAGTTACTGTGTTTAAAGTGATTTAAAAAAATGGAGAAAAAACAAGTAGGCTGCCAGGCTCCCCTGTAAATATATAAAGATCCCCTCAAATAAGCTCTTATGATGCCAGACTAAGTAGATACAATATCATAAGACGAGTGAAAATTCGCTCAATATTATCACAAGTGAATAGCTCAAAAGGTAGCCATTAAGCTACAAAGTAACCATATGAATGAGCTCTCCAAAGTATATAGAGAGGAAGGGAACAACAGGGATAAAAAGAGAGAGACATTAGATCTCAAAACACTGCATGTTTTGAGATCTGTTTTCTCTCTGTTTTTATCATTATATATATATATATATATATACATATATATCGAAGGCTTGGCCTGTAATTGTGGGAGGTACATGGAACCCTACTTAAACCCAGTGAGCCCCTGCTTACCTGTCGTCGACTATCTCGGAAGTGATTCTGTTTACGTCTGGTTCACTGGACCCTGACGTCATTTTCCCACCCGTTCGCAGTCCATTTGCAGAAAACTTTCTCTGCTTACTGAGTTCTTGACTATAACAAGGGAAGCCAGCATACGAACGGCTAACCGTAAGTTATACTCTATCATTTCGTACGCACCCCATACTTGTCATCAAACTCACACGTTCGTTTAAAATATTTCATTCGGCTAAATCGCTCATGTTAATATTTCATCCACATACCGCTACAATTTGTGCTAGCCGGCGTTTGTCTAAAGTTATCTGTGCCCATAAACCCTTATGTTTACTCATCAGTATACACATAGCAGCCGTTCGTGTCAAACACAATTTCGTACAAACTTCCCTTCATTCGTATAAACTGCCACTTGTTTCAGTATGAACTTATGCTCTGTGCGTTTAGACTATCGGTTCGTTTCATGCACACTTTCGTTTATTTTCCACGCTGTCAACTCACTCATACCTAGCAGTACAATTCCATTTCGGTACTACAGCATCATGAACGCATTTTACATTCAAATTTAAATGGCATTCCATGTTAAATTTGGTTTAGTTTAACAAATTCATTAAAACGTTAAAACATACAACAGCAACTCTGTTCGTTACTTTCATATGGGAGTTATAAACTGTCTTTTTTAATTTAACTTGCTGGCTTTGCAGTAGAAGTTAAACTCCGGTTGATACAGCGCTGGTAAAGCTTTTCATTCAATTTAAACAGCTTTCAATGTCAAAGCATTTATTGTGTCACTCTTTAAAAACGTCCTTGTTTTTCTACTCTCTAAAATATACAAAATCAGTATGTGCTGACGGCAGTTAAGGTATAATTTTATTAAAGTATTTCTCCTCAAAGCATAGCTAATGTGTTTTATAAATATATAAGTATGCTAATCAGGGTAAGATTATGCTTAGATTCTGTCTTGTGCATTGCTAACTGGCATTTCGGTTAAACTTTCATATGCATTATCCGTTCGCATAAAACGCGTATGTTTTTCCATTAGTATACACAGTCACACTTTCGCACAAACTTTCGTTTATTTGTATAAACTGCCTCATACCTAGCAATTCAAGTTCCTTCTGTTTATACAGCATTGTGAAACCATTTTATTTTTTTTTTCCAATTGAAATGGCATTGCATGTTGCATTTCCTTTAAATTACATAGTCTTTCTTTAAGTCATCCGTTTCATGGTATTTATGTCTTAATTAAAAACGAACGGCAATATCCTAATCAGGATGTCTGATGGCAATTAAGGTCATACTTTCACTGTGTATTTTTCCTTAAAGCATTGCTAAAGCGTTTTATTGGTATATAAGTGTGTTAATAGGTTTATATTATGCACTACTACTGTCTCCGGCATCTCATGTTCCTAATTACACTAGGCTGTATATAAATAAGATGACAATTAAGTATGTTTTTCCCTCCTGTTAAAGATCGCACAATTACTGTTACTGATTGCTAAGGGGCCTAATGGGTTAAATACACCACATTACTTAAAGAGGTAGGCCTCGGAAATTCCTACCTAAATTTCCTTCTGGTAACATGTACTATAAATAAATAAGTCACATTAGTTTCAAGTTATCACCTTACCAGGATAAGCCGCACAGGATCCTCATACGTTGCACAAAATGACTACGTCGCCCACATATAAAACAAAATCAAAACCTCCAAAGACCATACAATTATCAATGAAACTATGTTTCATTTCATTCAATCATCTACACAATAACCAAACATAAACCAACCAATCGCATAACGTTCAACAATTTGTCTCTGCCGTCAGTAGTTATGGTACGGTTAGTAATTATTGTACAGTTAGATAATCATGGTGTTATAGTTGCAATATCAATTGGTAATGGTTATGGTGCTCTCGCCAATTTAGGTATGGTCCCGTAGGCCTCCTCACCTATAAGTCAAGTGGTCTCGCAAGGCATACAATCAGCCTTCCGTTCAGAGGTTCGAGCCCAATCGGCCCAACGCATAGTTATAGCCTTGCATCAAGTCATAGTTAGGGCCTCACCCGTCACGGCCAATCGATTTTACAATCTTTTACATGTCACTGAGAGGCCAACAGCCCGCCACCCACCTCAGTGGCACAAAGGCCCCACGAGCCAAATCATAGGTAGAGCCTCTCAAAGCCACTTGGCAAGTAGTCAGGGTGTCACCTGTCACCAACATAAGCTAGTTAATACAACTTCACCTGTAGGCACTACTCTAGTAAGCTGGGCCACTGCAGATCTATATGGTACCTTACTTACCAAGTCATCTGCCGCACTTCCTTAGCATGTCTAACGCTTCTATACAAGGAGACGTTCTGTCAGTTACCAGCACCCATCTCAGTTCAGGCTCGCAGAGAGTACTATACAAACACCGACTGGGGTCAGTTACACATGGAACGGTTTCTAAGGCATTTTCAGGTCTCAAAACACCTTCCTGCGCCATAAGCTCAGCAACAGCCCATACGATCAAATTTCATCCTGGAAACGTAGCTATTCCCTCTACCAGTAAGCCAACGCTGATTATCAGTCCAACACATCCCAGAGGGATTTTGTTAAGACAAAGTAGGCAGGCCAATTAGTTTTCTAGGTGAAGCACAAGTCTGCAATAATTTAAATGCTGGTGGTTGTAGTTATAGTGCTGGTAGGCTTCTTCACATGGGCTCACTTTGTTTCAGTGCACGCGCCAAAAACAATGTGCCCCTACAGGCGGTCCTAATCTACAACGCTACCTGTCTACTCATCCTTCTTTATATCTGGTAGAATTTGTCACGTCTACTAACAGGTTTTACACAGGGTTTGTGTCACTCCACATAGGTATTTTGGAACACCCATCCTACAGTCAGCACTCACAGTTCCCATCAGAGTAAAAAAAACTCTTACTTAATGAAATCACCAATGGTTTCTTGATAGGGCCTTTCACAACACTACCATTTCATCTCCTGGAGGACAAACCCCTAGGAATTACCTCAGGGAATTTTACATTTTAAAGAGACTTACTATTTGATTTTTCTGCACCTCACTCACCCACTTCTCCTAGCTTATATACACTGTCCCTGTCATAAGTTTTCCTTCAGTTCGCCAGAATTGACGAGGCCATACAAGCAATGATTCATTCCGGGAAGGCTGCCTGGTTATGTAAATCAGACTTTACTAACACGTGTAAATTACTACCCATTCTTCAGTCAATCTGGCATCTGCGTGGAGTAAAGTGGGTAGACAGCCACTATTTCGTTACCAGACCAACATTTGGCACCATATGTAGCCCAAGTTATGCGATATCTTCTCCGAAACCTTAAACCTGGCTCTTACGGAACATATGCAGATGTCCAGTAGTCTTACACTACTTAGACAACTTCCTCACCATCGAACCACACCAAAACACGCCACACAGATTGAATCACATGTTCACTCTGTTCAAAGATTAGGAGTACCCGTAGCCCGGACAAAACACAGAGATCACATTTCCGAGGTTTACACTCAGTTCTATTTCTATGCAGGCCAACCTGCCACAAGTGTAAGTAGATAGAATTCTTTCTTACATCAACAACTGCACGTCACAAGACACTTGCACCAGGAATCAGCTACAGTCACTACCCGGTTCACTCAATTTTGCGGGGAAATAATTCCACAAGGTAAGTCTTTAATTTCCAGAATCCTCTCTCTCTTGCATGGTCTCCCGGTCGACGACTCCACAGCTCTCTTAGACAAACCAGCATCAGCTGATATTAAGAAGGTGGCATTTGTTCCTGTCCTCTTGGAATGGCAGATCACTATTTGTTCCCCCTGTTTCTGACGATTCCCATGTGGTCCGGAATGATGCATCAGGTGCCGTAGATTATGCAGCGAATGTTGGTTACAAATGGGTACAAATGGCTGCGTTTTTCCCACCTTGGCCAATTGAGTCTATCTCGCTAGTAAATTTCAATACCACCTCAGCACTATTTGAATCTACCCAATTGTAGCAGCAACACATATACAGGGCAAAGAGTGGAGAGGGCAGTCGGTCAGATGCTTTTCTAAAGGCCGTTTCAGTCCCTCCCAATTATGAACTTGGTAAGGAGTCTTATCTGGCTAGCGGCAAATCTTCAATTCTGCATAATTTATGTTCACGTTGCGTGTATTCAGGATAACGCAGCTGACGCTCTCCCACACTCTAATTTGCAGGATTTTTTTTTCGGAGGTCATCCATCAGCAAACTCGCAGCCCAAGGAGCCTCCAAGCTTCACAGTCCTAATTATGTGTTAAATACTGTGTTGCTCCATAGTAGGTCGCTCGCACAGGCTGGTTTATACCTTAATTTAAGAAAGCCTATTCCAACAGCGTATCAGTTGTTTAAAGGTTTGTTCATGTTTATTGTGTGATAAATGTTTCTATTTGTAACTATGGTCGCATTTACAACTTTTGCCACTTTTCTCCTAAATTAGTTTACTATACTATCAAACCTTACTTCACAGGCATACACATTTGTCTATTACTCACACCAAAACGAGCCATACTGGTCCTCCAGTAGAGATGAAATATTATTCTACTAAATCAGGTCCTATCCATGTTTTGGATAATCTATTGGAATCTCAACTAACTTCCATCCCTGATTCCCCACTAGTGGCTTTTCAAGGGAAACCCCTAGTCAATAAACATTTAATGCTTTACATTCGTACGATATCACTCCAACTAGGAAATCACCCTCATTCCTTCTCGGGCCATTTATTCCGCATTGGAGCAGCCACAGCTGCCTCCGGTAATCACGTACCAACTCATATCATTAAAATATGGGCTGGGGGAAATCATCCGCATACAACAAATACATCCCCAATCCTGAGAAAGAAATAAGATTGTCTTTCTGTGAAATGTCTAAATAATGATCTGCTGAATAAATGTATCTGACTTGTAAGAATCGCTTCTTATATTTTTGCCCTCTTTTACAGGTCTAACCTCACGTCAGTTTCGGCACACCTCAACTGACTTTGCTCTTACTACTATTGCTTCTTTATTATTGTTCCTTACTTCTTCGAAATGTGCCGTACACAAATAGAAGGCTTGGCCTGTAATTGTGGGAGGTACATGGAACCCTACTTAAACCCAATGAGCCCCTGCTTACCTGTCGGAGACTATCTCAGAAGTGACCCTCCCACCGTACCCTCTATTTATTCTCATCTCACCTAGGTGGGCCCTCTTTTACAGGTCTAACCTCACATCAGTTTTGGCACACCTCAACTGACTTTGCTCTTACTACTATTGCTTCTTTATTATTGTTCCTTACGTCCTCGAAATGTGCCGTACACAAATAGAAGGCTTGGCCTGTAATTGTGGGAGGTACATGGAACCCTACTTAAACCCAATGAGCCCCTGCTTACCTGTCGGAGACTATCTCGGAAGTGACCCTCCCACCGTACCCTCTATTTATTCTCATCTCACCTAGGTGGGCCCTCTTTTACAGGTCTAACCTCACATCAGTTTTGGCACACCTCAACTGACTTTGCTCTTACTACTATTGCTTCTTTATTATTGTTCCTTACGTCCTCGAAATGTGCCGTACACAAATATATATATATATATATATATACAGGGGAGGCTGGCAGGCTACTATGGATAACAAACTGGGCAATGCTGATCTGCTACCGTAAAGACTAGTAAGATACTGTCATTTATAAAATGGGTATTGATTCATGTAAATAAAATATAATTTTGTCTCTTTATGAATAAACGGTAAGACAGATAAGAAATATATTTCAGTCCCTATAAACACTTTTTTTAAAGCAAAATACTCTCTAAATCCAGACAAGCTGTTATAGGGAGATCTTCAGAAATGTGCCTAGTCACACCAGCATGATTTTTGCAACCTGCCCAGAGCATTCTCGGCAGCACAAGTGAGAGTGAGCATTGTGGCCTACACGAGTGTAGGGAAGTAAGAGAGGAGACCGATCTCTCCACCCTACGTCCCTTGGGACAGAGCTCTCCCGGCGGTGGAAGGTGGCTACAGGCCCAAGGTGCAGCTGGTGATGGCGGAGGCGCACATGTCATCTCTCACAGGCTCCTACCGAGTGCAGTATGCCCTCAGGCCTGCATAAGCGGGAGCAATATCTTGCACCTTCCCGAGTGTCTGAGTCGATGCGAGGGTCATCGGAACTACTTTACGGCATATCATTTGGGCTAATGTTCTTGTTGGCTGCCTCACTGGGGTAATAGGATGATCCAGGTTACTCCACAGTGTTGCAGAGAGGGTTTTTACATTAAGAACTATAAAGGTTGTCCTATCAAATTCTGTAAATACTTGAAAAAAAAAGACCTGGATATTTTTTGGAAATACTAGTTATTCAAGGCTATAATTAACATGTATGTGGGTTGTTGATACACCCCATACATTATGGAGTCAATAAGGACTTTTATTTTCCTTTTTGTGGGATAAATGTCCATTGTTTCAAATTGGGGTTTTTTGTGTGCTTTTTTTGGATCAACAGGTTAAAAAGATGTTCTTTCAAAATTGAACTTGATGGACTGGAATATTTATTCAAACTAGATTACGATGTAACTTTGTAATTAGAAAGCAATATTGTAATGGTAAACAACAAAATTGAGAATAAAAGCATATGGTACTAAGATGAAATATGAACATGAACAACTGTTATGTGCAATTAAGGATTACTAAAATAAACACTTAAATTGTGTTATATAATGAAACTGATACACTGTTTTATAATGAAATTGATAGTTCTGGATACATGGATGGCATTTGGATCCTATTGCATGAGCAGACTAAACCAGAGAGAAAAAAAGAAATGGGCTTAGCAACATATGATACTGTGATTTTCAGAATAAGAAATTAACAAGTATAGGGTTGAAGATACAGAGGTACTTGGAATTTCTGCATTAAAACCTCCCAAAAAACTTTCACTATTATCACTTTCACTATTATCAGTGCAGATGTTGTTAGTGACAATAATCTGTGTAGCAATAGTTAAAGGACCACTACAGGCACCCAGACCACTTCAGCTTAAAGGACCACTCTAGGCACCCAGACCACTTCAGCTTAATGAAGTGGTCTGGGTGCCAGGTCCAGCTAGGGTTAACCCATTTTTTTTTATAAACATAGCAGTTTCAGAGAAACGGCTATGTTTATTAATGGGTTAAGCCTTCCCTCTAATCCTCTAGTGGGTGTCTCATTGACAGCCACTAGAGGCGCTTGCGTGTTTCTCACTGTGATTTTCACAGTGAGAGCATGCAAGCGTCCATAGGAAAGCATTGTAAATGCTTTCCTATGCGACCGGCTGAATGCGCGCGCAGCTCTTGCCGCGCGTGCGCATTCAGCCCAGGAGGAGGAACGGAGGAGGAGAGCTCTCCGCCCAGCGCTGGAAAAAGGTAAGTTTTTACCCCTTTCCCCCTTCCAGAGCCGGGCGGGAGGGGGTCCCTGAGGGTGGGGGCACCCTCAGGGCACTATAGTGCCAGGAAAACGAGTATGTTTTCCTGGCACTATAGTGGTCCTTTAATGAAGTGGTCTGGGTGCCAAGTCCCTCTAGGATTAACCCTTTCTGCTGTAAACATAGCAGTTTCAGAGAAACCGCTATGTTTACAAATGGGTTAATCCAGCCTCTAGTGGCTGTCTCATTGACAGCCGCTAGAGGCGCTTCTGCGCTTCTCACTGTGATTTTGAGAATGCTTTCCTATGAGACTGGCTGAATGCGCGCACGGCTCTTGCCGCGCATGCCCATTCAGCAGATGACGTCAGAAGAGGGAGGAGAGTCCCCAGTGCCGAGGGGGCCCGGCGCTGGAAAAAGGTAGGAATTTAACCCCTTCCTACCCCTAGAGCCAGGCAGGAGGGGGGCCCAGAGGGTGAGGGGGACCCAAAGACCCTTTAGAGACAGGAAAACGAGTATGTTTTCCTGGCACTGTAGTGGTCCTTTAATGGTGAACTAGAGGCAATAGCATACACTAAGCAATATGACATGATAGGCATAACAGAAACATAGTGGGACAAGACACATGAATGGGCAATTAACTTATTCAGGAAAGAGAAAAAAAAAACAGGAAAGGTGGTGGCGTATGTTTGTATGTCAACCATGAGTTAAAGCCAAATCTTAAACAAGGTGGAATGTGATGAGGACCGTGTGAAAGCTTTATGGGTAGATATGTGCCTGGGGCTAAAGAAAGGAAATCAATTATTGGTTGGGATATGTTACAAACCACTTAATGTTAATTGATGAGGAAGAACAGCTTTTAGAGCAAATTGGGAAAGCTGCAGATCTAGGTAACATGTTAATTGTTGGAGATTTTAATTATCTGGACATAAATTAGGATAGGGGGACTAGTAGTTCAGCAAGGGGAATCAGGTTTTTGAATGTGTTAAATGACACCTTCATGTCACAACTGGTACAAGCACCAACTAGAAAGGATGCTTGTCTGGATCTCGTTATAACAAACAATGTTGCACTTTTGACCAACAGTCAAGTAAGGGAGCACTTGGGAAATAGTGATCACAATACAGTGTCTTTTGAAATAAACACAAAAAAGCAAACGCACATAGGGTTTAAAACAAATAGTTTTAAAAAGGCCAATCACAGTTAGATAAGGGCATATTTACAACATATTGACTGGCATAAACTCTTTAGTACAAAAAACTATGAGGATAAATTGAATAAAAAACAATATTAGAAACGTACATTTCTCAGTATGTGCCATTGGGTAATAAATCTAAAAGAAAAACATTAAAACCAATATGACTTGGTGGGAAAGAGATTAAAAATAAAGAAGGGGCATTTAAAGCATTTAAATCAGACAAATTAGAGGTATCATATAAGATATAAGGAAACCAATAATGCATGCCAAAAGGCAATTAGAATGGCTAAGCTAGAAAATTAGAACATGATAGCCAAAGAAAGCAAAACCGATCCCATCAGATTTTATTGTAAGTACATAAATTCTAAAAGAAACTAAAATTGAAAAATGTAGGTTAAGAAAGTTAATGTAAATAAAGTTTAGAGCCTGACAGGATTCACCCACGAGTACTTAAGGAGCTAAGTGGGGAAATAAGTGGACCTCTGTATTAAATCTTTCAAGATTCTTTTCTTTCAGGAATTGAAGGATTGGAGGAAGGTAGGTGTGGTTCCTATAATCAAAAAGTGTTCAAAATCTTGTCTGAAAATTATAGAGCTGTGAGATTAACATCTGTGGCTGGGAAAGTATTTGAAGGGTTATTAATGGATAATATATAATTTATTGGGAGAAGCAGTTTTATTAGCAATAATTTGCAGGGTTTTATGAAACATAGGTCATGTAAAACAAACCTAATTGCATTCTTCAAAAAAAGTAGAAGTAGAGATCAAGGTGTTGCAGTTCATGTGATCTACTTAGATTTTGTCAAAGCGTTTGATACGGTTCCTCACAATAGGTTAGTGTTCTCGGGTAGAACATTGGCTTAAAGATAGAATACAGAGAGTTGTCATTAATGGTAAATTTCCAAACTGGACAAAAGGGGTAAGTGGTTTCCCTAAGGGTTCTGATCTGTGATCTGATCACTTCTATTTAACATATTTATAAATGATCTTGAAATAGGCAATGAAAGCCATGTTTTAGTGTTTTAGTGTTTTCAGATGAAAAAAAAGAATACAATGTGAGCAGGATTTTGCTTTGCTGCAGAGGGATTTAGATAGATTGGGGGACTGGGTACTCAAATGGCAGATTAAATTTAATGTAGAAAAAATTTAAAGTTATGCACTTTGGGGTAATGAATGCACAAGCAACTTATAGCCTAAATGGTAGTGAATTGGAGATAACAGATTTGGGAATTGTAATAGACAAAAAAAAGTAGGCAACAATATGCAATGTCAATCGGCAGTTGCTAGGCCAGCAAGGCATTGTCATATATAAATAGGGCCATCATTTTTTGGGATGAAACTATAATTTTGTCTCTTTATAAATCACTGGTAAGACCACACCTTGAATATGCTGTGCAATTTTAGGCACCTGTTCCAAAGAAGGATATTATAGCACTAGAAAAAGGCGGAAAAAAACGAATGGAGCATTTTAGTTATGAAGAGATAAGAACCATTCGGCCCATCTAGTCTGCCCAATTTTCTAAATACTTTCATTAGTCCCTGGCCTTATCTTATAGTTAGGATAGCCTTATGCATATCCCACGCATGCTTAAACTCCTTTACTGTGTTAACTTCTAGCACTTCAGCTGGAAGGCTATTCCATGCATCCACTACCCTCTCAGTAAAGTAATACTTCCTGATATTATTTTTAAACCTTTGCCCCTCTAATTTAAGACTATGTCCTCTTGGTGTGGTAGTTTTTCTTCTTTTAAATATAGTCTTCTCCTTTACTGTGTTGATTCCCATTATGTATTTAAATGTTTCTATCATTTCTCCCCTGTCTCATCTTTCCTCCAAGCTATACATGTTAAGTTCCTTTAACCTTTCCTTGTAAGTTTTATCCTGCAATCCATGAACCAGTTTATAGAATGTGCCCATCTCTGAACTCTGTCTAAAGTATCAATATCCTTCTGGAGATACGGTCACCAGTACTGCATACAATACTCCAATTGAGGTCTCACCAGTGTTCTGTACAATGGCACGAGCACTTCCCTCTTTCTACTGCTAATACCTCTCCCTATCCAACCAAGCATTCTGCTAGCATTTCCTGCTGCTCTATTACATTGTCTGCCTACCTTTAAGTCATCAGAAATAATCACGCCTAAATCCCTTTCCTCATATGTTGAGGTTAGGACTCTCTCAAATATTCTGTACTCTGCCCTTGGGTTTTCACGTCCAAGATGCACTATCTTGCACTTATCCACATTAAATGTCAGTTGCCACAACTCTGACCATTTTTCTAGTTTACCTAAATCATTTGCCATAGTGTGATGAAGGCTAGGAAAATAGGCTCTTCTTTATGCAAATTTAAAAAAGGTTAATATGGCTCTTGGGAAGTTTGGTGCGTTTCAAGCTAGGCAGTGGCTCAGAACCTGGTGGGGGTAGGGATATACCCCTACCATGGTTAATTAAAACATTGGCACTTTAATGTTCTGTTCATGTTGGTAAATATTGTTATATGTTAATGCTTATTCCAATATGGGTCATTAACCATTTATAGCTGTGGGGAATACAGACGTGATATGACGGGGTTGGGGTCAATGACTTTTTTCAATCAATTTATAAAGTTTTATATACATTGCTAAACACAAATACACACACCAGTCAAGCCATAATACTTGTTTTTTCCCACAGAAATCTCACTTTAACAGTGCTCTTACTATTGCAAGGGATTCTGGGTAGGTGTATGCAAAAGTGCATAACTTTACATTTTTTTTACATTAAATTGAATCTGCCATTTGAGTGCCCAGTCCCCCAATCTATCTAAATCCCTCTGCAGCAAAGTAAGGGTTTTCATCCACACTTTTTTCCCCACCACAACTCTTGGTATGTGTGTATATATATATATATAAAATTAATCAAAGCTGTGGACATATTTGACCCATATACCTTAGTGTCTTATTGGGTTAGGTATGCGGAGGGTTTTTATTCCACCTTCCCATATGGCGACGATGCACCTGTCAAGGGTTTTTTACGGTAAGATCAATAAGAATGTGGAATTCTCTGCCTGAAAAAGTGGTTTTATCAGAGTCTATACAGATGTTTAAATAGAAATTGGATAATTACTTGAAAAAACATAACAAACAGAGATATCATTTTTAATTAGTGGGGAAATAGCTTCATGATCCATGGAGAGATCTCACTGCCATTCTGGGGTCAAGAAGGAATTTGTTTTCCAAGTTTGTTGCACAATTGGAAGCACTTCAGACTGGGCTTTTTGCCTTCTTTTGGAACAACATCAAAAACAAATGTGTAAAAGACTGAACCTGGTGGACACATGTCTCTTTTCAGCTGTGTAACTATGTAACTGTGTAAAAGATTTTTGGTCTGTACAAGTCAAAATATGTATCATTTTTAGTTTTCTTTTTTTAATAAATTGAACTGGAATAGCACTTGACATGGCAATCTGGTGATTTTTTTATGACTCAGTGAACGCACACAATCTGATACCAGGAGGAAGCACTGATGAGAATCTCTCTCTGCAAGTACAGACATTGTAGCCCTCTTAGTTGAGAGCGAATTACTTGCGGATCAACTAATACCTAAATGCCATATTGTGAAGACTTTGCTACATGGGGACTGTATATTATTGACTTCTGACATTTAAGAAAAAAAAAAAAACTTAGATGAAGTCAAAGATTTATTCAGATTGCAAAGTAACAAACTAATTAATCTATTGAAAACCAACCACAGTGAATCCACATAAAAAGGTTCTAAGTAAAGTATCGACTCTTCTTATCATTAAGGTATTAGGTTTTGCTAATTAGGACAGAGATTTGTTTCTGAATATCTACTTTCCATGACTCATAAAACAGATCATCAACATTATTAGTTCAGCGGAGTCTGTTAAACCTCTTTAAACCTACACTGATTCGTATTACAGTCTTCCAAAATAAATCAACATGTTTTTCAAGACACATGAATCAGATTCCTAGATATTGAAGGTTTACAGCCAAGTTGTAACAATAAGGCACTATTACCAGTGTCACAAAGTGTGCTATGAACCCAGTGGTCTGTTAGTATTAATTGATGACTCTAATCAAGCTTGGCCATTTAATGCACATTCAAAGAGCATCATCGTATCACCACTAAGATTTTTTTCACCATATCCTAAGCTTGTAATAATTTCTTGTACCTCCTGTACCCAGGGATTTGAAACTCTGAAAAAAAAAAAAATCAGCTTATTGTTAGAGTTTTCCAAAACGTGATCTTTAAAACCCAAGTAATCAACGAACTTCAAAAGATATACTTAAGATAAATTTTTGTAAGAAAGTGCAATGAGTAATAAAGAAAGGTAAAAAAATATCACAATTAACCATGTTAAACCGTTGCTATACATACACAAAATTTACCAAAGTTTTGTAAAAGTATTTTTATACATAATACAAAAATAAATTATGTAAGCGCTTAGGGATCTTCCTCCAATTGTCTAAAATTACAATGGTACCACAGAAACTTTATAAGTAACATATATAATAATAGCTTTCCCAAGATTTTGCACCTTTGAAAATTATTAAAGGGACACTATAGTCACCAGAACAACTACAGCTTATTGAATTTGTTCTGGTGAGTAGAATCATTCCCTTCAGGCTTTTTGCTGTAAACACTGTCTTTAAAAAAAACTAAAAACCTCCACCCAAGATCAAAGATGGTGGGTTGGGGGCTCTAATAAATAATAAACCGGGGGTGGGGGAGGGGGCAGAGTGTTCCTGCCCATTGCTGTGGGTGAAAGTTATAGTTATAATAACTCCCATTTAGTAATATAATAATATTTATAAGTATAATAAACATACCATTGTCTCCAAATTTTGGTAACTCCCCTCAAGGTGGCTAGGGGGCCCCAAGCCCCTAGCCTTGTCCCAAATTACAAATTTTGCCTACCACCCTAACCCTAATAATAGTGAGGAGGCCTAATAAATCTAATATCTGTAAAAAAAGATATGCTTGCCATCAGATGTCTTCTTAAATGCTGTTTTCTTCAGAACTACAAATAAATCCATGTGAGCCCACAGAAGGCGCTGTGCGGACAGCTTTCCCACACTACGCAGTCTTAGTCAGAGCACTCTGATTGGTTGGGTTGTCCAATCATCAGCCATCCAATCAGAGCTCTCCATTGGGCAAGGAGAACTTGAGTAGCTCTTAAACCTTGCCTGGGAATTTGACCTGTCCACTCCCATTGTTTCATTTTAAACCTCCGAACAAGGGGAACTAGGGCCAGATCGTTCCTGATGTTTATTAGTGACTGGACAGCAATAACTGCCCCGTCATCAGTATTTTTATAACAGTGAGCAGCAACTGCATGCTTACTATTTAGAAGACATGCCCGTACATTGAGCATGGTAAGTGGCTGCTTGGCTAAAGAGAGTGAAGCTTATCCTGATTACCTGCTGATCAGCTCTTTTTACTAAACAAAATGTATCTGCAAAGATTCATGTGACGAAATGCCTTTTGTCACTGGATTGTTAAGTGACAAGCTGCCCTTTGCCCCCGGCTGTTGGAGGAGCCTGATTGCCAGCCACCTTCCTCATGACTATGGCCCTGGGGTGTATTGCCATTTAAAAAGACTATTTGTGGCTAACTGGCTTCTAAAGACTGTTATAATCACTATACTCCCCAGGGTATAATCACTAAACTCTGCTAAGAGCTTGTTCCTGTTCCTGTTCCTGCTCTCTGGAATTCGGAGAGGTTGACCTACAGGAAGCTGGACCCTGGTCTTAGGTCCAGAGTGGGTGGAGACGGCGAGACCCCAACCAAGCTGCGGCGGTTCGTGGGAGTCTACAGTCTTTATGGTGTCTGGCGGAGTGCTTGGAGTCCTCAGAAAGCACTTAGGAGCATCCATCAACGGAAGGTACCCGGTGCCAGCGGTTCCATTACAATTCATATCTATTTTACTGCACTAAAATGGTAATAAAACATAAATGACAGTCACGTAAATACTTTTATTTGCAAATATTTCATTACACATGGGTAATCTCTGTCATAAACTAGGTTCAACATTTATATTGTTCATTAATATCAATTTATCAGTAATGTAAGAAAGAATCATTCTCATTAAACCCAGCCACTCTTTTTAAAAATGTATAATTGGTAATGGCACTTATTTGCTCATAGCTGTGCTAACTAAAATAATTTATGGCACCTTTTTGATTCAAAAACAGTTTCTTGACGGTTTATGAATCTATTGGTATTATGTTAAACTGCTTTCTTCAGTAAAATTGAGGGATAACATAATAATCAAACATAACTTATATGGAATAACATTGAGTACTAAAATAACTATTTGTTGGTTTCAGCCAAGGATTATGAAAAGGCATGATAAACATGCATTCCTTTTAACTAATCTAATAAAATCTATAACACATTTTTAAAACAAATCAATCCCCTAAAATACAAATTATGAATATGTCAACCTATATGTTTAGAAATGTCAGTGATGCTAGTGAATCTATACTAAGGTTAGGCCACAAAAAATTCTTGCCAGGTGCTTCAGCCCAAGAGTAAATTTGAATGTCTTCAACAAATATTGATTTAGGCAACTCCTTAATCCAACCCTATACCAGGCCTAACTCCAGTTTCAGAATATGTTCCATAGATCACATTGTGACACAAATATGTGACTGAATTCAGAGAATTACATAAACCTAAGTGAATAAACTCTACACCTCCCGTATTAATCACGATATGAAATGCTGCATTAATCTTTTAAACCAATGCATTAAAACCCTGCACCCACAGTGATAACATAATAAGGGACTAAGGGCTAACAATGAGATGGTGACAAAATTGTACCATGGGATTTTCAGGGCCAGGAGACTCTGTCAATCCCTCAACACTCCCCCCTATCCCCATCCTTTTGCAATTCCCATGGTTCTCGAAACAGGTCACAGAACATCATGGAACATTTATAGATATTCTGTTATAATATTACATGCTGATGCCCTCTAAGCATAAATAACAGGATGACATCCAAGATGTACATAAATTAAAATGATTAATCCCAGGTGAAAAAGAGAGTTAATTGCACAAGCAATAGCAGCACAACAGATGATGGTGAGTGAGTAATATTCTTACAGAGTATGCAAGTTCTGAGAAGAGGAATCCGGGCATGAAAGTGAAGCATATTGGAGAAGTCGGTTGCAGTAGTACAATTTTCTTTGGATGCCATTAGTAGGGATTCATATTATCATGTCTGTTATAAGGTGTCATATTGGATGCCTTGGATCAACAGTAATAAGCAGTCAAAGAAATTGACAATTTTGTCTACAAATGCTGGACTCAGTTTGTTGCAATGTATCTTGAATGTTAAGTAATCTCCTCTCTATGTAGTTAATGCATGTAGTATTTTTCCACAGAATTCCATGTGTTGTAAGCATAAAAAATGGGCAAGCGAAAAGATCTGAGTTACTTTGACAAGAACCAAATAGAGATGGCTAGATGACTGGATCAGAGCATCTCCAAAAGTATTGTAGGATGTTACAGGTATGTAGTGGTTAGTACCTACCAAAAGTGGTGCAAGAAAGGACAAGGAGTGAACCTGTATCATGAAGTTAAGCATAGTTGAAGCATGATGCAAATCTATGCATTCAAAGAAATTGACACATGGTGGCAGCAGAAAAAGAGGTCTAATCTGCTCCCTATAACTTCTTAACCTTTTGAACAACTCTCTCCTTTCTTTCTCCACCATAAAATGACCCCATTACAATCACAAAATTACCTTTTAGAAACTTCAGTATTTCCACCTTTTTATTAACTCTAACTGCCTTATTGAGTCCTGTATTTACCATATTTTACTAATTTCATAAAGTAAAGTCATGATTCTATTAAGGACACGGAGGCTCATATTATGCTTTATCTCTTTCTTTATTCCTCAGCATCAAAGAAAGGATACTGTCATATTTATAGAAAAAACTTTAAACACATACCCTTAAAGGGTTAACACATAACAAAACATCCAATAAGAATGCTCTCTGTGTCATAAACCCCATGTGACCCTAAGCCACTCCTCTTTCTTGTTGATGCTGACCAAAATCTCCATTCAAGAAACTATTGTTAATGTGGAGCCGAAACAGAAACTCCTTGGGCAGATGAACTGGAACTCCGTGGGAGATGGGTCCTCCTTTAACACATGAAAAGAACCAATGCACAACAATGCCAAATATATTATGAAGCTGAAAGGAACAGAGAAATAACTGGTAAAATATGTTTCTAGACAACAAAATATATCCATAATACATTATTAAATAGAGTAATAAATCCAAAGTAAGCAGAATAGTAATTTACAAGAACCCTCAATAAGTGCATACCCCGTAGTATCATAATTCCATTACAAAATAAAAGAAACATATGGGGGAGGGCACCAGCATACCTGCATATGGTGGTATATTACTAGCCTCGGTTTCCTTAATAAAATCATGACTTTATGTCATGAAAAAGTAAAATCTGGTAATTTTATTAAAGGACACAGAGGCTCATATTATGCTAGTTCAAAGCTGTGAAACCACCACATCAGAAAAATGAGAAATAAAATTTCCGAAAAATGGATTCACGAGACCAATCAGGAGCCTGGAGGAGATCTTCTAGTCTGCATCCCTTGGCAAAAGCTTTAGATGCCATGGCTCCCCTGACAGAATGTGCCCCATACGCTGAAGTGTTGATGCCAGCTGACATCATGATCCATTTGACCAACGAGATAAAGTGACTGTAGAAACAGAATGATGAGGTGGTCGAAGTGCCAATAATAATTCCTGACACAATGATTCACAATTTGGAGAAATCCTAGATTCGTACTCTTTGAGACAGTTCACCGGACATAGTTTAATATTTTGATGGAAAGCTGGGTAGAAGACTGAGGTGATAGATGTTTTAGTACATCTTGAAATATCAAACGAGACACCCTCAGGTGTAAAGGAACATACAGAAATGTCTAAGGCACGCACATCCGACACGTTTACATGAGATCAGGCAATCAGCATCACCAGCTTCGCCATGAGTTGTTTGAGTGAGAGGTCTTCATTCATTGGCTTATTTTCAAAAAAAACGGAGGACAAGGTCCACATCCCTAGGTCAGGCACAGGCAACCTTTGGCACTCCAGATGTTTTGGACTACACCTCCCATGATGCTTTACCAGCATTATGCATTTAAGAGTGCACATCTGGAGTGCTGAAGGTTGCCTATCCCTGACCTAGGATGAGAAGGACTGATGCCCCAAAGGAGCCGGCACACAAATAGGTGTTTTCCAGCTGGGAAGCCATCCAATCCGTGATGTCCTGCAGAAATAGCTGGTCGGTACAAATTTATTGTATGATAGGCTAAGCCATGGTCAAACAGTGAAGTAAGGAACCTCAACACATTATTATTATTATTAATATTATTATTTATAAAGCGCCAACAAGTTCCGTAGCGCTGAACAATGGGTGGACTAACAGACAAACATTGTATTTGTAACCAGATGAGTTGGACACACAGGAACAGAGGGATTGAGGGCCCTGCTCAATGAGCTCACACATGACTCACATGTGTTGTTCCATGCACCAACTACTCCATTAATTCCAGGCATGAAGGTAGGATTTTCGTGTTTCTGGAACCCAAGCTCCCGCCAGAAGGTCAAGAGTTGACTGTGGAACATCTGGAATGAAACTGAGTCCCCAGAAAGGAGCCAAGCCAGTAACCTGAGATGTCCTTGCAATAACAGGGAATGTGAGTTTCCGCTGGGATCCAACCGGAGGTCTGGTGAGGTAGGAAGTAATCTCAGATAGTCTATGGACATTTTCATTAGTGTGTGGGGAACCATGGTTGAGCTGTCCAGAATGGGGATATGAGGTTCAAGGAGGTTCGGTAGCGTCTGAGATTAAAGAGCGTCCGGGTTATCAGTGAGAATGGAGGAAAAGCACAGTGTCCGAGTGCAAGTGTCTGGCCACGGCTGAAGGAATGTCTGATGCCAAAACTTCTGGATCCGCTCTCCAGCTGAAGAATTTCGGTAGTTGGGAGTTCAACCGTGATGCGGAGAGGTCAATCCCCAGTAGACCCCAAAGTGACCATAGTCGGAGGCAAATGGCATGATTCAGTTGCCAATAGCTGGTATCCTGCAGATATCTGGAATTTCAGTCCACCCCCATGTTGGACATCCTGGGAATGTATTTTGCCTGAACTGAGATGTTGCGATCTAGGCAGAATTGCCAGGAATACTTTGCTAGTTCCACCCATACAAAGGACCTCATGCCCCAGAGATGATTGATGTAGCAGACTGCTGACACGTTGTCCATGCATAAAAGGATGGAGCAGTTGATTGACATCCCTACAAGACGCCGAATGACAAACAAGCCTGCCAGGAGTTCGAGGCAATTGATGTGTAACTTCTGTTCCACTGGGGACCATTCTCCTCCTGTGAAGATACGACTGTAGTGTGCGCCCCAACCACGCATACTTGCATTCGAATCCACTCCGAAATCCGTGGTTGTTCCAAAGATTGCTTTTCCATTCCATGCTTCCATGTGCTGCAGCCACCAAGTGAGTTCTTCATTTGCTGCGCAGTTGAGCGGAACAGAGTCTGAATAAGAATGCCCTAAACAATGTTGTTTTGCCTTTAAGTGAAGTGGGCTTGGGAAAATGTCCTGAATCGAGGCTGATGAGAAGGTAAATGATCCTGGTCAGTTGCCGCAGTGTAAGCACCGGCCATGCCAGTGTCGAATTTCCTTCCTGAAGGTCTTTGTCTTGGATGGTGGTAGAAGGAGTGCCCCCTCCACTGAATGGATGGTGAAACCCATGAATTCTAAGGACTGAGAGGGTTCCATGACTGACTTGTCCCAGTTGATGAGGAAGCCAAGGTTGCAGAGTAGAGTCCTCGTCCAAGCTAAATGTTGGTAGAGTAAGAGGTCTTCTGCCATCACGAGTATATAGATGAGAAACCAAAGGGCAAGCATTGGAAATGACACATAGTCGTCTCCCTCCGGAATTGCAGGAAACGTCGGCAGTCCTTGGCCATCGTCACGGTGAGGTAAGCGTCCTGAAGGTCGAGCTTGACCATCCAATTCCCTAGGAGAAGTAAGTTTTGGAGTGAGTGAATACCTTCCATTTTGAAATGGTGGTAAGTGATAAAAGTGTTTAGAGGGTGTAGGTTGAAGACACGTTGGACACCAACCCCTTTCCCACTAGGAATAGGTTGCTTAGAAAGACTGCCTTTTGTGAATGTGTCTCTAGGATCGTGCCTTTAGTGGTCATAGACTGTATCTCCACTGAAGTTAACATGCACCAGGTATTGACAAAATGGTGTAATCTGCCCCCCACAATCGTTATTGAAGAAAGTGAGGACGGAAGTGGACTTACCATAAGGACATCGGCCATAGGAAGAATCTCTGGCTCCACGGGACTGCCAAGGCCTGCCTCAAACTGGAATCGGGAGTGAAAGGAGCCTCGAGAAACCCGGTACAAGCCCCAGGAAGCACGGCCAGACAGATGGCCCCGGTATCTACCAACCTCGCCAAAAACTCTTGGGGAGAATATCTTTTTCATATTGGCTTGCACTTTATCAGTTGCGGTAATCGTCCCCACATAGGTGCCCAATTCCTTTACGAAATTTTCCCCATAAAGGTGACCTTTTGCCTGTGGTACAGGCTCAGATATCGCCAAGTTAACCAATTTGGGTTCAATCTTTATAAGAATTGACTTCCGTCTCTTGGTGGCTAGGGCCGTATTGGCATTACTGAAGAAACATACAGATCGCTGAATCCAACCCTTGATGGCCAGCAAGACTGCGGGAGTACCACCCGCCTAGTGGCAGTACCAGAAGCACCATTAGTGGTAACTCTCAAGTCCTTCTGTAACTGCATAATAACTAAGGATTGCACAGAAAACTCGCACAAAATGAAAATGGCAAATGGCTTATCAAAGGAGAAGACCCCTTAAAGATCCCAAAGTGCAGGGCACAGAAAACAGGGTAGTTTACTAGATCTACCCTAAGCAGGGGACTACTAGGTCAGTTTAAGACACATACCATAGAGGCAATATAAAAAAAAAAGGCTAGTTTACCAAGTGTTCCCTCAGGAACGGCTCCCGGGGAGCACTGGTGAGCTGCCCAGCTACTAAACTGGCCAATCGGCGCACACACCCACCCCCAGAACCGGTGAAGAAGCCTACGGGGAAAACAAATGTGGCAAAATCGCCAATCACAATATGGCCACCATGATGTGCATATGCGATCTGGCGGGACCGAGTGTAAAGCTCGGTCGGAGAGAAGAGACAGGACGGAGAGGAACCTCCTACACTGGGAGGCTGCAAACTGCAAATGTGGATTATAAACAACCCAACCGTGGGAGAGCAGGAGGGGAGGATTTTGGAGGGAGAAAGTAATAGTGAAAATACACACAAGTGCAGTATAACCTAAAAGGGGAGAAACACTGACTGGATAAACAGTGTAAATAAAACACAAAATACACACGAATGACACCAAAATAACTGGTATCTCACAGAGAGAAATTAAAATGTACTTAGCTGAGGAGGCAGCAGCAAACAAAGAGGGGTGGCTTAGGGTCACATGGAGGTTTATGATAAAGAGAGCATTCTCGCTGAATGTATTGTTATGTGTTAACCCTTTGAGGGTACACGTTTAAAGTTTTTTTCTAAGAATATGGCAGTATCCTTTCTTTGCTGCTGAGGAATAAAGAAAGCAATCAAGCATAATATGAGCCTCAGTGTCCTTTAATAAAATTGGCAAGTTGAAATGACAGTTTAATTCATGCATAATACCAAAATATTTTCTCAAATCTACCAGCTCTGCTGAAATTGCTTTGGTAAATAGCAGTCTATAATTACATCCAACTCTTCCATATATCCTTCTAAACAGCACTATTACATTAAACACTCAGATATCTATCCTACTTTGACAAGTCTCAGTTCTCCGTTAACTCATCCATTCCCCTAACATTTTTTCTCATAATTTTTCAAACAGAAAACTGTAAAAAAAATCTGATTCAATGCTGTGTATTTATTCCTTTTGATCTGATATTAAGTGTTCCTTTTGCTTTCCTATGCTTTAGACGGTGCTATTTATTTTCCTATTAAATCCCCCCAGTTAGTTAAGTGTAACCATAGATGACTTCACTATTCGGCTCTTGGCTACAGCACACTGTGCAGGGGTAGCTCAAGCTTCATCTCTTTCTTTCAACACCTAAAATAAAGAAAGAACTAACAATCAATGTTTCTTCTTTCTTCATAATATGGAAAAAAAACTCTCCAACAAATGTGACTATTATACATAGATTATGTTTTTACCACAGGAACAGGAACAGCCAGAAGTATAAAATCATCGCTTACGGCTATTAAAGTCCCAACAAATGACAAAATTTGTAGCCATACTAGAAATTGAGAGCCTCTGAAGGTTCAAACATGAAACTTGACAGCCACCATCTATGTGCTTTGGTTAAAATTTTTATCAAGACTGGTAGAAGTTTCATGTTTGAACCTTTCGAGGCACTCAATTTCTAGTAGTCACACAATTTTGTCATTTGTTGGGACTTTAATAGGATAAGGGGGTGAATAAAATCCTCAGATTTCACACTTCTGGCTGTTTCTGTTTGTATTATTTTCTGGGATTGATCTTGCCCTTTGGAACTCCAGAATAGTGAGTACTTGAATTGCACCCTTGATTCGTACAGGACTACTAAATGGTAATTTCATTTGCATGCTGAATTTTTGTTTAACTAGGCTTCAAGGTGTTTTTTTTGCCATTTTTATAAAAATACATTAATTTAGTCCCACTTGGACATATCTGTCGCCTTCAAACCATCAAAACTCATATAATAGACTACTTCTCCTTTCTTCTAGAACAACACTTGTCCCCAACCCCAACTGCTGAAAATGCTGTCTTAACTTCCTATAACCCATTAGCTTCAAAGTCATCTTTCTTAAAGAGACACTCTCGACCCCTAAAAAACTTTAGCTTGCTGAAATGCTGTGTGTGTGTTAAGAATGTGTCCTCTTACTACAATAAGTGCAGATTTCAATAGAAATTGACACTTTGATAAATTAACCTCAAGCAGACAACCAGTCCTGTTACTTCCTGGTTGATTAGCTCAGTCGAACTATACTCAAAGCACCTGCCGGGGTTGGTTAGAAACAGAGGACTTGCAAAGACAGCAAAGAAGAGATATGTAGCTTTTGTAAGCTGTTTTTAGATAAATCACAAATGGAAAAATGTATAATTATATGCATGATTGTTTTCATTTAGGTTATATCTACTAAACAGTGATTTAAAAACAGAACATTATTTGGGAGTAGGGTATCCTTTTAAATAGTTAAATGATTTCCTAATTAAAAAAACAGTGTTTTAGCTGAGGGTGTCTTAGCACATTGATTAATTAATTTTTTGATCACTCAACTCTACGTTCATTTTCCTTTGGCTTAATGATCCTACCTTATAGTCATAACATCATCTTAATATCGCTCTCTCTATCTACCTATCTCTTGTAGCTCGCCATCTCAAAGAAAATAAACAAAGAAAAAAAAAGCAAAAAAAAAGGAAGGGGGTGAGTAATCTTAGACCTGTAGCTCACTTTTTGATTTCTATAGAATATTCATATGAGGATAGGGGCAGCATGAAGTGAGGATAGAAGCTATACTAATGGGGAGGATCGCTCCCAACCCCCTGATCCCCCCCAGTGGCCAGTGGGTGGGGGCTGTTATTTTATAACCTAGAAACTAGTTGTGATAAAACACCACTGAGAATGTAGTTCTAAGAGTGAAAACTGGAATCTGGGCTGTACTCTGGATGGGCTTGTCCTCTGCCTGTCCTCGTTCTCCAGGCAGGTATTGACCATTCTGCCTGTCATTCTCCCAAGCAGGTATCAACAACTCTGTATGAAGCATGTGGGGAAAATTTTCGGTTCGGCATTCCGATATTCGGGAATTACGCAATTCGGGACTTTGGCAATTCGGCACTTCGACACTTTGGAACTTCGGCAACTTCGGCAACTTCGGCACTTCAGCACTTCGGAACTTCGGTACTTCGGCACATCGGAACTTCGGCAACTTTTGTACTTCGACACTTCGGTATTTCGGGACTTCTCTTGCAGCCGCTTAGTAGATAACTCCCTAATTCCCACGGTATTAGGGAGTTATCTACCTAAAGGCCGAAAGACCTAAATTGGTCTTTCAGCCAAATTTACTAATACTAAGTAAACATTACTTAGTATTAGTAAATTTTGCCCCTACTCGCTATACCGCGAGTAGGGGCATGTCTATTTAACAGTGAGCAGCCTGTATTAGTAAATTTGGCTGAAAGACCAATTTAGTTCTTTCAGCCTTTTAGTAGATAGCTCTCTGATACCTTGGGAATTAGGGAGTTATCTACTTATTCATTCCTGTCATTACATTGACTGGCCAAGTAACTTACATTTTATATGAATGTGTGTTACTTGATTGTTGTAAGTGTTGCAAATGCTTACAGCTGAATCCTGGCTATGTTTGTATACTTTTTATTTAAAATTGTATACAGTGTAACATTCTTCATTCTTCCACTGGATAAGTATATTAGTTTTTAGGCAATACTGTGCTTCGGAACTTCGGCACTTCGACACTTCGGCACTTCAGAAATTCGGTAATTTCGTAACTTCGGGACTTCAACCATTCGGCAATTCGGCAATTCATCTATTCGGACATTCGGAAGTACCTGAATTTCCCGAAATTCGTCCGAACTCACATTTGGACCGAAACGAATTGCACATGTCTACTTTGTATGTCCTACTTCTCCCAGGTATTGACCTCTCTGCCTGCACTACCTGTACAAAGTCACTTGCGGCTTTCAGGCCTAGCTTTTGTTACCCTGTTTACAAAGACATTTTTAGCTCAAGGCTAGCTTTTTCTTAAAGTGTTTCAAAGATAAGAGAATAGTGCAAACAGGAAGCAGGTTCTGAAAACTCTAGTACTGGATTGCCAACAAACAAGACAGGACACACAGTTCCCAACAGAACTAGCAGACAACACTTTATTTTTCACTCAGGACAAGTCCCTATCCATAGTACTACTGTACAACACTTATGGAGACACACTCAATATAAAACATAATTGTATATAGAATAATACAAGAATTCATATAACACAATACTATTTTTATGAATGAGTGGGGAAGACAAACACTGACAATAAATATGGGACGTATAAACCATACCATGCAAATCTACCTGAACATGCAAATTAAGTAGTCTTGCTATACAGGTAGCACACATAACTGTTGCAGGAGCTTCCTAATCAATAAGTGGTACTGCACAGGCTTGCAAGGTTGGTCAAAACCAACAGGTGCAACTGCACAGGCTCTACAGCCAAATTCACCAAGTTTGTAGAAATCATCAGCAAAACAGGTGAGTACACAAGACAGTTAACAAATAATAGTACAAAAAACATACCCTGCACTTATAATGGGTATAAAGTGAATTGGACATAAGAGACATCTGGAGATGTCAGACATACAAAAACCCACAGTTCCATAACTCCCAACAGGAAACCCAGTCCCCCAGGCCAAGATGGAACAACTCTGGGGAAAATGGAAGTCAACAGTTAATAAAATAGCTGACTGAGGGAAGGACAAAGTTCATATGGATCCAGTGATTGTGACTATTGTCACACTGACTGTTTCCCTGGGCCCCACTCATTGGCAGCATATTTGGGATCTAATTATAATATTAAAGGAGAGATAATCTAATAAACTCCTCCCAGACCTATTGTTCTCTTCCCAGTTCCCACACATGGGCAGACTGTGGGCCTCCAATAATAATTTTCAGGGAGAGGAGCTAGTGTCCTTCCCCTGGCCCCAATCCATTATTTATGGGTGGGGGTGCGAATAATAACATTGTAAAACAAATAAACATCTGAAATGGAAAGTAAATCTTCTTCACTTCTCCTGAGACTTTGTAGTCATAGCACTCTTACTCATATTGCATAGTGTTTCAAATGTTCACAAGCAATGTAATAGCTGACATAGCATGCTAAAGCCTTTATAAGAACTTTCCCCACTACAAGAGCTATGTCTGTAGCGATTGTCCTTTTATTTAATTTTTTTTAAATTTTCATTAGTTGTACCGGCAATTCTTTATTCTAATTTGGCCTTTTTGGGGGTGAAGAAAAGAAGACTTCAGATGGTAAATATACATTTTGCTACACATACTAGTTTCATTGCTCCGCACAGATAATAGGGTGAGTGGATATGTCGGGTTATTATTTTAATGGGGATGTCTGGGATATTAGGGACCCTTAAAGACCCCTAGCCACCAAGTGGGGAAGGTGGGGGAAAATGGGACTATTTGGGGGAGTGCACAATAGTATGTTTACCCCATATGGTTTAATTATTGATGAGGGCTGGGGAGGACACTAGGTCCTCCCCCATAAATAATTATTGTGGCCCTCTAATATTATTATTAGGGCCACCACATGACACTAATGTTTGAGGTCTGGGGAGGATATTAAGGATATTAGGACTCCTACACACCACCAGTGGTTGGGGGGGAGGGCAACACTAGGTTTCCCCCTCTTATATTATGTTAGCCCCCACTAGAATAATTTGAATAGTTTGAACAATGCCCAGATTCTGCCTTCAAAATGGCTTCGAAATTCAGACGTTAGAGAAAAACCGTGGCAGGTTTATTTACTAAAGTAACAATTCAAAGTAAATTTCAAATTTAAGGTCAAAATATAAAATCTTGTTACTCTGGTCCTGAATTTAAAATTCTGTATGAATTCACTTTGAATTTGAACTTTAAAGAACAACCTTTATAGCATATCCATAATGAACAGTATGTTTAAAAATAAACATATATCAAAGTAAGAGATCAGTATTTTGAAAATAAAAAAAAATATTCGGGGTTAGTTCAAATGGGACCATTCAGAGTGCATAATCTGGGCATTGTTCATGCTATTTAACAGTCCAGATTTTGTAAATTGGGCCCCAAATGGGCTGCAAAGCAAGGCCCAGAGGATTCAAAACCTGAATGGTAACAGCCAGCAAATAGTTAAAAAACCTTTGCAAGCTTGACAGTTCATTATTGATTAATACATTATTAATTAATTATACTCATCGGCATGAGACAAAAAAAACAGGGTGTTGGGGGCGGGGCCTGGAGGAAGAGCAGACCGGACGCCATTATCTAGAGCTCTGGCTCTAACAACACAAAATCGACTAAAATTACTAGGCAAAACACAATACCTCAATACCATCTCCGCTGATACTGCTCCCCAGCACAGCGTGGAGCCGCCAGATGCCTTTTCTGTGCCCTCCGGCAGGCAAGTCACCACGCCGATGGAAGACCGAACCAGGACCAGACCACACACAACCCCCGGGGTGAGCGAACGACACCCGAGATATCGGCATAATGTTCCAGCAGCCGGGGCCTTCCAAGATTGCCACCCAAGCGGAAGGTGAGGCCTGCACACCACTGCCCAGACAAACAGCAGAGGAGCTGAACCCTGTACCCCTAGAACGGCTGCAAGCACCCGCAGGAACTCCTGAAGAGGACCCTAATACACCCTCCACAAAACATGACATAGCAAACCTGCTGCAGAACATCAAGCAGTTGTTTGCAGCAGATCTCGACCTGGTGAAGGTAGAAGTGCAAGCAGTGACAGCCAGAACCCAGGCCTCGGAGGAGGCTATAATAGACCTGCGCCAAGAAGTCTCCACTATCAAAGAAGCAATGCAACAAATGCAGAAAACCCGAACCTCCTTAGCCCTGAGAGCTTACACTCTTGATGACCGCAGCCGCAGAGCCAATATAAAAATAAGAGGCATCCCAGACGCAGTCCTACCTGACAAGCTGCCGCACT
The DNA here is from genome assembly GCA_933207985.1 of Pelobates cultripes. Lineage (NCBI taxonomy): Eukaryota > Metazoa > Chordata > Amphibia > Anura > Pelobatidae > Pelobates > Pelobates cultripes. The sequence goes on from OW240917.1 coordinate 187,066,455, forward strand.
AACTGCAACGCCTGGTGGCCTTGCTGATACCGGCAACACAAGCCAAGAAGAAAGTCTTTGATGGCTGCTTTTGTATCACCAAATCTCAAAAAGCTCCTGCGACGGCACCACGAGACGTGATAGCCAGGTGTCAAACGCTTCTTGATAAAGGCAGCATCTGGGCGGCATTAAGGGGGAAAACACCCTATACCTTCGAATCATCTGCACTCTCCTTCTACCAGGACCTGCACTGGTCCACCCTTCAATGGAGATGCGCCATGAGCCCTGTACACGCCGCAGGGATCTCTTACAGATGGTTGACGCAGAGATCCCTATGTGTGGAGAAGAATGGAGCAACATACCAGCTATCCTCGCCAGCAGAGGCCCCTGCATTGTCCCAAGCCCTGCACATTCCAAATGCACAAACCAATCTGCCTGCTTCCAGCGGACAACAGGACTGGGACCCGCACCACATAACTCCATTTGTGCCAAGGAATGGTAATAGACTGACCCCAGTAACCTGAACTACGACAAAGTGCAGATGACCAACAGTATACGTTTATCTGCATCTTTTATATATATTTTTATTATTATTATTTTTTTTACTATCATTTTTCTCTCTGGTTCCCTATACGGAATATCTCATATGAAAAAGCTATGCTTAACCCGATTGTTTTTCTTAACTGTTGTCTCACCTATACGTAGAAGAATCAAACCACCCCTACCCGGGAGCCCCTAGACTGGGAGTCATCTATCCAGGAAAAGCAGACCCCACACCAACACATAGCTGCATGAGAGGCTAACCCGACACACGGAGAGAGAGCACACGCTCCAAACCCATACCCCCTCAACTGACAAAGGTCCCTAGGACCAACACACCTATAAGGACCCCAACAAAAGACACCATAAGCTAGACACCTCAACACTGGACCCCACATCGCCACACCAAAGCGCCTCCCAACACCTGCCCATCAATACAAGCATAGACACACTCTGATACACCTCAGCTTAGGACAATCGGTCCACTAGCAAGTAAATACTATAATCTTTGTTTATCATATATGCCTCACTGTATGCCTTGTTATACATTAGACTGTTATATAAGTAACCCGTACGTTAGACTTGTTAAAAAAAAAAATGTGCAGTGCACCTGACACGTTTGAAGAAAAATACTTGCATTTTTGATGTTCTAAAGTCATACAATGACATGTTCTTCATACCATGTGATTGAATAATAATGCACAACAAAATAAAGAATGGAAAAAAAACAGGGTGCTGGACATGTCATGTCATATTTTGTGTGTGTTTGTTTGTGTGTATGTGTCTTTGTATGTATGTCTTGTGTGTGTGTGTCTGTATGTATGTCTTGTGTGTGTGTCGTTGTGGGTGTTGGACATGTCTTTTCAAAATCCTACACTTTGTATAGGACTCGGACAAGAAAGCACCGATTTTTAATCTGGACACTTAATGCATTCGGGAATTGCTGCACATTCACTCGGGCTAACCAAATTCTGACCGTATTTCGTTAAATAAATATAAAAATTGCAATGAGATGAAAACAATTAGGAGAGGAGGGAGCATAAAAGGGGGGAAATGTGAATTTTTCAGAAAGCTATCTGTGTGAAAATAGATTTAGTGAGTGCCTTGGAAAAGACACAGAATCACACAGTTAAATAAATCAAGACACAGTGTAAACAGAACAAGCAAATATCATGAAATACAAATTAAGACATATGTGCTTGGTGGAGTATGAAATGAGTAGTCCCCAGGTGTACAAACAAAAAGGACCTGTTTAAATGAGAATTATCTCACAGATGAGATAAAGTTCAAATATTTAAATGGTCAGAAGTAGATCTAGATGTACAGACGTGTGTACAGTAGTGCTTAGATAAAAAAATACTTATCATATACTTTGTTTAGTAAGCAGAAATTATGTATTAATTACAATGTATATTTTCTCATAGGGTAAAGGACATCATTTCTAGAATTTGGCCAGTAGAAAGTTTGCCAATCCTAGCTACACTTGTGGACACTAGACTGGAGAAAAAATGTTAGTGTTGCTAATGCTTTGAGAGAAATATGCTGTTTACATGTTGCAACATGCAATAACTTAATATTTAAACAATACAGCAATTTACACAGCAACTACACCTTTCACTTATCAATAAAGCATTTACTTTATAACTCTATATAACTATTAAACACAATAACCTCCCTACAAACAGATCCTCATGGAACAAATTCAAGCATTTTGGATGTTAATTTTACTCCCACTCTTAACTGAGATTAGAGAACTGATCAAATCCCTCAAACACAAAAAAGCACCAGTACCTGACTGACTTACTAACATGCATTACAAAATGTTTATAAAGTGCCTAGCATTTACAAACCTGTATTCCTACCGCTAGAGAGCCCCTGTCCCTGTCTAAATACATGTCTTCCCCCCACCCCTGTTAAAAAATGGTCATAAAAAAAGTTTTTACTTATCTTTTTTTTGAAAAAAATGTTGGGTTAAAAAAAGTTTTTACTTATCTTTTTCCAACATTGAGTCAATTCTCTACCTCATCCCACATCATTGAGGAGGCATGGCATCCTTCAATGTTGTCTAATCCAATGCTTTCTATAAAGGAATATTGGGGACTTGATGTGCATGAGTGGTGAGCACTGCGCATGCATTCAAGCTTCCCTAAGGAAAGCTTTGTAATCAATACTTTCCTGTGGGCTTCCACATCACATGACAGAGTTTTATTTGGCAGAAGTGCCTCTACTGGCTGTCAGTATTGGTTCCAGTAAATAGACATCTGCATTGAGAGTAGTTATTAATGGAAGCCCTTTTGGTTTATAGCATGGGTCGTCAACCTGGTCCCTACCGCCCACTAGTGGGCGTTTCAGGATTCCAGGTGGGCGGTAGGGATTTCCTCATTTTGAGAGAATGGGTGGGTGGGCAGGCGCCCGCGAGGCAAACTGAGCTGGGAGGAAGTCACTAATGTCACTCCTCCCAGCTAACACACAGACCGCGCGGGAGGAAGCAGTGGAAACTCTGACTCGCATCCACCTGAGCCACCACTCTTTGTATGTATGTCTTGTGTGTGTCTCTGTCTGTATGTATGTCTTGTGTGTGTCTTTGTATGTATGTGTGTGTCTTTGTATGTATGCCTTGTGTATGTCTGTCTGTATGTATGTGTGTATGTGTCTTTGTATGTATGTGTGTCTTATGTATGTGTCTTTGTATGTATGTATGTGTGTGTCTTTGTATGTATGTCTTGTGTGTGTGTGTGTTTGTGTGTGTGTGTCTGTCTGAATATATGTGTGTATGTATGTGTGTCTAGTCTTTGTATGTATGTGTGTCTTGTGTCTGTTTGTATATATGTGTACATACGTGTCTTTGTATGTATGTCTTATGTGTGTGTCTTTGTATTTGTTTGTCTGTATGTATGTGTCTGTGTGTCTGTATGTTTTTGTGCATGTCTGTGTGTGTGTGTGTGTGGGTCTGTATGTATGTGTGCCTGTCTGTTTGTATGTATGTGTGTCTTCTGTGTGTGTCTGTAATGTGTGTATGTCTGCCTGTCTGTTTCTATGTATGTGTCTTTGTATGTATGTGTGTTTTGTGTGTGTGTCTGAATGTATATATATGTACCTGTCTGTTTGTATGTATGTGTGTCTTGTCTTGTGTGTGTGTCTGTATGTATGTATGTGTGCCTGTCTGTTATAGTGAGCTATAGTAAGTAATAGTAAATGGGCTACCTAGCCCAGCCTTCCTACTGGGCATTGCTATAAGGAAGGTTAAAAAATAGAAAAAAGGGGAAAAAAAGGTGGGGAGGGGAATTGAGGAGGGAGAGGAGGGGAGCTGATGTACAGATGAGAAATCATATTATGAGCAAACAGAGAAATCGTCTGAATATCCCCGAAAGAGGAGACCTTTGTTTGTTCCTTACGAAAATCGAACCAGATATCAAATATTTAGTCTCGCAGCACCAGATATCAAATATTTAGTCTCATTAATCACTAGTAAAGGTAACTTCAATTTACTTTATTGTTTTCTCATTAAACTTTATAAAGTTAAAAACATTATAAACATGCATAAAGTAGAAATAAAAAGATAAATATACGTACATTTCTTTTATTTATTTTTTAAAAAACCCATCTTTCTAAAAAATATTCCGCACTTGCGCGAAAATTGGTGGGCGGTAAGGAAATGTTTCTATCAAGAAAGATGCATTAGTGGGCGGTAGGTAGAAAAAGGTTGACTACAACTGGTTTATAGGGACACTGTACAGCTTAATGTAGTGGTTCTGGTGTGTATATCATGTCTCTGCAGTGTTAGCGCTGTAAATGGCAGTGTTTACATTACTGCCTAGTTACACCTCTAGTGGCACTATGATGGCCATGGCCACTAGAGGTGTTACATAGTCCAGTGCTGCACTGACTGGCGCAGCGTGGCATTTTGACGCACATGTGCAATAGCCTCTCAATGGAGGAAAGCATTGGATTTGCTGAGATCATCAAGATTGATGATGTCAGCCATGCAAGTAGAGCAATGCAGGGGGCCAGCCATGACAAAACCACAGTTTTGGTTTAGGAGAAAAGGTGAGTAAAAAAGATGACCTAAACAGCCACTTCAGGGCTATAGTGTCAGGAATACATGTTCCTGACACCATAGTGTTCCTTTAATCTTACTAGATCCAACTATCCTTGTGAAATCATTCCTTTCATTTTGAAACATTGGGTTGGGTTTTAACTATGAGAGTAGCAGCATTTAAAGCCTGCATACCTATAATGCACTGCTAAATATATTGAAATGACATATTTATAAACAAAATGAAAATATATTTAAGGAATGGGCAAACTGATAGGCGATAGTAAGAAAAATAAATACTTGCAGAATTTAATGTACGATTTATATTAGAATACTGCACGCATCCAGTGCTTAGCCACAGGAGGTCAGCACAGTACAGCTCTTTTGCTTGCTGCGTGAAGGATTTAGGAAGACCTTATACAGCATAATAAATTACTCTGTATTCATTTTCCTTTCTTGAACATTTCCTGCATATCACGTTTCCTGCTTATCACATAATATAGAAAATATGGGGAGTATGCTTAATCTGCTTTCCATTATCTATCTATCTACCCACCATCTACCTATCCATCTACCCATCTATCTATCTATCTATCTATCTATCCATCTATCCAGCTTCAGATATTTATTTCTAAACCATTAAAATCTATGATTTAACTCAGAAAGCATGCCAGCATATAATAGCTAATAATATACTTATTGTGTGTATAACGATTTGTAAACTGTACTGTACTGTACTGTAAAAAAAAAGGCTAAAAAGCCATAGAGAGAGTTTTAAATTATGTTAGCACCTTACTGTGAAGGGTATTAAACCATTCTGTGGGAGTTAAAAAAGAACATGCTTCACCAAACTGCTACATTGATGTATTAAAGGATGTGAAAAAATGAGAATTCAAAGTAAATTCAATGTGAATTTCAAATTTAAGGTCAAAGTAGCCAAACTGGAAAAATTATCTAAATCAGCTATGTTTCCAATCAGCTACTCTGGTTTTACATTTGAAATCCAAATTCAATTCTATTTGAATTCTAACTTTAGAGAATGACCCTGAATGTATCCCCTATCCAGGAAAATGTTGCTTAGCTTATGGTTGCTTTGGCAACACAGAGTAGCCATTCACTTTCTAAATACCTAGCATTACTGGCACAAGTGATATCTCTGTACTTTGTACCAGGAGAGGATGATAAATACCTAGTTAGGTGTTAAATGATTCATTTTGAAAGTATGGGTTGCAGATTTGTCATAGATTCCTAATCACATATTATCTGATCAAGTTTTAACCATTTACTGTTTGGATTGCTAAATACATTATACTTTATTAGAGAATACATATATACACTGATCTTTATTTTTATTTATTATAGCACAGACTTGTTCGATTTTCTGCCTCGTAGATGTTTATTCACACAACCTTGAATTATGGTGACTGTGGAATACAATTTCAAAGCTCGGGATTTTAACCAATCTGGCTAGTTTAGCCAAAAAGTTTCAAATTGACTACCATTTTACCACATTTCACTTTTTGTGAATTAATCCCCTCACAAAACAGCAAATTGAAATTAGAATTTTTTAAATTCAGGTTTAAATATGGTACAAATTGGAGTTTTGTGAACTAGTTGTGTCTCATATTATTTAAAGGCAAGAGGTAACATTTCAATGTCTTGGGAAATCCTCAACAAGAATATTTCTGTTCACAATGGTTTCTATTGTAAAAACATAGGACAAGTTAATGTTTCAGATTATTTCCTTTCCTGGTTAAACACTTTATTATATTTATATTACATTATCTAGGGGGTCTATTGACTAAACAACAATTTGCTGCAAAAAAATAAACAACATTAGCTTAGGGTGAAAGAGTTGAGTTGAAAACTGTATCCAGTTCACTCAATCTTGGGATATTTTCAACCTTGGCTATTTTATCCTTCATATTTCAAACCAGTTCTCAAACTACCTAAACTAATTTTCAGTGAGCAGTAATATATATATAACGGTTTCAAGTCTGCCTTATATATTATCATATACTGCATACATCACCTGCATGTAGTTCATGTATTGTCCCATTTAATTGTGCTTGGAAGCCAGAGGTTCCACATAAAAATGTGAGAAATTTAAAGTTTATATAAAAATATATCTCAGTTCGGCAGTTGTCTTTTTAATTCCTTAATTTATACAGATACATTTTCTTTCTGTATAGAAATCTTTTTTTTTTAATTTTTTTTTTAAACACAGCATTTGTGTATTGTAAGTTATTACATTCTACTATATACTAAATTAAAACATTGCATCTTTACGAAATAAGATAAACTAATTATTTCTATGTAAATTCAACCTTTGCTTCCTATAACTGATATTTTAATTACTTCATCAGCAGCTTTCATTACATAAATACTGTTTTCAAAAAATAAATAAAAATAAAACATAATTTAACCATTAAAACATAATTCATAAAAATATAAATAATAATGGAATTTTTTTAATAACCTATTAATTATGTCTGACTCTTTAAGGGTGGAACCAAGAATATACTTTGAATTTGAGTACAATTTAAATTAAAGATTTCAAGTACTAATCACTTTTGTGGGGGCTAGAGGGGACCATCACTCGATTTTACCTAAACAATTGTGAGTAATGTTTTTTATAAGCACAAATATAACAAAAGGGATTTCTTACACTTCTTTGCAGGTGTGGAGGGCTCCGCACATATGTTACATCAAAGCATTTTCTTCGCAGGCATTTACATTAACAGTGAATGCGGTTTGAATATGTAATGTATTAACAACATTAAAGGTGTTACAGAAGGACTTTCGTTTGTTCCAGTTGCCCTGTAACCATCTAGTACCATATGGGGAGCCTCGAATCACACATTTATTAAACATGTAGAGTACAACGAGAAATCTGTTTGGTGGCATTTGATAACCTTACAACTTTGTAACACAGTGGGAGGCCAACCGTATATTTTTCTGATACTTTAACGAAGAGCACACACGCACACAAAACTATCAAATGTTAAGGCCTCTCAACACTGGCAATGAAAGGTAATTTAAGATAAGTAGCACATAGACTTGAAGTTAGTAAATTAAGTTAAATGGACCTCGTCAAACACCTCCAAAGGCAATTTAATTAAACTTAAGGAAAAAAGGTCATGAATTCATCAGCATCCTCGTTCTTCTTGATAATTCATTAAAAAAGATTACCTTTTGATTTTTATTTAATTATGAGAAATTCTGTATTTTATGGGGAAAAACTGATTATATGTTGCTGGCAAATTTGCTAATTAAATAGTTCAGGAGAATAAAAGTGCAGTCAGTAAGTGTTTTTTTTTTTTCTTTTAATATTGCATTAGTAATATTAGATCATTAAAAATAAAGATCAATCACTCTAAAACTAATAATTGTCTATTTTTAGAACAAAAGAGAATATTATTTAATTCAAAATTAGGCACTATTTAGAATGGTGCATCATTTGTATGCAGTGGGGCATATGCATGCAATTATATAATAACCTCTTTGCAGGAGACAGTATGTCATTTTGTTCTTGTGTCTTTTTTTCCTAACATTAAAGCAATAATGCCTCATTGTAATAATATTATATATTTGTATATGGTTATAGTATAAGAGAACAGTAATATTAGATAAGATGGAGGAACTAAGGAAACAATTGTGCCAGCCAGATGGTGTGCAACCATGGCGTATGATACTTAATTAATATTAATTAAGACCAATATTTTGGTCTTTACAACATCACCACTGGTAAAAATTGCATGTTCCGTGTGTGCCCCCAATTCCAAGTTTTCTGTTAAAAAGTAATGTAAGTTTTTACTTGGCTGAACACACAATAATTCACACTATTTTCCAGTTGCAATGCTGCAAGTCAAAGATGATTGTGGAAATAGCTCTAGACAAAGGTATGAAAATAACACACCAGTGACATGCTTAAATAAGTTTGGCTAACACAGCACCAGCACATTTGCCCATGCAAACGGAATCTAAGAAATCATTATAGCATTCCATTACTGAATGATTGGCTTGTCCTGCTGTACTATGACAATATTGTAGCTTTAAATAATGCCTTAGCTATCATCAAAGATGCATACTGATACTTAAAACTGTGTACTCAGAGAAAACTAGTCAGTTATCTAAAGTTACTAGTGAAAAGATACTACCTTTTTTCCCTTTCTTTTTCTGGAGAATTTTATATCTTAATTTCCCGCTATTTAGTCTTATTCATCTATACTACACAATAACTAAATTAAATTAGGTAAAATCCTTTAGGTCTAATTAGTATGTTTTCTTACAGTCAGGCCCCACCACCAGTGTTGGCATCGATCTTGTAGGGTGGAGCCTAGGGAGATGGGCGGGATCTACCTTAAGGTGCAGAGTCTAGCACTGCACATCACACCTACCTACAGACCACCTGGGCGATATGCACCCATCCTGGATTAGGTGTATACTTATAACACCAATATATTGGCTGGTTGGAGCAGTGGTGACATCAATGCCTTAGAACTAGGAGTCCCAGGTTTGAATCTTGATTACCAGTACGTGTACGTTGGCAAGATAACTAACAATATATACCTACCTAAATCAAAATTTCGTAGATTGCAAGTTTGTTTGAGCAGGACCTTTGCTGGCACTATTTAAAAGATGGTAATGATCTGTACAATATAAGAGTTATGTGAAAAAGCTTAAATTGTGAATTTTGTTTATTTTTCCCACATGTTTCCAATAACAGCTCACAATACATGAAAAGGTAAAGAGAAAAACAATTATTGTGCAGTATTTAAAGAATCTGCCTTCACGTCCAACACATGCCTCCATGATGGATAGTTACTTTTTTCAACAGAAAAATCCTTGGTATGAAGTGTACTGTAGTAAAACTTTATTTAACTTTACAAACCACAAAAATATCTTATTCACTGTGCATATAGATAGGCAACCTTTGGCACTCCAGATGTTATGGACTACATCCCCCATAATGCTCTTACACCTATAATTTTGCAAGACATTCAAGTTTTACTACAGTATACTTCATACCAATGATTTTTGCTCTAATATAGAGAAGAGAGTATGCTGTAATAGTGTACAATGTATTTATAATTTATAATCCTGCATTCACATCAAATGCAGAACCTGAACATTGTTAAACATATACTTGCACAGAGAGCATCTGCATAAAATGGAAAATTGCTCAAAACCACCGATATAAAATGCTGTACATCTAAAGCCCAATCAGTTGGCTGACCCTAAATAATGTGGAGCCTGATAAAAAAAAAACATGGCTGTACCTTGTTCTCTAAATAAAGTCTGCTATTTGGATGCTACTAGTTGTGGCCTGGTTCTCTCTTCAATACAAGTTGTTGCTTCAACTGATTTATTACACTTTTATTGCACAAATTGTAAATTATATACTCTTAATTAAGCACCAACTTAGTGATTTCCCCCAAGTCTATTATTACTAGGCATTTCCAAAATCAGTATAACATGATGTAACTTGACCTTGTGTGACTTTGTAATTTTACTTTGTAATATCAAACAGAAAAGGCTGTAAAGTATGTGTCTCATGTAATAAGCACACCTTACAACTTGGTATTGCTGCTAGTGACAAACATATATTAAATAAGAAAAAGGCAGTGTTGAAAATACTTTGGAGAAGCAATTATACACAAAAGTTGTACTCTTTAATTCTTTTGTTTCAGTATCTCCAATCATATATTCCCTGTCTGTTATCGTGTCTATGATTAATTTTGTAAAATGTTTTGTAAAATTTTCTGAATATGTTTACCCTATTAAACATAACTGGTAAATAAATTATATTATTAGTGCTGAATCATAAATACACTGGAAAACACCAAAATACAATAAACTGAGGCAATGTTATCTCAAATCAGGGAATTCCTTAACTATTCTGTTGCATTTTACTACTTAGTCCAATTTTTTATTTATTTTTTATTATCATTATATTATTTGTCTTTTAGATAGTAATGCTGACTTTCTACACTTGCTTAGTCTTAAATACCTCCTTTTTGCAATACAGTTATTTTAAAATACTCACTGTCAAAGCATGACATGTAATCAATTTAGAGTGCAATTGTAATCGGAACATTGTAATAAACTTGCATTTTCCAGATCAGTGTATTTCACTTCCAATATTGAGGCATGCAGACACAATAGACTTTTATGGTAAGACTTAGCATAATGCTTATGGAGACACAAAGTTAATTAGTTAATTACATGGTAATTGGGACAACCGTAAAACTATAACTATTTAACGGCACTTTAGGAGTTAGTAGGATAGTCTTGAACTAGAAACATTTCGAACAATAAAGACAACTGGTAAGGACTTACGTATCCAATATCGCAGGTGTTGGGCTACACCTCCCAAGATGCTTTGCAAATTTATGACACTCAATGAATTACGTTGTTTATCAAAAGTTTGCGGTTCTGCACCTCCCTATTCAGCACCCCTCCATATAGTATATAGTATAAGACTGCTTGTGGTTTTTTTTCCCTACTGATTTAAAAAATATATTCAAACCTCCTATGAAAATGATGTCTATATTGTGAAACTGAATATTAAGTGCAATGAACATACAGTGGCACCAGTTAAGAAGAAACAAAAATATATATATTTATTGTTGAAATTAGTCTTTTTCTATTGCAAACTGGGAGTAGAAAACACTACGGCTTTGACGTTATGTTAAACCATGACTTAGAATGTGTATAAAATGTTCAAACTCCTTTCAGAAATAAAATTGAAAGTCTTGGATTAGTTTGTTTATACAAGAATAGAAAAAGTACAGTGTATCCGTCTGTAAACTAACTTCAAAGGCCTTTCAGGACTGAATTAGTATATTTGAATTCACAGTATGAGATCAGACTTTTACCAAAGCATGGTGTGGGATTTCTAAAATGAAAGGTAAAAACTCTGTTTACCCAGAGAAATCCTAATTGTGATCCCATCACTTTCTGTCTTGTATTATCACATATGTCTACGGGTCGGATTAACACCACATTTTTGGCTGTGCATCCTGTTTCAAATAAGCTCAATTTAGTCAAAGGTGATTGGTTTTAAAAAAAAGATATAAAAAGAGTAGAAAGTATTTTAAAGTTAGACATTAATTGTTCGTTTTTTAGAGATCTTTATTTACCTATGTAGGAATCTCAAAAAGATAATAAATATTTAAAGTGAAATCACAGTGTTTACATATTTCACGTGTTTTATAGTGCTTAGATGTGTTATGCTCTGTACTTTCTACATTTACATGTTTCTTTTTAATACAGTGTTTTCTTAATTAATTTTAAAAATTAAAAGCAGTTTTAATGATAGTGGCTCAAAGATTAACAAAACATTAAATAAGGCAAAATGTAAAATCACATATTTTAATAAATAGTCAAAACTAAATGCAAACTAAATGCAATGTTATTGCATTTTCGGTAATTATATTTTTTACCTACTAGTTTAGCAAAACAAAATATTTAATAGCTTTGCATTTGAAAAAAAAATAAAAATACATTACATTGTGAGTTTTATTTATTTGTAAAAACACTTTTCATTTTTGTTTTGTCTGGCACCTGTTAAGATAGAGGCATTCATAAGTTGTTGTGATGTGAAAAATTACTTTCAGAATTTAGTCCAAAAAAAAATTGAAAATATTTTCCCCCTCATCTTGTCTATTCTACCATTAATTTTATAACTCAATTTCCAACTTACCACAAATTGCTGTTTAGTAAATATACTCCATTGAGATACATATATATACACAAATATATATAAATATATTTATGTATAACTTAATTTCCAAATTACCACAAATTGCTGTTTAGGGAATATACACAATTGAGAAACATACATACATACATACATATATAATATATATACACTGCTCAAACACACTGCTCAAAAAAATAAAGGGAACACTTAAACAACACAACGTAACTCCAAGTCAATCACACAAATGGGATAGACAACAGGTGGAAATTATAGGCAATAAGCAAGACACCCCCAACAAAGGAGTGGTTCTGCAGGTGGTGACCACAGACCACTTCTCAGTTCCTATGCTTCTTCGCTGATGTTTTGGTCACTTTTAAATGCTGGCGGTGCTTTCACTCTAGTGGTAGCATGAGATGGAAATCTACAACCCACACAAGTGGCTCAGGTAGTGCAGGTCATCCAGGATGGCACATCAATGCGAGCTGTAGCAAGAAGGTTTGCTGTGTCTGTCAGCGTAGTGTCCAGAGCATGGAGGCGCTACCAGGAGACAGGCCAGTACATCAGGAGACGTGGAGGATGCCATAGGAGGGCAACAACCCAGCAGCAGGACCGCTACCTCTGCCTTTGTGCAAGGAGGAACAGGAGGAGCACAGCCAGAGCCGTGCAAAATGACCTCCAGCAGGCCACAAATGTGCATGTGTCTGCTCAAATGGTCAGAAACAGACTCCATGAGGGTGGTATGAGGGCCCGACGTCCACAGGTGGGGGTTGTGCTTACAGCCCAACACCGTGCAGGACGTTTGGTATTTGCCAGAGAACACCAAGATTGGCAAGTTCCCCACTGGTGCCCTGTGCTCTTCACAGATGAAAGCAGGTTCACACTGAGCACGTGACAGATATGACAGAGTCTGGAGAGGCTGTGGAGAACATTCTACTGCCTGCAACATCCTCCAGCATGACCGGCTTGGCAGTGGGTCAGTAATGGTGTGGGGTGGCATTTCTTTGGGGGGCCGCACAGCCCTCCATGTGCTCGCCAGAGGTAGTCTGAGTGCTATTGGGTACCGAGATGAGATCCTCAGACCCCTTGTGAGACCATATGCTGGTGCGGTTGGCCCTGGGTTCCTCCTAATGCAAGACAATGCTAGACCTCATGTGGCAGGAGTGTGTCAGCAGTTCCTGCAAGACAAAGGCATTGGTGCTATGGACTGGCCCGCCCGTTCCCCACACCTGAATCCAAATGAGCACATCTGGAACATCATGTCTCGCTCCATCCACCAACGTCACGTTGCACCACAGACTGTCCAGGAGTTGGCAGATGCTTTAGTCCAGGTCTGGGAGGAGATCCCTCAGGAGACCATCTGCCACCTCATCAGGAGCATGCACAGGTGTTGTAGGGAGGTAATACAGGCATGTGGAGGCCACACACACTACTGAGCCTCATTTTGACTTGTTTTAAGGACATTACATCAAAGTTGGATCAGCCTGTAGTGTGTTTTTCCACTTTACTTTTGAGAGTGACTCCAAATTTAGACCTCCATTGGTTGAAAAATTTGATTTCCATTTTTTAATTTTTGTGTGATTTTGTTGTCAGTACATTCAACTGTAAAAGAACAAAGTATTTCAGAAGAATATTTAATTTATTCAGATCTAGGATGTGTTATTTTTGTGTTCCCTTTATTTTTTTGAGCAGTGTATATATATATATATATATATATATATATTTTTTTTTTTTTTTTAAATATATATATATTTTTTTTCAGTTGTGATTTCTCTTGAAGATATTCAACCGATGTGGCAATACCCAGTGACTAAACCGATAACTAACTATAAAATAACTAACTATAAAGGAAGAAGGAACATGAGAAGGTGGACAAATACCAAGGACTGAAAGAAGAACTAGAAAGGATGTGGAAAGTGAAGGCAGTATTAGTCCCAGTTGTGATAGGAGCACTCAGGGCTATGACTCCCAAGTTGGGGGAGTGGCTTCAACAGATTCCAGGTGGGACATGTGAGATTACTGTCCAGAAGAGTGCAGTTCTAGGAACAGCTAAGATTCCTCTCAAACTCCCAGGCCTCTGGTAGAGGACCCGAGGATGAGGAATAAACATACCACCCAGGAGGGGTGAGAAAATCAATATATATATATATATATATATATATATATATTACATGTAATTTTTTATTTTTTTCATTTTTGGTGCTTATTCTACTGTAGCACCAAACTCTTCCTTCATGGGGCGGCGCCTGACCGGCAAGCTGGACGGTCGCACACTGAGAGTGCTCCTACCACACACGCTGCAAAATAAGCACTACGACCCTAATCGACCCCTGATATTATGCCAGGGCACAATATTCGAGAAGGGGACACCCTGGTGAACAGTCTGATACCAGACACAAGCGACTTCAACGACCATAACTCTGAGAAGGCACTTTGCGGCCTACGGGGGATGGCGGCGGGGAGAGACGGCTGCTCTCTCCGGCCCAGAACCGAGGCAGCAGTGACACTAAATGACAGCCTATCCCCCCCTGGACTGGCGAGGGTAATCCCGGTCCACCACACTAAAGCAACCGGGCCAGGGCAGACCCACACTGCACACCCTCGAGAACGACACCCAGACACACTGAACAGCACAATGGTGGACGCCACGTGCATGGTGGAGCACGACACAGAAGTGCTGGACTACTTGACCAGGCTGAATGCCATCTTCGAAGCCTTTTGGGCGAAGCTGGAGAGCCGAGCACAGCAGGTCAATGATAATGTTCTACCACGGTGGGAACAACCTAAGCAACCCCGCCGCAAACGAGTTAATCCTCAAGCTGACAATGCCCCAAGACGGCGCCACAGAGGGAAAAGCCTCCTGCTTCCAAGATATCCCACGAAATGATATCACACACGCCAGAGGAGATAGAAAGCGCGGCAAATCCTGCATATACCCAGCAACTGACCGAGACAAGCAGGTCCGCCGCGAAAGGCACATCGCAGTATAGCCCACGGGACGCAGACAAAGCCACGGATGGACCAGTGGACCTTAGCACATGCAACACTAACCCGTCCTCTACTTGCTGATTCCCAACAGAGCGGAGGAGCGGACACGGAACCGGAGGGTCCTGAGCATAAGGCTACCTGGACTTTGGCAGTTAAGCTGCGGAGGCCTCCCATCGAGAGGCATTGGCTAAATTGCCCACTGGGGCACTCACCAATCAGGCAAGGTTAGCGGTAGCCACAGCTCAGTTATGGACTACCTACCTCTGTTACTCCCTAGACTGTTGCATCCTAGTTGAACTACCTGCCATTAAGCACAGGAATAAGCAACTGTCATTAATCCATTTAAACAACAAACAATGCAATACCACCTTAAGATATGTTCCTGCGTGCATTAAAGAATTGTTATAGCTTTTATACGCACAGTAGATTCACCATTTGTCTGCCTAGCATAATCTGAAAGCGCTGCATAACCTTAGCCAGCTCATGCAGATAGATGTTGAGTCTATTATTCAGTTAGCATGTACTACAAACGTAGATCACTTACACCACCACCACAGACAGCAAGACAAGCTCACATTTACATATTATTTCAATCCACTGTCTATACCCCATCTCAACGTAATCATAAAAAATATGCTGTTTATTCTTATGCAATGCCATGCTTGTTATGCCTATTACCATGCTACTTGCGACTGCTGTTGGGGCAGAACAAGCATATTGTTATTTCATGCACAACGAAAATAAAAAAAATAAAAAAAACATTAGTTCCTTCATGACAATTTATTAGGTAAATACGTTTATAACATAATATAATTTGCATATAACAGGTGATTCAATAAATATGTTTAGTCATTTTAGTTTGAAATTTGCCAGATTGGTTATGTTGCCTTTGAGACCATGACGGCATACCATTTGCAAAAGAAGACAACCCCAGCTATTACATATGGGGTATGTCCAGTCTTCTTTAGTAGCCACTTAGTCACAAACACTGGCCAAAATTGTTCATATTTGTTTGTGTATGAAAATTGCAAAAAAATAATTTTAACACCAAATTTGGTCAGTGTTTGTGACTAAATGGCTATTAAAAAGCCTGGACATACCCCATTTGCAATACCCATTTGCAATACCATGGGTTGCCTACTTTTGTAAATGGTATGCCATCATGGGGGTAATTCTCATTCCTGGGCTACCATATGGTCTCAAAGGTAACATAACCAATCTGGCAAATTTCAATGTGAAAAAACTGAAATGCAAGCCTTATATTTGACTGTGTAACTTTTGAAAACACCATAAAACCTGTACATGGGGGTATACTGTTATAGTTGGGAGACTTCACTGGACAGAAATATTAGTGTTTCAAAATCATAAAATGTACCACAACAATGATAACTTCAGTGAAAGTGCCGTATGTGTGTGAAAAATGCAAAAATTGGCACTTTTACTGACAATATCATCGTTGTGATACATTTTACTGTTTTGAAACACTAATATTTGTGTTCAGTGAAGTCTCTGAGTAAAACAGTACCCCTCGTGTACAGGTTTTATTTTGTCTTGTAAATTTATAGAGTTAAATATAGGGCCTGCGAACCAAATTCTGTGGACTTTCTGCCTGGGTTGTCAGGCAGGTCCCTCAAACCTTAATTAATAAAATTACTTAATTATGTAAAAATATTACATGAATATATACGTATTGATATGTAAATTTTTTAAACAATTTTTATTTATATATAGATAGTTATATAGAGAAGTATACATATATATTTATTAATATATTTATATATATATATATATATAAATTTGTTCTACGTGTATTTTAATATCTCTCTATATATATGTATTAATATCAAAATACACTTAGAATGAAAATACACATGTATATATATAATTATTTTTTATTTATGATATATTTATATATAAAATTCTAACTATATATATATATATATATATATATATATATAAAATTAATATTATTCTAATATAATATTCTAATATAATATTAATAATATCAATTTTAAAATACACTTAGAGACATAGTGTAATTGTATGTATGTTTGTGTATATATATATATATATATATATATATATATATTTATATGTATATATATATGTATACTTAGATTATATATAGAATACATAGATAAATGATCTAAGTATAGAAAATTGTTTTTTAACTTTATTAAACTTTATTTCAGGCAAACAGTTTAAAAGTGTATTATATATACTTAGATCATATATCTATTCATTTTTTTTTAGATATTATTATTGTTCCTGATGAAAGTCCCAGAGGAGGACTGAAACATTGAGCTGTCTACAATATTTTAATTTTTATGGATTAAACTTCTAATGTTTTAACTTCTTCTAAATCCGTGAGTGTTGGTCATATTTGGTATATGGATATATGTATATATATACATATATATATATATATATATATACAAAAATGTCCAGTCCTTGCACTCAGATATATACACAGCAGTATTCTGCAAATATAATTGCCGGGTGCAATAAATAGCCACAACCAAAAATTATATACAAAGTGTAAGTATTGGCTAGCACTCATGGTCTTGAAGTAAAATGGTACTTTATTGAAAAATCTTAAAATCGACGTTCCAGCCCACGACCGGGGATTTCCTCAGGATCAACTGTTTGTTGATCCTGAGGAAAGCCCCGGTCATGGGCTGAAACATCGATTTTAAGATTTAAGATGTAAAATGGTACTTTATTGAAAAATCTTAAAATCGATGTTTCAGCCCATGTTTCAGCCCATGACCGGGGCTTTCCTCAGGATCAACAAACAGTTGATCCTGAGGAGAGCCCCGGTCGTGGGCTGGAACGTTGATTTTAAGATTTTTCAATAAAGTACCATTTTACTTCAAGACCGTGAGTGCTAGCCAATACTTACACTTTGTATATATATATATATATATATACACAAACATACATACAAATACACTGCAGGCACTGCTGTGGACGGCTATTCTGTCCATGTGATCGCGAGGACCCCATGATCCGGCCCGCGAGGGCCGGATCAGCAGCAGGGGGCTGCCTGGGATGCAAGGCAAGTCCCCACATCATGATCGCCAGCGGGGGATCACCAGCGATCAGGTAAGTGCATCGAACGGCGTATAAGTACTATGCCGTCCCTCAGCGTTTAGAACCGGGTCCCCAAGTTCAGCATAGTACACCCGCCGTCCTTAAGAGGTCAAAGGTATACAACAATTAAAATATAAGTAAATGTTTCTAAATGCTGTGTTTATTCTAAAATTTTGATTTCTGGGAATAACACATTTTAGCATTGAAGGGGTAAAAATGAATCCTTATTCAAGCTGTCTTTACTGCAGCTCTGATCCTCCTCCTGTGAAGTCATCATAACTGATGAATTGTGTCCAATCAGGTGCTCCTTATAAAGAAACACTGGGACACATAGAACATGTGCGGCAATCGCCGTGATCTGCTGGTAATGCTGTTTAATAGGAATGCATTAAAACCAAACAAAAGCATTCACTTTCACTTTCAATAATAAGCATTATTCCCAAACTGTGAATTTGTATATATGAATTAAATACGAATGCTAAAACTAAGTAATAAACATCAACTTTGTTATAATGGGTGAGTGAGAGAATTTTCCCAGATGAGCTATTTTTGCCTCTATTCCAATCAGATTTAATTCAGAATTTAGTGAATAACCCTGTACAATTCAAAGTGATCGAAATAGGATAGTCCCGCCTGTCAACCAGGAGGTGTTAATATCATTTCTAAAAGCTATGATTTCTCTTAAAATCAGAAGTTTTATAAAATAAAACTGAAGGCACAGGTAGTTAACCCCTTCCCGACATTAGGGCATGCTATGCTGTCCTACAAAATGAGGGTTTTAATGCCATAGAGCGGCATAGCACGCTCTAACGATCTGGCCCTCCCTCTGGCCTGGCAGGTTCCCTAATATACTATTAATGCAATAATATATATATATATTAGGGTGTAGATTGGATTAGCTGTATTAGTCCAGTAGACAATATGCCAAAATACCAGAGTATTGCAGTATGCAATGATACCTTTTTTATTAGACTAACATGATATTTAAAAGACAAGCTTTTGAGAGTTTTCCTCTCTTCCTCAGGTCTGAAGCAATACCTTCCGAACTGAGGACTGAAGTATATATATATATATATATATATATATATATATATATATGTTTATATTGTCCTGATAAAGGTTTTGCAGATAAAACTGAAGCATTGACTACTTCATTTGAGCAAATAAAACATATGTTTTAAATAACTTTTGCTGGAGAAGGCCTGAGAGGGCTATCTATACATTCTATTCTAAAAGTGTTTATATATAATTTGATTACTTTATTAATTTTATATTCCAGATAATTTAATGTTCAAGCCCTATATTTGTCCCTGTAACTTTCCCAAACCCCATAAACCCCATACATGAGTGCTGTACTCATGAGAGATTGTTGAACACAAACATAAGTGTTTTAAAGCAGTATAACATATAATGATGATGATGATATCATCTGTGAAAGTGAACATGAATCTCGCCCAGCATTTGTGTCTAAGTGGCTGGAAATACCCCCTTTTGAATACCCTGGGTTGTCTACTATTTCAAATGGCATGCCATG
The DNA here is from genome assembly GCA_933207985.1 of Pelobates cultripes. Lineage (NCBI taxonomy): Eukaryota > Metazoa > Chordata > Amphibia > Anura > Pelobatidae > Pelobates > Pelobates cultripes. Next base: position 187,086,330 of record OW240917.1, read on the forward strand.
ATGGAGTAATTCACAGTTAAATTGCCATGCAGAACCTTTTATTTTTATTTTATTCATATTAAATTATGCTTCCTTTATAAATATTTGATGTGAAATTACAGCCCTATTTTAACTGAACAAAATTATATATAAATAAATTATGGTTGACCAAACATATTGTTCAAATTCTAGGTTTTGTTTTGATTCAGAACTTGGACAATTGTCTATGTCCTTAACGGGTTCACATTTAAATTAAGTGCTTTAAGTGGTTGGAGTGTTCCTTTAAATACAATCACATTTCTAACTCTTCTTTCTGTTTTCAACCTTAATTCGATAGGCACTTTTTAAAAGTCCTTACAATTCACTCTTTAATGAATAGATACCATAATTTATTGGTAATATATTACATAGAAATTATTGCACAAGAAAAGTTATTCATTATTTTTTTAAAGCATCAATATCTAATACAGATTATTTAGTCCTCAATTCCTAATGATTACATACTGTTAGTAAAACTTTCTAAATTACTTATCTACAAATATTCACATAGACTTTAATGGGGACCTCTTTAGATACATCACTTGGAAAGTTTTTCTAACAGTGCTGAATAATTTGGGAAAAGCGAGACTGATTTAATATTGTCGGATAAACTTTTCAAATAATTTAATATTTTTGGTTAAACATTTGAAGTTTTTTTTATCATATTAAAATAGCAAGGAATATATGATATAGCAAAATATAACAATATATAAAAGTTATCAAAATGTTCAAAACTTTTTATATTTGCCATCATATTAAATTATTTTAAAAGTTTATCTAAAAATATGAGAAAACTTGGAAAGCTTATCTAACAATATTGAAGCAAGTCCATGTGTGGCAATCACTGAGATTCACAAATACAGCAGACACATACTCCAAGGAATCCATGTATGAGGTGGAATTGAGGCACAAATTTGCATATGCCTACTCAGAATCCCTTGCAGTAGTGAGAGCACGGTCAAAGTGAGATTTCTGCGGGAAAAGCAAGTATTATGGCATGACTGGTGTGTGTATTTGTGTTTAGTAATGTATTAACTATCCACTATATATAGATAGATTAGATAGACAAACATACATATTTGAGAGATAGATAGATTAGACAGACAAGCAGACATATTTGAGAGATAGATTAGATAGACAAAGAGACATATTTGAGCGATAGATAGATCAATAGACAGATAATCAGATAATTTGACAATAAACAAAATTATAGTAATATTCTTTGGAAAAGAAGTTACTCAGTGTGATGGAGCTCCTGCACTCCAACTGAATACCTCCGCCCAGTTCCTAGTCGCTTGACCCTGCACCGCTTCAACCTCAGGGTCCCAGCAAGACCAGGGGTCTCACTGGAGCTTTTCCACCCAACTAGGCTGCAGCTCTACTTCCAGGCAGGTATCGTCCCCTCTGCAGCCCGTCTTCCAGGCAAGTATAATTCCCTCTACCTATTTCTCTGCAGCCCTTCTTCCAGGCAGGTATCATCCCATCTGCCTATTCCTTTGCAACCCTTCTTCCAGGTAGGTATGCAACTCTGCCTGCAATGTGATTGCTCTTGCCCAGCTCTCTTTGATTTGTCCCGGGGCTAGAGGGATTGTGCAGCCACCAAACAAATACAACAACTGCAGCTGGAATTCCTAAAATTCCACACAGGACACACAGTGCCAAAAGAAACTAACATACACAGCCTTATTTTTACTCAGGACTATCCCATATGCTCATTACACTTATATTGCTGTGACAACTTCCATAAAATACAAATGACCAAATCATATAAGACAACATAGAGCAACTTATTATAGAACAATGACACATATATAAAGGGGTGGGGAAGACAATAATTAACATAAAATATATCTCCTGCCTGTAGAATTAGCAATATGCAAATTTACCTGAATATGCAAATTAAGAAGCTTTGCTATTCAGGTAGTGCATATAGCTGTTGCTACCAACGAAGGACGCTATACAGGCTCCATAGCCAAATCTCTTAGTTGGTAACAATCATCCGCAGGACAGGAGAGCACAAAAAACAATTAACAATATACAAATACATTATAAACACCCCGCATTTATAATAGGCACAGGTAGCCTAGGGAGTGATTTAGTCTTAATGAGTTGTTACACTGGGGCTTGGTGGTATCCGCCACACTTAGACTGCATGCATTTATGATTGAAAAAAATCAAAGTGTTGTATTCTCATAAGGCCTTTTTGTCCCTTTAGAGGACACTCCACTGCCCAAATAAAAAATTTAAAAAATCACTATTTAATCAATATATTCCATATGAAAACTTGCATGCATTTAATAATGCATCTTTTCCATTGGGGGATATCTAAAACAATTGCAAAACATGCAGTTCTCTTGTCTGCTGCCTTTGCAAGCCCTGCCCTTCTAACTAAGCCCAGACTTTCTGTGGCTGTCCAATCACAGCCTTCCCAATGCAGCTCAATGAAAGTCTTTGCAAGGCAGGTGCTCTGACCGATTGCTACCTCTTAAGTTTAGCTCCACTGAGGTAATGAAACCAGGAAGTAACAGGACTGGTTGTTTGATTGTAAGCCAGGGGGTGTAACCAGGTGGATTTATAAAAGTGTACATTTCTATAAAAAAAAAAAAAAAAGAGGACATACTCTTCATACATAAAGCTTTTCAGCATTCTAAGGTGCTTAAGGGATCTGGAGTGTTCAGTTGAGGAAGAATATTTGTAAAATCATCGTCATATATACTAGATCATATTTTTGCAGGTTTTCCATTAACAGGATTTTCATAATGTTGTGCTATTTATAAGGTTTCTCCCCATCATGCCTGACAGCAAAGAGATATTTTCCAGAGTAGTCTGCCAGCTCAAAAGCAAGATTTAAAAAAATGGTATTAACAGTAATAAAAGGAAACATTAATAAATACAGGGATTTTCTGTTATAAAACACAGACACATTAATCTACAGAAATAATTCATTTAAGTATCTGCCAAAATTTTGGGACCTTGGACTTCATAATCTTAAGAAAAAGAATAGCACTCCCTAATTTTAAAAATGATTTTACATAATTTAACATATTTCCTGTTTTGTCTTATAAGTGATGAAATGTATATATTTTTTTTAATGGCAATAAAATAGCACATAGTCTAAAATAATTTCAAAAATAATGTTTGGCTAGAGGCGTAATGGAGTTGATTGCACTCTCTGCAACACAGGTACAGGTGATACGCGAAAAATTAGAATATCGTGCAAAAGTTAATTTATTTCAGTAATGCAACGTAAAAGGGAAACAAATAAATGAGATAGACGCATTACATGCAAAGCAAGATCGTTCAAGCTGTGATTTGTCATAAGTGCGATGAATATAGTTTACAGCTCATGAAAACCCCAAATCCACAATCTCAGTAAATTAGAATATTGTGAAAAGGTGCAATATTCTAGGCTCACAGTGTCCCACTCTAATCAGCTAAGTAAGCCATAACACCTGTAAAGGGTTTCTGAGCCTTTAAATGGTCTCACAGTCTTGTTCAGTAGGAATCACAATCATGAGGAAGACTGCTTACCTGACAGTTGTGCAGAAAACCATCATTGACACCCTCCGTAAGGAGGGAAAGCCTCAAAAGGTAATTGCGAAGGAAGTTGGGTGTTCCCAAAGTGCTGTATCAAAGCACATTAATAGAAAGTTATGTGGAAGGGAAAAGTGTGGAAGAAAAAGGTGCACAAGCAGCAGGGATGACCGCAGCCTGGAGAGGATTGTTAGGAAAAGGCCATTCAAATGTGTTGGGGACTTTCACAAGGAGTGGACTGAGGCTGGAGTTAGTGCATCAAGGGCCACCACACACAGACGGATCCTGGACATGGGCTCCAGATGTCGTATTCCCCTTGTCAAGCTGTTCCTGTACAACAAACAATGTCAGAATCATCTTACCTGGGCTAAAGAAAAAAAGACCTGGTCTGTTGCTCAGTAGTCCAAAGTCCTCTTTTCTGATGAGAGCAACTTTTGCATCTCATTTGGAAACCAAGGACCCAGAGTCTGGAGGAAGAATGGAGAGGCACACAATGCAAGATACTTGAAGTCCAATGTTAAGTTTCCACAGTCTGTGTTGATTTGGGGAGCCATGTCATCTGCTGGTGTTGGTCCACTGTGCTTCATTAAGTCCAGGGTCAATGCAGCCATCTACCAGGAGATTTTGGAGCACTTCATGCTTCCTTCCACAGACAAGCTTTATGGGGATGCTGACTTAATTTTCCAGCAGGACTTGGCACCTGCCCACACTGCCAAAAGCACCAAAGCCTGGTTCAATAACCGTGGGATTACTGTGCTTGATTGGCCAGCAAACTCGCCTGACCTGAACCCCATAGAGAATCTATGGGGCATTGCCAAGAGAAAGATGAGAGACATGAGACTGAACAAGAAGAAGCTGCAGAAGAGCTGAAGGCCGCTATTGAAGCATCCTGGTCTTCCATAACACCTCAGCAGTGCCACAGGCTGATAGCTTCCATGCCACGCCGCATTGAGGCAGTAATTTCTGCAAACGGGGCCCAAATCAAGTACTGAGTCCATATGCATGCTTATACTTTTCAGAGGTCCGATATTGTTCTATGTACACTCCTTGTTTTATTGATTGCATGTAATATTCTAATTTACTGAGATTTTGGATTTGGGGTTTTCATGAGCTGTAAGCCATAATCATAGCACTTATGACAAATCAGGGCTTGAACTATCTTGCTTTGCATGTAATGCATCTATCTCATATATTAGTTTCCCCTTTTACGTTGCATTACTGAAATAAATGAACTTTTGCACGATATTCTAATTTTTCGAGTATCACCTGTAGTCTCATTTTTCTCCTGAAAAATGGGAGGTGAGTATGTTTGTACCAGCACAGATCCCTGTCTTAGATTTAGTGCTATGTCGAATGAAGGGTGGTACAGGCTGCTGGTGTATCATCTCCCAGTTTTCTCTGCTTAATTTTTTTCATGCAGTGCTGCAATTTAACCCCTTAGTGACCAGACCACTTTTTAATTCTTACAGTTTGTGACCAGGGCTGTTTTTAAATTTCTGCTTTGTTTGTGTTAAGCTGTAATTTTCCTCTTACTCATTTACTGTACCCACACATATTATATACAGTTTTTCTTGCCATTAAATATTCTTTTTGAAAATACCATTATTTTCATCATACCATAATTTACTATAAAAAAATAGTATAATATGATAAAAAAACAAACTTTTTTCGAAATTTAACCTCCAAAATATGTTGCTCATCTACAACCGCCAAAAAACACCCATGCTAAATATTTTCAAAATTTTGTCCTGATTTTAGAAATACCCAATGTTAACATGTTCTTAGATTTTTCTTTTTTTGTGTGTGCAAATTATAGGGCAATAAATACAAGTAGAACTTTGCTATTTCCAAACCATTTTTTTTCAAAATTAACACGTTACATTGTAACACTGATATCTGTCAGGAATCCCTGAATAACCCTTCACATGTATATATATTTTTTAAGCTCCATAGACTCTTAATGCTGCGATGTGATCATGGTGATCACATGGCCCTGAAGGGCTGGGGTGGGCGGAGCTGCTGCAAGGGTACTGCTGGGGTCCCCCCCAACCGTGATCGCCGCGGATCGCTGCGGATCGCCAGTCCAGGTAAGTCGACGGCTCCTATTTGCCACGGATGTACTAGGTTATATATATGATCTAAGTACTTTTATTTACTTTCTAAAACTTTTTTATAACTTTTAAAACTTTTGTGCAAGTTTTAGGGGAACTGCCTGACAGGCCCCCTGCAGGCACTGAACAAGCCGGCTATTCCAGCCATGTGATTGTGAGGACCCCGCGATCACATGGCCCGGGAGAGCCGGATAGGGAAGAGGGGGTCTGCCTGAGCTCCCAGGCAGACCCCAGGATCACAATCACCGGCAGGGGATCGCAAGCGATCAGGTAAGTGGGGATTTACTAATGGACGTACCAGGTACATCTGCGGGTCACTAACGGACGGTTTTTGTCGGACGTAACTGTTACGTCCATGGTCAGGAAGGGGTTAATGACTGGAGGGGAGGGAAACCTAATGTGCCCACTTGTTCCACTCATGGATGGCGGCTATTTGTTTAAAAACTGAGAGACCTAATGCTGAGATGAAGTTTGTGTGCCTTAGAATCAGTGTTCTAGCAGCTCAGAAGAAACCAGAAATTGATGGCTGCAAAATGACAAAACAAATCAAAAACTCCGTTTGCCATCTTGCAACTGCACAATACTTCTCAATAGGAGAGAGGAAGGAAAATAAGGAAGGACTACATACATGGTTGATAAAACTTTTTAAGGTCCATTATTAACCAAAGGTGTTGCATACCTCCAGTCCCCTATGAAGCTAAACATGGGAGGCTTTTACTTTTTTTTTGATGAGAGTACTAAAACGTAGCAAAGCGGTTTTACTAAATTATAGTTATGTGGCATTATAGAAAACGTAAAATGCAATTAGATTGTAAAATGTACAGAAATAGTCCTTGACATTTTCAATGAATCACCAAAGTACCAAAAGAGGGAACGCATAGACAATGTAATACTGACTCAATTAGTGGCATTACTTTGTGAATGGTTTTACCTGGCACTTTAGATGAATAAACACAGAGTGATGTAATTTTGTTTTAAAGAGCATTTATATTATATTACATAACATTAAACTAAGTATTTGGCACCTTTAGCTGAGAAGATCCATTATGACAGGCTTTGTAACAATTTGCATAAATTAACCAATAATGGTTTGTCATTTTACTATTCAACTATTAACCTTGGCGGTCTTATTACATTCTATGTCACGGAGGACCTCAAACTTTAGTAATGGATTAAGTGATATACTTTATATTCCAAAACATGAATTAGATTTTTTTAAGTTGAATATTATTGTATTATTAAATATTGTCATGTCATTTTATTGCTATTTATCTATGGTTCTTTTCTAAATATTCTAGTGTAAAAAAATATTATAATATAGAGACTAGCAATCAATGGAACACCGTGGTGTTTATGTCTTATGTAGAAGGGGAATTTCTCATAGTGTTTGCATATTGAAGGATGCATGGACTTATTAAAAATAACTCCATTAAAGATTTTTGGGAACTAGTTCCAAAACTAATGGACCGTGGGGGGCCCCTCCATGGTAAAAAAAATGAACCAAATCCAAAGGAATAAAGAAATCCAGATGAAAAATATGGGTACTAAGCGTGGCCAGTGCTTAGTCTCTTTGGTTTTCCATCGTCACTCTATTCAATAGTGCTGAACGTCAGCAAAACTAGAGGGTTGCTGATGAGAGGGTGGCATTCCAGGTCTCATGGTTCAGATGCCATGGCCGGTAACTTAAAAAAAGGTAGCAGTGTAGAGTTAAAAGACACTGAACCGCAAACCGGATCCTGTCCGATTCAAATCCACAGCCTCTACGCGTTTCGTCTCACTAGGAGACTGTCAAGATTATCTAAATCTAGATAATAATAATAATCTAGATATTATTTAGATTAGTTTATGCCAGGTGTGCCCAAAATAACACTAATGAAGTGCCAATTGTTTCACTCTATCCCGTGTCGATTTCTACCTGCACTTTGAATCAGTTTTACTTGCATATCTTTCTGGTTGACTAACAAGAACATGAATTTTGAGAGCATGTTCATATGTATCCTTTATCTTAGATTTTTTTTTTAAAGTATAAATTAACTGGTAATTTATAAAAGCATTAATTACAAGACATAATGGTAACATATTCATTTAATGAATACAAAAAAAAAAACAGGTCACTGTTCACATTTAACAAAAAAATATATATAACATATAATAATATGCACACACCAATGAAATGTGCAGGTTTATGCAAGGTCGAGTTCACCCTGAGGTTATCATTGCAAACATGTAATATAACAATATCACAAAGCTGACATTTAACAAACTTCATATAACATATATAAAGTCACATACTAGTACAGAGGAAATAAGGTCCGTACTCTGCAGTCAGTCTTACAATCTATCAGGAGTGCAGGTGGGGTTTGCAATAGGGACAAAAAGCAAGGGACTGCGTGTTATTTAAAAAGAGCATATGCAACTTTTTAAAGACTCATGTGGGGCTTAGGTGCTAATATATTTTGTGGAAGGGTCTGTAAACTCAAGTTTACATGCTCAAATTATATAAACCACAAAAGGGTTAATCCATGCACAATGACAACTCGAAGGAGGGCCCTTTCCCTTTGTCAATCAGAGAATATGTCCTTTTACTTCCTGGCTTGGTTAGCTCAGTGGAGCTAAACTTAAGAGGCAGCAATTGCCTAGAACACCTGCCTTGCAAAGACTTCTCATTGAGCTGCATTGGGAAGTTTGAAAGTTTGCAATGGGGAAGAAAGGAAGGTCATACAAAGGCTTCATACTTTTGCAAGCTATCTTTTGATATACCCTCAATAATAAAATACATAAAGAAATTGGGTATGTATACTAAACAATGATTTCTGACTTTTCTTTTTGCATTGTTTCAGTGGAGTGTCCCTTTAAGTGTCTTGAAGTGGTGATGGTGCATGGACCCTGTTGCACAGCATTTCAGTTTGAAAGGCTGCACTCACTGATACATTTCATGGTGGGCCAGTGGTGTAACTTCCTCTCCAGGAGATTTCATCCAAAACAGGAGCATCTCTGATGCCATTCTGTAAGGCTTGACGCATGGTGGGACCCTGGAAGTGGTAAATGATATGAAATGGTTTGCCCACTTACCCCAGAATGGTGCCAGACTGTAGTGGTTATGTTATAACCCTTTAATATCTATATTTTGAGCACACCATTTGCCCAGGCAATGACAATTAAACCTCAGAAAGTTGTCCATTCCTTGTTTTGCACATGTGCCACATTTTCTACCTAATACACGAATGCCTACAAGTTATGATAGTCTATTCTTCCACACAAAGAAGAGTTAATAAAAAAGAAGCACAAGGTCTCAAACATTGAGTTTTCATACAAAATGACTTCATTTTGACCTTCTTAAAAGAATCAATTTTTGGCATTTAAGGCTTAAAAGTTCAGGTATTTTATTGATGGTAAGATATTGATAATATATGGGATTGCAATAACTGGCACTTTCGTTAAAGATTAGATTAACATTTTAATATTTTATGCTATTAATTGCATAAACGGATTCAAGGAATTAGAGCAAAAAGCAAGCCTGGTGTCTTTAAAGTAAAATGATATAGAATAATTGAACCTGTAAAACATTTTTTTTCCAATATTGAAATATTTTTGGCTTTCCTAGAAACTCGAACATCTGTCATACTCTCACTTTGCTTTTTGTACAGCACACTTTTCATATATTATATAAAAGTATTATAAATAATGAGATCTGCATCATCCCTTTGTGAAGATGAAAATAGTCTTAAAACAAGATTCTTTTTGGAATTTAAAAAGATTTTACAGAAGCCGTAGGAAATTATGTTTGTATGATACATTATTGCATATTTAATAAAGTGAAATAACTTTGAAAAACGTTACGTATTTCATTAGCGCAATAAAATTGATAGCTAGATATTTCTCAGTTTAGCATAAAAACATGTTCCAGAAGAGATTTTTGTTTTTGTTTTGTTTAGTTTTTTTTCTGATCAGATGCTAAATTTTAGAAGGGTTGAATGACATAGTTAGGTATGACAATTCAAAGGCAATAAGCCTATCTAGGTAAATAGTATATTAATTTACCAAAACTGGTCAGATCAAGAGATAATATAATGTTATAGGTAACACAACAGTGTGATACCAGCGCTATTAGTGCCAATTATTGGATATTATTTAAATAGTGTAGTAATAATGGGACAAAATTGTGTGTCAGTAGAAAGTGCCAACAAATATCCAAATGAAATCTATTATAGGAGCAGAAGTACAATAAATCCCCCGCACATATGCAGAAATACAAAATCTAAAAATAGGGAAAAAATTAAAAGGCACAAAAATCTTCATGCAAAACCACACCTGGGTTTAAAGTGCTGAAATAAATAAAGAAAAAAGAATACTTATATTTTTAAATTCATCTAAGATATAGCTCGTGGTGCTATAAAGTTACAGATTCTCCATAAAAATGTAAATGGTTCCTCAGACCCAAATATAATCATTTTCCTCCACAGTTCATTCCTCAAAAGAATGAGACATATGCACACATATTCACCGCTGCTGTAATAAGGCTCTTATATTACGCCGCCAACACCGTCTTCCGCAACCATTGATAAAAACACTAGATCTTACTTAAAAGACACCATAAATGTCCTTGCCCTCTAAGTGTTAGAAAATATAGAATGGAGTTATGAGTGTATCCTGGTTATTAGTGATGTACAAGCAATATACACTAATATGCCACATAAAGGGAGGCTTACAAGCGACCAAACGTTTTCTAGAAAAGTCAGGTGAGTTTATTCAGGATCTGATCAAATCATATTGGAAGGTACATGTTTGGTACTTCAGAAGAATTATTTTTGGTTTAAAAACAGCTTCTAGCTACCAAAAAAAGCACAGCTATGGGGACCAGATTTGCTCCCAGCCACGCAAACCTTTTTATGTCCTATTGGGAGGAGACCACCTTGAAATGTTAGGAGCAATACCTGGTCACATATAGACAACATCTTCTTAATTTGGAAAGGTGGAGAGTATAGCCTCTAAGATTTTATTGCAGAACTGAATCAAAGCCACAACAAAATCAGCCCGAAACTATCTCTAGTTCAAAATAAATTTACTTTTTGGATTTAATAACTTATGTGGCAGATGACACTTTAAAACCCACACATTTTTTAAGCAAGGGGATTGCAATGGTTATATTAAAAAAAACAGCTGCCATTTACCCCAATAGGTCCACAAGGACAATTTCTCAAGATTAGCAGGAACTGTACAGAAGAGAAAGAATATAATGAACAATCTCTGAAACTCCAAGATGCTCTTGAAGAAAAGGGATATAACAGACAATATCTGTAAACTACATGGGATCATGTTGCAAAGACGGATAGGAAATCTCTTCTTTCATACAAAGAAGGAAAACCACATAAGCATTCACGAAGCCCACCGTTTATATTCCTAAATAATGATCAAAACAAACAAATAATAAAGATCATGAATAAATATATTTACATTTCAGACTGGAACCAGAAGAACAAATCATTTGAATATTATTAATGGATTCTATAGATGTGGAAATATAGTATAAATTGTCAGAATACAAAGAGTAGAAAGAAAGTGATAATTGAGAAAGAGAATGGACAAATGCAATATAAAACAAAAGAAGTAATTACGTGCTTTACTAGAAATGTAATCTACTTGATAAGATGCCCCTGTGGTTTAAGATACATTGGAACAACAATTAGACCTTTGAATATCAGGGTACAAGAGCATTTAAGGAATATTAATTATGGGTCATGGGTCATGATCAACCCATGATAATATAAGGAATATTAAATAGGATTCCGACAACATAGTGTATCTTTACATTTTTAAACAAAACACAATAGTAATCCAGAAGGGTTTTTGTTTTTTAGCAATAAAAAAGGGCATTTACCCAGATGAGGCATAGATTTTGAGAAGATTATAGGCAGTGAAGAAATTTGATTTATTTATCAGTTTAACACTTTGCACCCACATAGACTTTATATGGATTTTGAAATCTTTTCTTTTTTCTTTTTGAAATAATTTCCTGAAGTGAAGTTGGACATTTTTACATTTATTTATTTAATTAGTACTTTTTTAACTTCTTTTTATATAGTTTAATACATTTTTATATACTTTTATTATGTTTCTAATAAAGTTTTTTTTTTTTGTAATTTTCAAGATCCTCTCGGGCAGAAGGGTCTTAAAATAATATGTATATGTATTTACGAGGAGTTGGATAACTGTTCTCATATAATAGGTGATTATTGACTGAATTGATGTCCGAATTCAAGTGATTGAGACTGAGACTTGTAACACAAGCGCATTCACTTGGAAAGATGAAGCTGAAGTTTCGCCAGAGCCGTGAATGCCAACCGGTAGAGACACAAGCGTTGCCCCTTTCCCTCTCTCTCTTCTGCCCTTTAGTGCCATTCCCTGCCTCCCTATCCCTTAATGCTCTCCCCTGACCCTTTTTAATGCTCTCCCCCTGTCCCATAGTGCTCTCCCTGCCCTCTAGCCCCATAGTGCTCCTCCCTGCCCCCCGTCCCTCAGTGCTCTTCCTCCCCCTTGTTCCAAAACCCAAGGGCAGAGTACAGAATATTTGATAAAGTTCTAACCTCAACATATGAGGAAAGGGATTTAGGGGTGATTATTTCTGATGACTTAAAGGTAGGCAGATAATGTAATGGAGCAGCAGGAAATGCTAGCAGAATGCTTGGTTGTATAGGGAGAGGTATTGGCAGTAGAAAGAGGGAAGTGCTCATGCCATTAGACAGAACACTGGTGAGACCTCACTTGGAGTATTGTACACAGTACTGGAGACCGTATCTTCAGAAGGATATTGATACCTTAGAGAGGGTTCAGAGAAGGGCTACTAAACTGGTTCATGGATTGCGGGATAAAACTTACCAGGAAAGGTTAAAGGATCTTAACATGTATAGCTTGGAGGAAAGACGAGACAGGGGGGATATGATAGAAACATTTAAATATATAAAGGGAATCAACACAGTAAAGGAGGAGACTATATTTAAAAGAAGAAAAACTACCACAACAAGAGGACATAGTCTTAAATTAGAGGGACAAAGGTTTAAAAATAATATCAGGAAGTATTACTTTACTGAGAGGGTAGTGAATGCATGGAATAGCCTTCCAGCTGAAGTGGTAGAGGTTAACACAGTAAAGGAGTTTAAGCATGCGTGGGATAGGCATAAGGCTATCCTAACTATAAGATAAGACTAGGGACTAATGAAAGTATTTAGAAAATTGGGCAGACTAGATGGGCCGAATGGTTCTTATCTGCCGTCACATTCTATGTTTCTATGTTTCTATGTTTCCATTGTGCTCTCCCCCCACTGATCTTTCCCTTAGTGGTCTCTCCTTTGTAACATACTTTTAAACCGTGAGTTTCAGGAGAAACATAAATCAATTTCCTGGTATACTATTTCATCTACATTCATTTAAGGGAAAACTCATTTGGCTTAGCTCAAGATAGCTAAAAGCAGTCCTGCTTAGGAACTTCTGACTGTCAGTTATTAGTAGGTTGGCAGGGAGCGGAGGCTGGTTTAACGTCTTACCAGTCCAAAGGTAAGAAGTTAAACTGTTCAAAAATGATTTAACTCCTTACTCGGAGGATACGGGGGAGGGCATACCTTGCACCTTGTCCACTAGAGAGAGCTCTAATGGTTATGGTGCTAGAAGTGTTCCTTTAAGGTAATATACAACCACAGTTGTGAATCTAGTTACTTGCCACTTACAATGAAATAATCTATTCATACAGGGCAACACAGGTCCATGATCAACCGCATTGGTGGCAGAAATGAGGAATGACAAGCAGATGACATATCATGTATACCCCTAGTCAACATGGTTATACTGCTGTCAAAGATCTCAGATTATCAGTAAAATACACAAGTGCTAAATACATTTTGATTTGATAAACACATCGATACACTAGATAACATAAAATAGTTTTATCCAAGATTTTTTTTCCCCTTGAATTATCTATATCCCAGTTTATCTTTTAGAAGATATATGTCTGTAAATGCAAGCCTCTCTAACGGCAACAAAAATATTAGATCAAAGTGTAAATTTTAAAGCGTCTTCATTTAGCAAAGCTAACTATTCTGTCAAACTGGTATATTACATTTTAATTACACAGTTATATTGCTATCTATATTAAAAATATAGAAGCTGCTTCTTTTTACTGCAATGTTAATGTGTTATGGTACTAATTATATATCATGCAAGCTATCATGCTGTAAGATGCAATACCATTATGTTATTTTAATTGCTTTTTGACGGTATAAAAAAATATCTATATATATGTGTGTGTGTTTTTTTGGGTTTTTTTTTAACAGTGATAGAAGATGCACTTCAGTCTTCAGCATTAATTCCAGTATTTTTGCTAATGAAAATTTGTATGCAAGTAAATATTTAGCCAGCTCAGGCATAGAAAGGTCAGTAATGTGTATCCGTTATAAAATAAATGTCCTCTAGATTAGCAGATATGGATATAATGTAGACTTTAAGGGTTTATTTCCAGGAAACAACATTATTTATATATTTTCTGCTTGTACCCATGTGCAAATTGAGTCACAACCACTCAGCCCAGTGGGTAATACTCTAGGCTGCCATGCAGAAAAAGATAACTTCTTAAAGGTCGATTCTATGTTTGCATATATTTTAATAGTAGGTACATTAATTGATTTTATTTTTTTACTTTTTTTTTTTACTTTTTCAGCGTTGCCTTGCAGCATAGTATACATTATCAGCACACAGTATATTCAAGTATACACTACAATGGCAGTAAAATAGAATTTCTGAGCTATAGCAAGACAAGACAACATCAATAAACAATTAATGATTTAAAGGAGAAGTCTAGTCTAAACACCAAATTCCCTTTATCTTAATAAAAAGAGTTTGGGATGTAGATGTTGACCCTGCAGCCTTGCAAATATAAACATTGTTGTCCCTTAGTAATGTAGAACACAGACACCATCTGGTAATAAGCTTTTTTGGGCAGAACCCTCTGCACCTGCTGTTCCAGTATGTCAATCGTATTTTGTCACAACATAGTGTTTTTCTTGTTTACCTATTGTATAGTCCTGCAGAATATGTGGTCACTATATAAATAATCATATTTTTTAAAGAAGGGGCAGAATGTTTTGCTAGATACTGATATATACTGTAGATAGATAGATAGATAGATAGATCATACCTCCCAAAGTCAGTCCCAGAATCGGGATGCCGGTGGGAGGGAAGTGAAAATAGGTGGACCTGCACGGAAAGGGGGCAGACCCATCAGAAAGGGGGAAGGTGCACCCACAATTTGGCTGGTCATCCTGCTGTGAATACAAATCAGGCTGCCTGGAAATTATTTTGGCAGGGGAGAGCACTAAGGGTCAAGGGGAAAGCATTAAAAAGGGTCAGGGAGAGCAGTAAAGGATAGGGAGGCAGGGAAGTGCACTAAAGGGCAGGAGAGAGCACTAATGGACAGGGGGCAGGGGAGAGTATTAAGGGACAGGATGAGAGGGGAGAGGAGAGCACTAAGGGACAGGGGCATGGGACAGCACTAAGGGACGGGGGCAGGGGAGAGCACTAAGGGACAGTGTCAGGGGAGATCACTAAGGGGCAGAAGAGATCACTAAGGGACAGGGGGCAGGGGAGAGAATTAAGTGACAGGTGGGAAGGGGAAATCACTAATAGATGGGAGAGCACTAACGGATGGTAGAGCACTAAGGGATAGGAGGGGGTAAGAGAGCACTAAGGAACAGGAGGGGATGAGAGAGCACTAAGGGACAGGAGGGAAGGGGAGAACACTAAGGGACAAGAAGGGAGACCTCTAAGGGACAGAGGGAGAAGAGGAGATGAGACCACTAAGGGATGGGGCGAGTGAAAGAGATCATTAGGGTTTCACACACAGACACACCAAAACATACAATGCATCCTACACTCACATAGAAACACAACATGCTTCCCTTACACACACAGAAACACACAATGCAGCCCTTGCACACATACACAGAAGCACTCAATGCATCCCTTACGCACACACACACACAAACACAAACACACACACAGAAACACAATGCATCTCTTACACACACTCAATGCACCCCTTAAAGATACTCACACTGCATTACATTACATACACACACACAATGCATTTCTTACACACAAACACACACTGCATCCCCTATACACACACACACACACACACACTACATCCCTTACACAAACTGGTATCCCTATACACTACATTCCATACATTCCATAAGAACACACACACACTCACATCTGTGAGTGAAATCATAGGTGGGCCTTGAAGGCATAAGGCTTATGGGTGGGCCTTATAGGCATATTCACGTCAGGCCCTGTAAGGGGCCCCAAAAAATGGAGCTGGTTCCTGTTCGTTGAGATTTGTGAGCACTGCCTCCAGATAGCTTGTTTTAACACTAGACCAGTGGAGCCAGACTGCAGCCTGAGTCCATCATCAACTTCTTGTCCTTATCTGGTGGTAAGTAGGAAATCCAGTATATTATTAGTGGCACTAATCTCTAATTTACCTCAGATTAAAGGGACACTATAGTCACCAGAACCACTACATAAAATACAAAACACACGGTGTAAAATAATTTTGAACAAATACTGGTGCTACTATCACCTTAGTGGGCCACAATAACCACTAAAATAAACACAAGTGATAGATAAATAGAAAATGGTGAGAGCACTCAATACAGAATAATATTGCCCACAATTAAGTTAATATCTGAAAAAGAAACAGAAAATAACATAGGCTAATAATGCCAGAGTAAAATATACAGCGTATGGGTAGATTACACTCACGTAAGGGGAGCCAATTAGAAGCTGGCTCTAGCTTGCACGCCTTGAACAGAAGTAATCATTAGGACTGGAACAAGCTTTTGCTGGGCTCTTCCCAAAGTAAATGTGGAAATCAGGAGCGCAGGTTCAGGATTAAGCACAAACTTTAATTAAGAATAAAATAAAAAACTTCATAAAATAATATATAAGGAAAGTCCCATAAAAAATATATATAAATAGTCCCAGGATCTCCTTGGAAATCACCTAACGCATTTCGGCATAAAAGCCTTCGTCAGAGGTGCTGTGATTGGTCCAGGCGTGAGGTTCCTTTTAAGTCCGATTTGCCACCGTTTTTCGCCACATTCGCGGCATTGTACTTCCGGGTTCTGACGTCAGGACGTGCCCAACTACCCACAACTCACCATACACTGAGAATCTCTGCAGATGGACCAGTGAGAAACTACGCAACAACCTAATTCACCAGCTATATGGCAGAAAACAAAAATTACTTGGCCATAAGCAGTCCTTATTCCAAGATCTTCAACAGGTCACATCCAAAACCAAAGCAATGGAAACAGAAATGGACTACTTCTACAGGAAGCACCAACAGAGTCTCATCAGGAAAAATAATAAGAAACTGGCAGGCCTCACACAGCACAAAGAAAGCCCAAATAAAAGATCAACTGATTGCACCATTGGAAACCAATTAACTCCCACCAGAACTACCAATGATCCAAACCAAACTGAGCCTGCTAACAACCAAGAACACTGCGTGGACAATACTGGGATTGTTACCCTCTCCAATCATCACCTATCAATACCTGATAAATCAGTCTTATCTAAAGGGCTAACATTCTGTCCAAGCACAAAACTGGATCACATCCAGTTATATTCAGACATGGAAGCATTTTTCAGAAGAATGAGACTATGACAAAAAAAAAACACCACTCTCAACCAGGATAATAATAGTAGGAAAAAAGAACAAAGATTTTACACCAACAGCAGGATGTAACATCAAATTGGACAGCTACATTGAAAGTTTTCGCCTGAGAGTGGTATCCCTTGTTACCACACAAGAGAAAAAAAATCACATACAACCTCTCACCTATGGAAAGAAGTGCCTTGGATAACTTGATGAATAATAAAAACATCATCATCAAGCCAGCTGACAAGGGTGGATCAGTAGTTGTCAGGACTACATTACAGAAGGGAACAGACAGTTGTCTGATGTAAACTACTACAAAAAACTGGACATGGACCCCACCAAGGAACATCCAGCTTAACTGGCACCACTTATCAAATCATTTCTGAAACACATACAGCAAGAATTAGAAAATCTGATGCCTTCCAGTCCTCAGATTGGAACCTTCTGCATGCTGCCCAAAATCCACAAGCCAGGAAACCCCGGATGGCCCATTATAACTGGTATGGGAACACTCACTGAACAAATATCTGGCCTAATAGAAAACATTCTTTTAAGCCTCTAATCCAGGACACTATAGACTTCCTCAATAAACTTAACCAGATAATTGAACTACCTGAAAATACTATACTAGTAACAATGGATGTGGAATCCATATACAGCAACATCCCACATAAGGATGGTATTGAGGCCTGCTTTGAATTTCTCTCATCCCACGAACTAACACACAAATATGATAGCGCAATAATTGCCCAGCTTATAGAATTCATACTCACATACAACTATTTCAGTTTTACTAACAATAACTACCCACAAATGACAGGGACAGCGATGGGCACAAAATGTCACCACAATACGCTAATCTTTTCATGGCTGACCTAGAAAACAGATTTTTATGTACACAGCCCCACAAACCATATACATATTATCGTTACATCGATGGTATTTTCATAATATGGACAGAAGGAGAAGAAAGCCTTATAGACTTCCATAAATCATTCAATTTTATTCAACCTGTCAATAAACCTTAAAATTAACTTTTCAAATAATAGTGTGAGTTTCTTGGACTGCACAATAACTATCACTGATGGCATTCTTCCTTTGTCTGCATATAGAAAACCCACAGACAGGTGCAACTACCTCCACAATTCTAGCTTCCATCCCAATCACACCAAACAAAATATCTACAGCCAGGCTATCACATATCACCGCATTCGCTCTGACACAAAAGACAGAGGTCAGCACCTGAGTACACTGTCAGAGTGATTTAGGCAAACTCTAGAAAGAATACGTGAAATTATTAAAGATCTAGAACCATTAATTTCAGAGGACCCCACACTCAAAAGAATATTTCCTGAACCCCTCATACTAGCATTCAAACAACCGCCTAACCTGAGACAGAGATTGGTCTACAGCAAATTGACCGCAGAACAGGAGTTCACACAGAATGGCACTGTACGATGTCAACATATATGTGGAAATAACACAGCCAGACACAATAACAAATCATACAACATTAAGGGATCATATTCATGCACATCTGCGAATGTGGTATACATGATACAGTGTACAGTGCGTGACAAAGGTTACTACATTGCTACATTGAAGAAACTGGCCTTAAAAGATCACTATTGGGTCAGGAACACAACCATGTATTCCTGATCCTATAGTGCAAACCCACCATTTAGCCCCTCAGAATGGGTTAAAACTCACTTTATTTTCAGCTCTCCACGGGCCAGCCAGCAGTGGCCACGACCCCTTGGTGACATCATCAAAATTGCTGCTTTTTAGCCAATCCAATGCTATCCCATGGCTAAAATCAGCAAGGGGCAGGGCCAAATGCCATTTTGGTCAATCAGCACCTCCTCATAGAGATGCATTGAATCACTGCATCTCTATGAGGAAACTTCAATGTCCCCATGCAGAGCGTGGGAATGCTGAAGGCAGGGCTGCTTACTGTGCAGCCCTGAGCCAGGAAGCCCCTCCAGTGGCCATCTAAGGAGTGGCCACTTGGAGTTGTCCCTAGGGGCATTGTAAACACTGCCTTATATATATTTATTATCTGCCTTACTAATGATTATTTTTACACTTTTACAGCAGCAGGAGACTGCCAGACAGTCCAGGCAGTCCTCCTGTAGGCAGAGCTTTGGGCAGCTATGCTGGCCATGTGATTGCTCTGTGGCCCCATGGGCACCTTATTTGGCAGAGGAGGACTGCCTGGCCTGTCAGGCAGTTCCCTGGAAGTGGATTGTGGTGGAGGTAAGTACCGCCTGGCTCCTAGGGTTCTAAACCGTTAGGGTTTTCTATGCCACCACAACAGCTTTAAGGCTCATTATATTGAGGACTGCAAATGCCATAACGTCGTTATGGGGTTAAAGGAAACATTTACAGGGTTATTTCCAAAAGTGAGAATTGAAAGCGAATTTTAAATTTAAGGTCAAAATAGCTGAACCGAAAAATGTTCTATGTCAGCTATGCTTCAAGTTTGGCTACTTTGACCTTAAATTTGAAATTTACTTTGAATTCTCACTAGTGAATAACCCTACGAGTTATGCGGCAGGCAGAGCTTTCCATAAGATTGTTGACGTAATTGACATTTGGGGCCCTCAATTTTAACTGTGAATGGTGCTCTCTCCCGATGAGTGGTACTAAAACCTTTTTAGTCAGAGACTCAAATGACATACATAAATTAATTAGCTTGTCAATCCATTTTTCATATGCTACAATATTATGAGACAGGAAAAGTACAGAAAAAGGCTAAAATTTCAAAGGGAATATGATAATATTGCACACATTTATACAGGACCAGTACAAAGTGTTTATAATGAGTTATTTTTGGCCAAATCATGATTTGTCCTAAATTTGGTTGATTGGCGAATCAAGCCAACCATTTTTAAATGCTCTGACTAAGATTACATAGTGTGGTAAAGCCTGTATAAGGACTTTTCCCGCCATGTAAGCTCAGTCATGTCAGGGGCAGCAGATTTTCTTTTTAATTTTGATAGTAGATTTGAGACTTTATGTATTTTTCTCTTAGGCAGTTTTTTTGGGCTGATGAAAAGAAGATTGAAGAAGAAAGAAGATATCTGATGGTATGTATACATTTTCTTACAAGTATTAGATTAATTGGGATACCCCCTATATTATAATTATGGTGAGGGGTAGGCATTATTTTGGGGTGGCCAGGGGCTTGGTGACCCTTAGCAATTGTGAGGGTGGATATAATGTTTTTGTTCTTGGACAATGGCATGTCCAGCCCCCCTCTATATATTTGATTAAAGCCTCCATCTGCTGCATGTTTATGGCAGCAGGGAGGGCCCCCACCACCAGTTTTCAATAACAGTGCTCCCACCCATAGGGGACATCAGGTCTTTCCCAATTAGTAATATCCAAGCCTATACTCACTGCGCAGAGTTGGGGACAGGAGGGCATTAGGACCCGCCACCACCCATTGGTGGGCTTGAGAACTAGTAAGGTAAACTTGAGATCAGGGTCTTTTACAAAGTTTAGGAAATACATTTTTATAGTAGAAAACACTGAAGTCCTACAATACCCTAAAATGTTTTTGCATAGCTCTATGGCCTGAAGAAAGTCTACATGCATAGCATTATAATTTTAATAGGACCCATCACCGCAAATCCATTTATAGAGCTTGAGAAATATCCACATTAATGTAAGCAAAGTTGCCACATATGCATTTTACATTGAATTTCTAATGAGAAAATATGCTAAGCATTCAAAGTATTTTTTGTAAGATTAATAAATTGAAAGGAAGGAAGCTTCAATGCTTGGCTCTATTGTCACTTCCATAGGCTCTGTCATTAAATTTATAAGATACATTTCTTTTAATAAGGAAAGGTTTTAAGAAATCCAATATTACCTTGTTTCATAGCTAAAGCTGTCTACTCTACACTTTCAAACACTTAGGCCATTTAAATATTACTTGTATGTCAAATGAATTTTAATATTAAATGCCGCAGGTCTATAGTACCAATCATTGTATTGCAATTTAACTGGCCTATATCCATTTGTTCCACATAAATTTAAATAACATAAATAGCAAGAAATATAACCTTATCATAGACAAGTTTTTAATTAATACATTGAACATATTTAATATGCTGCAATTGTAAACGAATCAGGTTTTTTTTTTTTTAAAGAGCTTTTAATTCTGTGAATTAACTTTGCTGTACCTGCTTATAGTAAATGCACTTTTGTTATTTGGAAATATTTAGAAGTTTGCATACTTCAGTAAATAATCAGAGAGAATATGTTAAAGTCATAGATAAAAAGGATGACCCAAACATAGTCAATGTATCTGTTTATCTGGGTGTACTCTCAATCACAGGGAGGATTGCTAGAAGGCAAAAATAAATCCATTAGCTCCAGCCTACAGCTAAACCTACACCCACTCCATTAAAACTCTGCACCATCAGCAAAGATCCCAAAATAAGGAAAGGAATAGGTTTACAAAAAAACTGATGTGATAATTGGGCTTTCTACTAAAATATTTAATCTCTTTGTTAATTACTTCACTATCTATATCAGGTATAAACAGGTATTAACATTTTTATTTTCATGTATTTTGCAGAAAAAAAACACTACACTCTATGCTCTACAGATTTTAATTTACTCTAATTTATACTCTAGTTATGCGTATCAGTCTGTAGAAGAACACATTTATCTGCCGGAAGCCACTAGATTGGTTTCATACTTGCTGAAAATGTCAGGTTACCCTCTGCTGCCAAACAGTAAAGGATGTCTCAGTGGGACATATTATTCCAACAATCATAGGGGGGAGTGAATGGGCTCTACCATTTCACTGTTAGCATTAAAGTAGCATTCCACTGATTGCTACAGTAGTTTTGAATACTGTTATTACTGAAATATATGTTTTTACTGTATTTCCTGTATGTGAGCAGCATGCTAAAATGCAGACATTCTTAAATTCTGTTGCTATTTTTAGTAAGCTGTACTGCTAGTAATGCCTTCAGGGTCCTTGCAAATACCTATAAGCAAGGTATTTGACCATTTTTATTTATCTATTTTTGTCACATACTGTTTATGAGAAAAATTACATGTTTGCTTTTTACTAACATTTTAGAGTGTGTTTTATACTAACATTTTAGACCATGTATAAAATATTGCAAGATAAAGGATAAAGTATACTGTCTAAAGCTTTTCCTTTCTCAAATATTTTTATAAAGATGGAATGAATAAGTGACATATAAAATTGTGTATATTTACATAATTAAAATGTTTACATTTATCTGCAAAGCCATATATACACAAAGTGGATATGTTATGATATGCTCGTATGCTGATTATACATTCCTTGCTTCAATCTTAAAATGCTCGGTAATGAAGGAACTTATCAGAGCTGAAATCAACCCAGCTCCTCACCTATACCTTGATGTTTAAATAAATTCTGCATTCTGATTAGTAGTGATGTCGCAAACCGTCTGCGAACTTTCCGCGAACGGTTCGCCACGGTTCGCCACGAATCGTTCGCGGCGAACTCCGGTCAGCTGACACATCCCTGCCAATCTCCGGCAGACCCTCCCTCCCAGACCCTCCTACTTCCTGGACAGCATCCATGTTGAAGGCAGCTTCAACATGGATGCTGTCCAGGAGGTGGGAGGATCTGGGAGGGAGGGTCTGCCGGAGATTGGCAGGGATGTGTCAGCTGACCGGAGTTCGCCACGAATGGTTCGTGGCGAACCGTGGCGAACCGTTCGCGGCAAGTTCGCGAATGGTTCGCGACATCACTACTGATTAGCAGAGCCTGAACGTATTCACTGACTTAATGTGGCATTCATGTGCTCCCCATGTGAAAATAATAATTATCCACAATCAGGATCCCACTGGAACTATCGTGAGTAATAGTTAATTGGTTACATACTGGAACAACATAAATGCCACATGTTTATAAGCTCTCTCTGTTATATTGCAGAATTCATAGCCCACCAACCCCCAAAAAACAAACAAACAAACAAACAAAAACCACGTAGTTTATAACTATGACAATGTTAGCAATTACTTATTAACCTATACACTTTATATTATTACCATACATTACAACTAGAAAACTTTACTAAACATATTTGAAAAACAGAATTTTGTATGATAAGAAAACAAACAAGAAGGCAAACTGCAGTCACATCATCTTTTTCAATTCTCAGTAAATAATCTTTATAGATAAGCAAATATTATGGCTGCGCTGGTTGTAATTTGCATAATCGGATTAATGAGTTCTTCCATAATGCATTGCTCTCTGTGAAAAGGCGAAATGTTAACTTTTAAATTACTGACATATCAATGTAATTTGATATCAATTGGCATCTTCATAAAACAGATATCGAGTCAGACAATACAAATCAGCTTTGACATGTTTGGGACATTAATAGAAGCAGGGAAAAAAAAGCTTAGCTTAGCTTAAATAAATGCTGTACCAACTCCAAGAGAAATAAACAAAACACAATTTAAAGTAATTTTAAATGATCATTATGGAACTGGAGACTAATGTAGTGCTAAATTTTACTAATAAAATAGCAATTTCCTTAAATACCATTTGCAGAACACAAAATGTAATGTATAATGTTCACGGATTGATGAGCCTGTAAAAAGAATTGGAGGCCAAGTGGGAAGTACATTGTTAATGTTATTAAATATTACTTAGTCTGCTGTCTGCTGCATGTTGAACAATTTAAATTTTAATTGCCAATTGAAGCAGAGGTAAAGCAGAATATATGTAAATCCTGTTGAAAGCTAATGTCACTTTGGTTGGTGCAAAGGATCAGCAATGGCCTTTCCTCTAACAGCATGTGCTTCTGATGCTATAATGTATCACATTGAGGTGTGCATCTGGGAGGGAGCTCAAACCAAAGAGGTCTATTCACTATATAGTGAGTTTTGGCAAAGTAAAATACAGTTGGCAAAATTAAAAGGGCACTGTGGGCACCCACACCACCTCAGCTCATTAAAGTGGTCCAGGTGCAATGTCCCTTTTGCACATGGTGCTGCAATGTTAAACACTATAGTTCCAGACAGCCTACCAGACATTCTCAAGAGGGCTTGATGAATTGAAATGGACCTTTGGTCCGGTATCTGACGCTAGACGTCCTAATGCTCTGCATGAGGACACCCAGTGTCAGATTTTTCTCATAGGAAAGCATTGATTCAAAGCTTTCCTATTGGGAATTCTAATGCAGGCGTCATTTCCCGCGGGACGTCAGAGGGGGGAGCGCTATGGAGGGGGAAGGTAGGGGGAACGGTAGTGCCAGGAATACAGCTTTGTATTCCTGGCACTATAGTATCCCTTTAATGTCAAAATGATGGAGAAAAAAATATATGGAGAAATATAGAAATGTATCCATAATCTTAACATTGCAAGGAGTTGTTAGCACTTATTTAGTCCAGTGTTTTCCAACTCTGTTATTACAATAATTATTTCTAAAGCGCCCAAAAATTCTGCAGCGTTGTACAATAGATTCTCCAAAAATACAAACTGTCTAGGTTTGTCAGCATACCCGCTGCAACAGATCTGAAGGAAAAAAATGAAATCTTGAACTGTTGGAGTGTTTTGAGGATTGGATTCAGAGCAACAAATAGAACAGAGTCCAAAGTAATTTAGATTTTATTTTGAGGTTTTTATTATGTATTATTTATTGGTATTTTCAGTTGTGTGCTGAGGGGGCACATATGACTTTGTCAAAACGGAATGATGCCAAATGTCAATTTTGTGCACAAATTATGCCTACTGTCAGTGCGCACTGCGTGCTGATGGCATGCGTAATGTAAGTTTGTTTCACCCCTCCCTTCTTAACTGCAGCCCTTCCTCCTCCCTATATTCTCCACAAATGGTCCAACCAAAGGCTTCTCTATTTGACTGAACCTCTGTGCAGTTCCACTGATGTCAGGCGGGGTCAGGCTGTGCAGCACCAAGAACTTTGACCAGCGTTGATTGCAACGCAAGTTAACCCTTATTTATAATCTTTTTTTAGCATTTGGAGGGGTGAGGACCTAAACAATTATCAACAATAGGTTATTATTTGAAAAAAAGACGTCAAAATCAGTTGAAGTAATCCTTTAATGTTTGTGGTAAATATTTCTCGCTGGAATTTGGGAGCAGCATGAGCTATATTGATATATTAATGCACCCTTTTTACATATCACCCTTGCTGAGAGGTAATTAATATATATTTATCTGCGGGTAGCCAAAAAGATTTACCCAATTCAAATTATTGTCCACTTTATTTGTAAACTGAGAAAGTAAAAGAACAAAAGAGTATGGCGTAGTCATATAAACTGGAAAAGAACCAAGGAGCAAGGCATGCTCAAATAATTCGTAATATCTTTACATATATACATTAACTGTCAAAACCATTTGCAACATTCATTAGTAAATTGATTTAACATACTCACTAGCTGTCCTATTCATTCTGTACTGTTCATTACTGCCTGATTCTAAATGCTTTGAGAGTATTAAGGCTGTGTATAGCACCACAAGATAATGAGAGAGGTTAACGGTGCCACATAATAAGTAAATTTACTATGGATTTTCAGGTAACTTTTACATAAAATTGCAATTCTGGAAGTATTACAGTTGCAGAATTATAAAGTGTCCAGAATAAATTATTCCCACTGTCGTAAATAATTTAATGATTTCTCCTTTTTCCTTGACTTTTGTAACCAAATTCGATTGGTACTGGTAGTAAGATAGTGAAGCAGTGACACTACGAAGTGAATGAACTGTTAAAAATTAATATTTACTTAAAATTCTGTGGACTGTAACCTCTAAAGCCCTCTGTAGTAGTTATGGTGGAAACATATGTTGGTGTAATTTACACCTTGTTCAGCAGTTTGACACAAATGGAGGGTTCCCTGGTTAACCATAGTTCAGGTTCTTGTTTTCTATATTGCTATTGCAGTGTCAGATGATATATTTAGTCAATGAATGCTGTCCAAATATAGTCAGAATTGATATTGTTAATGGGCAGTAGCAACATGCCAAATTAAGTTCTGGGAGACCATTGATCTAGCTAAGGAATGTATTAATTTATTTGTTAACTGTTGGGAGAAAGAAAATCCTTCATTTTGGGGGAATGTGGTGTTTAGTAACAAAGAAAAATAACTTTTCTAGCCTTTGTCATTGAGACTAGGCAAGCTTCCAGCTGTATCTAGCTATTAGCTACAGCCCGGGGATTAACATTTTGTTGCTGTTCCTAGACTAGGGTGCCAATATTCTGTTGTTGTTGTTGTTTTAACTGTTTGGAGAAAGAAAATCATTATTTTGGGGGCTGTGGTGTTCCGTAACAAAAAAAGAATAATTCACTCTTGCCTACCCTTGGACTATGGTGAGACTAGGCTTCCTTTAGTGTTGTATCAAGTAAAAGGAGGCCTATTGCCCCCCCGGCCCCCACCCCTGAGCTGCGGGTGGGGCCCCTAAATTAGAATGGGGGACCTAATGTCCTCCCCCCTGGCCCCCACCCCTGAGCGGTGGGTGGGGGCCCTAAATACTAATTAGGGGGGGGACCTAATGTCTTCCCCGCTGGCCCCCACCCCTGAGCGGTGGGTGGGGGCCCTAAATAAAAAAATAACCCCCCCTGCCCTGGGTGACTAGGGGTCCCTAAACCCCTAGTCACCCCCCTCCCCCAAAAAACTAACCCCTACCTACCCCCCTCACCCTAAAAATAATGAGGAGGGTAGTACCTGAAAAATATTAAATAAAACTTACCATTTGATGTTTTCTTTCTTCTAAGATCTTCTTTTTCAGCCCCAAAAAAGGCAAATATAAAAAGCTATAACCGACGCACTTAAAAAAAAACCCAAAGTAAAATAGTGGGGGGGGGGGCTATTATCCTCCCCCCTGTCCCCCACCCCTGAGCAGTGGGTGGGGGCCCTAAAAACTAATTAGGTGGGGACCTAATGTCCTCCCACTGGCCCCCACCCCTGAGCGGTGGGTGGGGGCCCTAAATACTAATTAGGGGGGGGAACCTAATGTCCTCCCCCCGGCCCTCACTCCTGAGCGGTGGGTGTGGGCCCTAAATAAAAAAATAACTAGTCACCTGGGGGAGGGGGGTTATTTTTTTTATTTAGGGCCCTCACCCACCGCTCAGGACATTAGGTCCTCCCCCTCATTATAATTTAGGTCCCCCACCCACCAGTCAGGAGGACTAATTTAGGTCCCCCACCGGTCAGGGAGGACATTAGGTCCTCCCCCCTGGCCCCCACATTAGTTCCACTCCCCAATTTGTATTTAGGGCCCCCACCCACCGCTCAAGGGTGGGGGCCAGGGGGGAAGACATTAGGTCCCCCCCTCATTCTAATTTAGGGCCCCCACCCACCACTCATGGGTAGGGGCCAGGGGGAGGACAATAGGTCCCCCCTTATTTTACTTTAGGGCCCCCACCCGCCGTTCAGGGGTGGGGACCGGGGGGGGCGATAGGTCCCCCCTTCAGGTTAGGAGGGGAAGGGGGGATGTTTTTTTGTTTTTTTTTGTTTGTTTTTTACAGTGAGCAGCAACAGGCTGCTCACTGTTTATAGTAGACATTCCCCTACTCACGGTATGGCGAGTAGGGGCATAATTTACTAATACTAAGTAATGTTTACTTAGTATTAGTAAATTTGGCTGAAAGACCAATTTAGGTATTTCACCCTTTTAGTAGATAGCTCCCTATTACCGTGGGAATTAGGGAGTTATCTACTTATTCATTCCTGTCATTACGTTGACTGGCTAAGTAACTTACATTTTATATGAATGTATGTTACTTGATTTTTGTAAGTGTTGCAAATGCTTACAGCTGAATCCTGGCTATGTTTGTATACTTTTTATTTAAAATTGTATACAGTGTAACATTCTTCTTCTTCCACTGGGTAAGTATATTAGTACTTAGGCAATACTGTGCTTTGGAACTTCGGCAATTCGGCACTTCGGAAACTTCGGCACTTCGGCACTTCAGCACTTCAGAACTTCAGCACTTCGACACTTTGGAAATTCGGTAATTTCGGAACTTCGGACCTCGGTAATTCAGCACTTCGGCAAATCGGCACTTCAGCTATTCGGACATTCGGAAGTACCCAAATGTCCGAATGGCCCAGAATTCGTCCGAATTGCCCGAAATTCGTCCGAATTCATATACGGCCCGAAATGAATTGCACATGTCTACCTATTAGTGTACTGCAAAATGTATCCATAATATCATATTAAACATATCTCTTGCAGTACCATTTTGGACCATTTTAAATACCTTTTTTTTTTGTTCTTCTGATTAGGTTTCTGAATTGAAAGCTTAGTTCTGAAATTCTGCCAAGCTGAACCAACATTCGTTAGAAATTCGGGGTCCTGAATAATTTTCTGTTTTTGGAAAATTTGATTTTCTTGCATGGCACAAGTCTGAAGTTTACAGGGGAGATGATTAGAAGTAAACCGTTTATCACAGTTTCTAAAATGCAGATAGTTCTTAGGTGACTGCTTCTATATATCGATATAATAAACACATCTATCTAATTAGTTCATATAGTCTCCTCAATACAACTTTAATCAATGTCTGGGGTGAGAATTCTTGAGGAGCTATAAATAAAATAAGTAAAACACTAATTATCCTAATTAATTTATCTTTAAGCACAAATTATTGTTTGAAATAGTTCATAAAATTCAGCTCTATCAGAATATTCTCACAATCATGCCAATAAGAAAAGAAGACATAATCTAAACATAATATTGGCAGTTATATTTGCTATTATTGGACTGATTCATGTGATAATTGTACTAACTCCTTCAAAAAATCCATAGACTTCTAGAGCAGGAATTCACTATTCCATTATTTTATTAGGCATGTAAGATTGCTTCCCTTACCAAGGGCAATTCAGATACAGTTCATCTTAACTCCGGTAATCCCAAGCCTAACAGTAACTTTCTTAACCATGATTGTAACTTTATTATTTTTTGCATTTTATACATTCTTTATTTTATACATTCACGGTTATAGACTGTTCCTTTAGTAAACAAGACAGCTTTTACAATCGTCTATGGTAAAATAAAATGTAGCGAACAGTGACCTATAAAAGTTATAACAAGATAAAGTTAGATATGAGTAACTTTATTTAAAAAAAAGTTACAATGTTAAAAAGTTAAATTTAAAATTTAGTGGGATTACCACCTACACTAGAACATTCTAAATAAAATGTAGACGCAAACAATTCTAAACCATAACTATTGTAACAGTAAGAGCATGTGCCAAGACCCCTATTTTGCCTTCCCAGGAACCATTCTCTTCCTCAGTTCGGGAATCCGTTTAATCTTCGTTTTTATGTTACCAAAGTTGACCGACCACTAGCCCTGATTTCATGGAACTGTTTTGGGAAATAATTGACTTCAATGGAAATCTCGAACCCCTGACCCGATCTGGGTGATTTTTGGATATGTTGATCACCCAGATCGGGGCTATCAGGGGATGTAACTTTTGTGGGCTTTTCATGTGTTTTAAAGGTACTTTTGGGGTGTTTGTAAATTGGATGTTTTTCTGTGCTGGGATTATTGAGTTTGTACAGTTCCTGACTCAATTATCTCCCAGGCACAGGGGAGGGATTACCTTGTTTTGTGTGGGAGTGTCATGGACGTGTTTTCTGTGTTCTTGTACTGCAAAAAAGCAGGCCATTGAACCTGGATTAAAGAGATAATTTTAACCCTTCATGAAGTCTAGGCTCATGTTTGGGGGATTGGGAGCTATATTCACACTTATAATCACTAAAGGCGCTTGGGACTTGGGAGATTCTTCACGGATGTACTCAGCGGGAGAACTGGGATCTGTTACAGAGCATCCATAGGGTCAATAAGTAGCTGTTGGACATGCATCTACCTGTAACCCTTACAAACCCATGTGCCTTTTGAGCCAAAATGTATGATGATATTTCATCTTTATTGTATGTGGCAAAAAAAAAAACATTTCTACTGGTTGGATTTCCCATAACTGAAAGAGACTCCTCTTCAGCTTCTCTGAGTGAATTAACTGTCCTTTTTTTCATGGTTCGCTCGGCATGTCTAACTGTTGAGTTGTTAATGTTTTTCTGACAAGTATCATGCAATAGTAATTTGTTACTGTGAAACCCATAATTACTTTTAATTGTGACTTGTAATGTCACATGCTGTCATTTAAATCTCAATGCCTGTCACTGGCTTGTTCTCGCTAACAGAATATACAGCTCTACTCTCCTTCAAACATCAGCTATAGCACATGGTTTATTTCTTTCTAAGGACTGACTGACTAACCAAATGAAAGTTTCACAAATTATTACCTGCTGTGAATAGGCATGCTATAATAATAATCATATTGTTTTTAAAACAGTTGTGGTTCTAACTTTCCATGTTAGAAATGCTTGCTATTTAACATTCATATTTTTAGCAAATTTGAATATATGGAATATTGATCATTTATCATTTATACAATTTCATGGTAAGTGCCTCTATAAATCCATACTGTCTTTTAAACTAGATTTTGTTCCCCAATAAATGATAAGATCTTTTTGTAAGCAAAACCTCAGTTTCATTCACTTACTTTTTTTTACATTTTTCATTGTGATGCAAATTTATAAACAGTAGCACACACAACTTGTATTCCTTATACTATAGTGTTCCTTGACCTCAGCTAGAACATAGTATACAGGAATAGTATCACCAGTTACTTACTAACAAATTCTTGCCCCAGTAAAGGATATGCTGGATAGTCTTAACCCCATGTAAGAGTCCGCTTAGAACCTTAAAGCTTTGCAGGCGGAGCATTTCTGCCTTCCTCTTGTTTCCCCGGGGAATGTTTGATCATCAGACCCCCTTCTTCCTCTAGATCCGGTGGTAAAAATCTTTCTGTGACTCAGCATTCAGATGCAAAGCAAGCTAGCAGCACCTCGTGGGAAGGCGATTGTTATCGAGGTCTTTCTAAAGTTTAAAGTTGCACCCCTTGGCAAGCGGAGTGAGGTACGCTATAAAGTATATGTTTTCGATATCAGTTGTGTCCATGCCGTTAGTTAAAAGATGTGTTGTATATAAGCCAATGTTTGTATAAAAGTACTATTGTCCAAATCTCTGTATATAGTTTGTATTCATCAGATGTATAATGTAATATCGATGTATGCAGATATCTGAACTCCACATTTGTAATCCTGTTTGTAATCTTGTTTGCAACCCTTTCGGTTGAACTCTGTAAACAAATGTATTTTTATGTCCTATTACCGTTTTTACGGTGCTTATGGTTTCGCGGTGCTCAAGGTGTTTAAAGATATTGACGTTGGTGGTGTTCAGAGCACTCCTGCACATTTCTGATGCAAACATTAAATTACTGCACCTGTCAGAAGCTCTCCTCTCCTTTCTTTACTTGATGCCAAAGGGGCCGCTGCAACCCAAGACTACCAATTTATTTTGAAGTAAAAAACAAAACAAAAAAAGGTGTAATATGAATTTTGAAAGTGGGATGCATTAAAGTTGTACCTTTATAATAATACTAGGGATGTGGGGTAAAATATTAAGAGATTCTACAATATAATTTTACAATATTCTAGACAGGGTCTGAAATATTGGCATAGAAAAAAAGATTACATTAGATACAATAGGTGTGACAAAACTTGATAAATACTCTGCTTTTAGGTATTTGAAGAACATCATTGTAATATTTGTGAATAATAGCTATACATAGTAAGTACAGTTAATTGGCAGTGTAAAATGGAACACTTACATTGAAATTGGGCTAAGTGGTGTAGTAAATTCTCTCTATAGTGAACAGAGAACTGATGCAAAAGGGAAGGTAAATTATGCTTTATGTGTTAAATTATAATTCCATTGCTTTGCAAAAGCAAAACTTTACAGTCCTGAATTAAAAAAACTAAGACTTAAAACAACAATTGTTATCCTGTATGCCATGGATGTCAAAGTTGTGGCCCGCGGGCCGCATACGGCATTGGGGCCCAGCAAAAATATTCATTGCTAAGGGGACCTGGAGGCGCACGGAGGCGGGAAGAGGTGCATGAAGTGGGTGGAGGTGGACCGGAGGTGGGCAGAAGCGCATGGGTGCAGTCAGAAGGCACATGGGTGCGGCCAGAGCACATGGAGGCAGGCTGGAGGCTGGCAGAGTGCATGGAGGCAGGCAGAGTGCATGGTGGCATGCTGGAGACGGGCAGAGCAGGGTTTTGTGGCGATAGGTGCTGGGGGTTTTTAGAGGTGGGGGTGAGGTTTTGTAGAGGGGGGCTGGAGTTTAGTAGAAAACAAAAAAAAATTCTTTGTTCTTGTTCGTTTGTTTTATTTTATATTGTACTTTTGTATGAAAATGTAAGTTTTTTTTTTTTTGCAGCTCACATAAATGTAAGCCTTGTTTATTTGGCCCATGTTAGCCCTTGAGTTTGACATACTTGGTGTATGCAGATTGAGCTGGGAGGTAAGGGGTTAAGGCTTTTCCTGAGTTTTCCTCCTAGAAAGAATTCCATCCTAATTAACAAGTGCTAGAAAATTATATACATCAAAAGTCGAGGACTCGTATATTTAGGAGACAGAATCCCTGGATAATCTGCATAATGTAACCAGGAAATGCAGGGTTCTGAACAAAGCCGAATTAGTTTCTCAATAAAATAACAAAGTTTTTAGGCTGTGTACCTGGGGTGCACAAAATGACGCCAACATTTTTAATGGCTAAATCCTGACATTTAGTAACATCTAAGATTTCTATACTAAACAATGAAGTTTGGGGTCTTCAAGTTAAAAAGCTTAAGCAATATTAGCCAAGATACAGAAATAGTTACATTTGAGAACTGTTGCAAAGCAACTAAGAGGTACTAAACTGTACTAATTATGGTATCATACAATTTAATAGAAATACAAAACATAAAAAAGCAAACATATAATCCAGTTTTAGATTATTTCGGCTCAATTTGACATACCTTCTCAGTTAATGTTTCATTTTGCATGTTTAGTATTCACACATATTTAGCCGTCACGTATAGTTAGTAGATTGTTATTTTTAAAGAAAAGAGTAACATGAGGAACGTTAATATCAGAATATACCCTGCAGCATTTTACCCAGGTCATAGTTGTTGTTTTACACACTCTTAAATTCTCCAATTGTATTATGTATAGCTTTATGCCAGCCCGGTATTAAAAGAAAAAAAAAATGTAAAATGTGCATGTGAAATTGATCTTTTTATTAAAATGATGAAACACGGTGGTTGGTCTTCATATGACAATCACTACAGTTATTACTCCCATATGTGCATATTCAACTCGATAACTGTAAATATAATAGAATTCCACATTTATTTAGAAAGCGATACAAATTGGACAATTCCCACATATTTTATCAAATATTTCTGATGTTTTGCCTGCTATTTTGCCTTGAACGTGCATATAAGAAATACAAATTCTCTTTTACCTAAGAAAGCATTTGATATTATTGGATTACTGGAGATGTAGTTTTCAGGAAGCAATCAGAATCTGAAAAAAAAAAATGTTGATGATGTTCATCATTGCCATTCTCTTTTCTGTCTTTTTTTGTCTACCATTTCTCTCTTTGTTTTTTATTGCCCTGTTTCTTAGAGTTTTTTCTATATATTTATTTACTTTTTTATCTTTTTTTTTGCTCATTTCCCCTTTTTTATCATCTCTCTTTTCCTCTTAATTATCTCTCTGCTTCTTTCCTATAACCTGTCGTATATATTTTTTTCTGTCCTTTTTCCCCCTTTTTTGCTTGTTTCAAACTCCCCTCCAATCACTGTATCTCTTCAGCCCCCGATCAGATGAAACAAAAATGGTTTTTTTAAAAAGCACCTTTTTTATTATCTACCATAAGATAGCAAAAACCTAAATTCCATTCTTCCAAAATGTACATTATCCCCTGAGCTATCTACTACAATCTCAAGTCAATCTACACAATTTCTTGTAGTTAAATTAGTGATCATATCCCGTTCTGAATCAAATATCAATGAGACTCAAATAAGTTAATATAATGGTCTTTCAAAAAGCTTCAACTGTCGGTTTATCATTAGACTTATTCTCATCTTCTCAGTCACTCTATAGACCCTGCACTGATCAGGTGTCACATTTGCAAAAGGTAAGAACTGTACTAATACTGATAATTCTATTTTAGGCACATAATGTTTTTACTTGTATTTATTACCACATCTGTTAGTATAATACTTTCAATGTCGAAAAACATCAAGAGACAATCCAGATGTTCTGACTTAAAACTATCTGCAAACATAATACTTTCATTGCAAGATATTCTTTCCAAATGTTTTCAAAATATATAGTTGATAGCATTTACAATGAGAAAATGAACATATTCAATATAACCTTTTTTAACATATCATATTGGAAAGATCTAAGTTAAAACAGATTTAATAAAACAGTATAGTGCACCCACTAGTAATAAACATTAATAACATTCTTTCTGTAACACTTTCATTTATCCTGCATATGGAAAAAATTTCAGAACCGCAGGCTTTATTAAGCAAGTAACTCCATTTAAGATTTGGACAAACTCCAAAATTGATCTAGACCATCCTGAAGACAGCTGAGCTGCTTTTAAACATCAGCTTGTCGCTGACTGACAGGTATGGGAATGGCAAATAAACTGGCAATCGGCTTACACTGACATCAGTTGTAAAACATCTGCCTTGCTTATCGAAAACAGGTCTGCATATTCATGTGCAGTTTCCTTATGTCTCGAGAGACACTCCAATGTCTAACAACAAGTGGAGCTCCATTGAACTGCTGCCTTATGCCAAATGTCGGAGAGCAAAAAGATAACAGTTTTGTGAAATTACTTCTCTTTATTCATAAACCATATATATATATTCACACATTTTCTTAAAGGTCTAAAGGTCATCCTAACTGCATATTTAAAGCAATTGGTCTGTCTGACCATTACCTATCTGAATTTACATTTTTATTCTTTTGTTTTCTTCTAAAGACAGATGCTTTTGAGGTCTTCTGATGTACCATGCTAAAGGCAAATATATTATTGATTGGTCTGGTTTTAGGGGTTTAACAACAGAAGATTGAACAACAGAAGATGTCCTAAAGTTGGAAGGGGTTAAAAGTGGGTTTTACACAAAGAGTTGTAAATGCATGGAGAAGCCTACTATCAGCAGTGGTAGAGATGAGAATTGTGTTAAAGCTCACAAAGGGCTTAGGATAAACCGTCTGCTGAGTTACACTGGAAAAACCTCTAAAACAAACTCTGGAAGGAAATACACTGAAAATTGTCAGAGGTCGGGCAAATCAAATGTTATCTACCATGAAAATCTATATTTCTATGTTTCTAAATAGCTTTAAGAATTAATACACTTTTTTGAAATTTCCTATATAGCACTCTTTAAATTTTGGTCCTGATTTAATATTTTTTA
The DNA here is from genome assembly GCA_933207985.1 of Pelobates cultripes. Classification (NCBI taxonomy): domain Eukaryota; kingdom Metazoa; phylum Chordata; class Amphibia; order Anura; family Pelobatidae; genus Pelobates; species Pelobates cultripes. The sequence continues at coordinate 187,122,087 of OW240917.1, forward strand.
ATAAGGTTTTCAAATTATGTGATAAATTTGGATACATTTGCAATATTTTTTTCAAAATATTAAAATATCAAAAAGTATAGCAATATTAAAAAAAATATTGAAACACTTATTATTTATTAACACAAATATTTTTTCAAAATATGATATAATTTTAAACGTTTATCCAAAAATATTAAAGCATTTAGAAGGCTTATTCAAAAATATTAAATTGGCGCTATATTGGTTAAATTACTATATGGTTAAAAATAAAGTATGTCTCAGTACAGCACACTGCAGTGTTCTAGGTACAATACATTTTGATAAATCTATAGATCCCACTGGCATTACAATGACCAGAGCCTGAATCATTAAACTGTGTTTGTAGAGGAATATATGCCATTTTGATAAACAGCATGTTATGTTCATCGTAGTGACGGCAGAAAGATTCTGATAGAATATAATGAATCTGATATCAGACACAAGCTGTTACAACAACCTGCCAATATAATTCATGATCTTAAAATGCTAATGGCAAATGGTTCACGGGAGGAATGAAAAAAGAGAATGAAATGCAGCAGAAAATGATATTGCACTTTGTATTTTATTAGCACCTTCTACCATTTTGACAGATATAAAAGAGTTTCCCACATCCCTGTGCTCCAGCTGCTTTTGTAATAGTAGAGATACCCCTCAGCACGTATCAATGCCAGAGTGAAAAGTGCCAAATGCACAATCTTAGGCACTTTCTCCCCGAGAACTTATCATACCAAGTACCACTCCCCAGTGATGTTGTTAAGGAGCAGTCCTCCAGTTCCAATGGTTCAGATTCATCCTTTCTGCTCTTTCAGACAGTGTCACTCTGTATTAGTGACCAAGGCTATGAAGTATAAATTCATAACAATTTCTTTATACGTGACAGCCCGCCAAGTAAGCAGATAGGGAAAAGAGATATGCATCACCATAGGCAAATGCAGACATAGTTACATAGTTGAAATGAGACATGTGTCCATCAAGTTCAGCCTTCCCCACATCTGTTTTTGATGTGGATCCAAAAGTAAACAAATATCCCAGTTTGAAGCACTTCCAATTTTGCAACAAACTAGGAAAACAATTCCTTTGTGACCCCAGATCTTTCCTTTGATCAAGAAGCCATTACCCCACTATTTAGAAATTATATCCTTGAATATTATGCTTTTGCAAGTATTCATCCAGTTGCTGTTGAAACATCTGTACAGACTCTAATAAAACCAACTCTCCGATCAGAGAATTGCACATCCTTTTTGTTCTTACTGTAAAAACCATTTCCTTTGCCTTAGACTAAATCTCCTTTGTTCCAGTCTAAATGACTAAACGTGGGTCCTATGTATAGTGCTGTTTATGAATAGATTTCCAGACAATGGTTTGTATTGAATGAATATATTTATATAATGCTATAATATCCTCTCTGAGGTATGTTTTTCTAAACTAAAGTTATTTAAATTTGTTAACCTTTCTTCATAACTAAAATGTTCCTTTATTTTTATTAATTGTGTCCCCAACTCTGCACTTTTTCTATTGCCATAATAATCTTCTTTAGAATAGTTGCCCCAAATTTCACAGCATATTCAAGGTGTGGTCTTACTAGTGATTTATGAAGTGGCAAACTTTTATCCCGAGGATTAGTGCCCCTTTTTATATATGACATTACCTTGATAATAATGGCATTATCAACTGCTGATTGACATTGCATATTGTTGCTACTTTTTTTTGTCTATAACAATTCTTAAATGCTTTTTGTGTTTTGTTATCCCCCTATCTATCTAAATCATTCTGCAGCTAAATACTATCCTGCTCACATTTTATTACTTTACAGAGTTTTGTGTCATCTGCAAACCCTGAGACATGACTTACAATGCCTTTGTCAAGATCATTTATAAATATGTTAAATATAGGTGGTCCCAGAACAGAACCCTGATTGACACAACTCTGTACTCTATCTTTAAACCAATGTTCTATGATAAGAATGACTGGCATATAGCAATACGAGGGTACTACTGTATATAGAAAAGAAAGAGAAGGCAAGGAAGGGGGAGGGGTGGCCCTGTATGTGAAGGATAGCATAAAATCTAACCTAATAAAAATCAGGTGTGATTAACAGGCCCCCTGGACAAATAGAAGAGTTAGATCATCTACTAGTTGAGGAAATATCTAAAAAGACAATGAAGGGCAAGTTATTATCATGGGTGACTTTAATATTCTGGATGTGAATTGGAAAACCATAACAGCTGCTTGTGCCAGAAGCACACATATTCTAAACTCCCTAATGGGATTGTCTTGAAAACAAGTCATTGAGGAACCAACTCGTAAGGAGGCCATACTAGATTTAGTGTTAATAAACAGAGATTTAGTATCAGATATTACTGCAGGTGAAAGTTTAGGATCTAGTGATCACCAGTCAGTGTGGTTTAATATAAGAAAAGTGACTAAGTCACACAACGCAAAAACAAAAGTTTTAGATTTTAGAAAAAGACTTTTCTAAAATTAGAATATGTATATAGGAGTCCTTATCAGATTGGAGCAGTTTAAATGGAGTCCAAGAGAAATTGGATTATTTAAAAGTTGCACTTCTGAAAGCAACAGAAAATCCCATTAGGCTTGTCAGGAAGAACAGAAAAATTAAGAAACCACTGTGGTACTCCGCAGAAGTGGCCAAAATAGTAAAATAATAAAAGTTAACATTTAGTAATTATAAAAAAAAAAAAAGAGTGAGATAGACAGACAGATCTATAAGAATAGGCAGAAAGAGGCAAAGCAAGTTATAAGAGCCTCCAAAGCACACACAGAAGAGAGAATAGCACAGTCAGTAAAAAAAGGGGGATAAACATTTTTTAGATACATAAATGAGAAAAGTAAAACAAGGATTAGTTAGATTAAAAACAAAAGAAGGAAGATATGTAGAAGAGGATAAAGGTCTAGCTGACTGCTTTAAAGAAGGAAGGTATATAGAAGAGGATAAAGGTCTAGCTGACTGCTTTAATTAATATTTTTGTTCAGTATTTACAGATGAAAATGAAGGAGCGGGACTTCAGTTAAGAAAAAGGACAAATGGGTCATTTGGGGCATGCGAGTTTACAGAGGCAGAGGTTCTATTTCAACTGTCAAGAGTAAAGACAAATAAGTCGATGGGGCCTGATAGGATACACCTAACGTTATTAGAAGAACTTAGTGGTGTACTTGCAAAACCATTAACAGTTTTTTTTAACCAATCATTGTTAACAGGAGTAGTCCCAGAAGATTGGAAATTAGTGAATGTTGTACCCATTCACAAGAAAGGTAGTAGGGAGGAGTCGGGCAACTACAGGCCCGTAAGCCTTACTTCAGTAGTGGGGAAATTGATGGAAAGCATGTTAAAGAACAGAATTGTTGAACATCTAAAATCACATAGATTTCAAGATCATAGACAACAGGGAGATCATGCCAAACTAATCTTATTGATTTTTTTGATTGGATAACTAAAATAATAGATCAGGGTGGTGCAGTAGACATTGTTTACCTAGATTTCAGTAAGGCTTTTGATACTGTTCCACATAGAAGGCTCATCAATAAACTGCAATCTTTCAAATTGGATTCCAATTTTGTTGAATGGGTAAGGCAGTGGCTGAATAACAGGCAACAAAGGGTTGTAGTCAATGGAGTATATTCCAAGCAAGGTCTAGTTACCAGTGGGGTACCTGAGGTATCTGTGCTTGGACCTATTCTCTTCAATATTTTTATTAGTGATTTTGCATAAGGTCTTGATGGTAAGGTATGTCTTTTTGTTGATGACACTAAAATTGCAAAAGGGTTGATGTTCCAGGAGGGATAAGCCAAATGGCAAATGATTTAGATAAACTAGAAAAATGGTCAGAGTTGTGGCAACTGACATTTAATGTGGATAAGTACAAGATAATGCATCTTAAAAACCCAAGAGCAGAATACAGAATATTTAATAGAGTCCTAACCTCAACATCTGAGGAAAGGGATTTAGGTAGTGATGTCCCGAACGGTTCGCAAATGGTTCACCGCGAACGGTTCGCCACGGACTCATCATTGAGTAAACTTTGACCCTGTACCTCACAGTCAGCAGACACATTCCAGCCAATCAGCAGCAGACCCTCCCTCCCAGGCCCTCCAACCTCCTGGACAGCTCACTAAGAATGCAGCTTCAAAATGGATGCTGTCCAGGAGGTGGGAGGGTTTGGGAAGGAGGGTCTGCTGCTGATTGGCTGGAATGATGAGTCCGCGGCGAACCGTTCGGGACATCACTAGATTTAGGTGTAATTATTTCAGATGACTTAAAGGTAGTCAGACAATGTAATAGAGCAGCAGGAAATCCTAGCAGAATGCTTGGTTGTATAGGAAGAGGTATCAGCAGTAGAAAGAGGGAAGTGCTCATGCCATTGTACAGAACACTGGTGAGACCTCACTTGGAGTATTGTACGCAGTACTGGAGCCCGTATCTCCAGAAGGATATTGATACCTTAGAGACGGGCTACTAAACTGGTTCATGGATTGCAGGATAAAACAAGGAAAGGTTAAAGGATCTTAACATGTATAGCGTTGAGGAAAGACGAGACAAGGAGGATATGATAGTGAAATGGAAAAATCAGTCAATGAATTGATTATTTCTTTGTGTATCTGCCCCTGGCCAAATTAATGAAACAATGTGTGCACGCTTCCCGAAGTAATTCACACCAGACACAAGTTCTAGGTTGTTGAATAACTTGAGGAATGTTTATTCAGAGGGGACGGCAAGTCCCTTTTAAAGCAAAATTACATCATAGGTACTGTCAGAGATAACATGGAATAATACATCAATAATTGGTTAGGTGTTAAGTGGTCTTTCTAATGCTCTGCCTACTGAAGGTGATGTCACCGGGACCATGAGGGTCTTCCACGGTTTCCCGGCGCCATCTTGCTGCACGAGGTAGTTAGTCGATGTTATTGGGGGAGGAGGGGTTAGAAGCCTCTAGCAGCCATTTTGACTAAATTATGCGTGTATAGCTTATATACTGGTTTTTGTGAAATGAGTAAATAGACATTTTACTAACTAGGAAATATATGAAGACCTTATTTCCACAACAGTCCCCCCTTAAAATGGCTATTTACCATAACAACTGCCACTGTCCCTAGCGTATCCCTAGCTGCCTGCAGCTCATCTGTCTTAACAAGCATCGAACTCTTCACTCCGTGGGTAACCCGCAGCGGCTAGTCCACCACAGCTGAGACTTGCCCGTAAAGACAGACGCTTTCCCTACGCTGTCCCTACAGGAATGCAGTTGTCTGTCTGAATTGGTGGGATTGGAGGGGTGTATGTGGTGTGTCACATTCTAGGTCAGTGACGTCTTAGTGTAGTAAAGTAGGGGTTACGTTGTCTATAGTCTTCCCTACTGTCTTCTGTAAATACTTTTGTATGCAAGGTAGTACACAACAAGTTAGGATTAGAAAAATGATAAACACTGTAAGGACTGCTGTCCCAACCTGGAATAGGGTTCTCTGCCAACCATTCATCCATCCAAACCACCTATCCCACACGTTTGTGACCCCTGAGTTGCGTTTTAGTTCATCTGAAAGGCTGTCCAGTTTTTCTATGGCCAAAGTTACTTTTCCATTGGGTCCAATATTATCTGGAATAAATGTGCAGCAGATCATAGTCTCGGGGAGGATTTTACATACGCCCCCGTTTTCTGCTAGAATCATATTCAGAGCCATTCTATTTTGAAATGTCATTTGGGTGGTAGCTTGCAGTTGTTCTGCTAGGCCCTGTAGGGCATCTCTAGTATAGTTAACAAACCGCTGTTGGTTGTAATAGATATAATTAATCTAATTAACATTCTTATTGACAGTGATTAATGGAATCAGGGACTCAAAGCCAGCGGCAACCCTAGCTTTAAATTTGTTGGGTACCCCCCTTGGCACAATATAAACATGTGGATCAAAGCTACCACGGATTGGGGCTTCCCTTTTGACTCTGGAGTGTGTGTGAGATCAAATGTATTATGATGGCCATCCGGGATAATATGGATAGGCATGATGGCCTTGGTCAGTGTGCACTCCCCCCACCACAACCCTGTTAGCTGGGATCTCAGTTGCTAATCACCACACAGCCAATAAATATTCCCAACTGGTTTTGCATGATTCGTTAACAATGCTGTGGGGGGACTATGGTAGGTGGAACAATAACCAGATGGGAATTTACTCACAAATGTACCCATGTTTTTAGGTATTGTGTAGCAAGTGTAGTTACCTGGGTATACCGTGACTCCATCAGATGGGCTAACGTGTCCCTGGGTAATCGGGTAGACCTTCTTCCATGATTCACTCATTGAAGAGTTAGTGGTGGATTGTGCATAAAGGCTTAACCATGTCATGTAAAGTCTTGATGTGAGGTTTTAGTGGGTTAATAGTCATATGTGTAGTTCCTACCCAGTCAGATGAGTTAAGCATGTCTTGCAGGTAGAATGTCCCCAACTTGTTATATGAGTCACCGCCCTTCCAGTACCTGCCCATTACATACTCTTCTGCATCTCCTGGACTGGGGCGTTCTATGTTTAGGGTAAGTTTGATTGGGGTTGACTTAAGGTCATTCTAGAGAGTAGTGATTTCCCATCTTTGTCAATTCTGTCTAAGGCATTCTGAGGTCCATATCCCCATGATCTACCTGTGTTCCACCCGGCTGCTTTCCAAGAACTACAGGAATGTCCCCATGCACCCCCTGCCACACAGATGTATGGGTCTTTTTCGTCAGGTATGTCTTTGTATTTATATGTATAGCAGCATGTTGTGTTTGTGGAAAAGTGCAAACAACAATATCACAATAATCAAAGGTAAATGTAGCTACATCTGTGTTTGAGGAATTGTACTAAAAGGTGTAAACATGGTTATCTTTGGTTATAGCTACTTGTTGGGCCTATGCAAATTGTAGCAGCGTAAGGAAACACAGAATACACAACAAATTCATAGTTCAGCAGGGGTAGCTTCTTCTGGAGCAGGCACTTTCTTGCAATGTGAAGCGTGTGTCCAAGAACTCTTTCCGGCTAGCTTAACTGACGTAGCTGTGATCAGGAGCACTTGGTAAGGACCATCAAATCTCGGCTCAAGGGTGTGTTTCCTGAGAAATTTCTTGACCATAACCCAATCACCAGGGAGCAGCTTGTGTGTACCTGTATTCAACTCAGGATCTGGAATAGAAGAAAACACTTGGGCATGGATTTTGGTCAAGGCATGTGAGAGGGCAGTCACATAATCTACCATAGCGTCTGACTGGATTTGAAGTTGTTGAGGGAAGTAACAACCTAGTCTGGGTGCTGTACCAAACAAAATCTCATAAGGTGATAGGCTATATTTTCCCCTAGGAGTGTACCTCACGCTAAACAACGCTAATGGGAGGCTCTCGGGCCAGGGCATGTTAGTTTCTTGTGACATTTTAAGCATTCTGGCTTTTAAGGTGCCATTCATGCGTTCTACCTTACCACTACTTTGTGTGTGATATGGAGTGTGGAATGCAAGGGTCACCCCCAGTGCCGACCAGACTTCCCGTGTCAACGAGGCAGTGAAGGAGGTTCCTTGGTCGCTGGGAAGGCTTCTGGCCATCCTGAGAACATGTCCACAATGACCAGTGCGTATTCATAACGTCCACTTTTTGGCATTTGGATGTGGTCAATTTGTATCCTCTGAAAGGGATATTGGGGTTTGGCCAGGTGGTTAGGTGCGGTTTTAACAATCTTCCCAGGGTTACATTTGCATACATTTGCATATTGCGCAGGATCTACAATAATTCTGTGTCAAGGTAGTGATGCCTGGTGCTTCAAATGAGTTCATCAAATGTTTTGACAAGTGGGCTGGCCCATGGGCCCATTGAACTACAGCTGGGTACATATTTCTGGGTAGGCAAAACTTGAGATTGATAGTGTAAACATCATCACGGAGAACAGCTCCTTTGTTCTTCCAACTTTGTTTCTCCTGGGGAGTAGCAGCTGCTTGTTGCTCCTTTGGAAGCCTGAGATCCGTAGGTAATGTCTGCATAGTGTAGATAGGTACTGTGTCAGTGGCCACTCTTCTGTCCACTTCCCACCCTTGTCGTGCTGCTTCCTTGGCGGCCTGATCAGCTAAGTGGTTGCCCCGTGCTTCCTCTGAATCTAGCCTTCCTTGGGCTTTCACTTTCAACACTGCCACCTCTGCCGGAAGCTCCAAAGCGTCCATCAGTTCTGCAATGGCAGCCCCATGTTTCACTGGGGTACCGGTGGCTGTAAGAAATCCTCTAGTCTTCCAAATTAGGCCAAAGTCATGTGCCACTCCCAGGGCATATCTTGAGTCTGTATAGATATTGACACATAGGCCTTCAGACAACTTGCAGGCCACGGTAAGGGCTGTTAGCTCGGCTTCTTGAGCTGACTTGGTTGGCTGAAGGGCGGCTGCTTGTAATACTTGGCATCCTGTGGTGACTGCATACCCAGTGTGATATTGCCCCTGTTCATCAGCAAATCTGGAGCCGTCCACAAACAGTGTTTGGTCTGGGCTGAGTAACGCAGCTTAGTACACAGTTGGCAAGCGGGTAGTTTCCATTTTCATTTGTTCAAAGCAATCATGAGGAATGTCAGGGTCACAGTCTATGGCGAGTAAGTCCTCACAGACTTCTGTATGGTACCTAGGGTATCCAGCTGTACAGTGGTTGATGCCTTTTTGGTTATCCCCATAGAGGTCAGTTGTTCCTGGGCTGTTTTATTCCAGGCCTTGGCCATTGGGCCTAAATCTCTCCATGAAATGTCAGGGGATTTAGTGAGAGATATGTGTGGGACAGCTGTTTCCCAATGATGGTAGAGATGTGTCACATTCTCTGGGAGATGAACTAATAAGATCATGTTACCTGTGGAGTCCCATAATAAGTCAGTCAGTGTGATTTGAATTTCCTTGAGTTGAAACAGTTCTTCCTCATAATTCATATCAGGGCCTGGACTATCCTTAAACCACAGGGTGCAGTGTAGCAAATTCTCTGATTGCACATCATGTGGGGGTGCAAGGGCAGGCAGTTGCAAATCTGCTCGGATCTCTGGATTGATGTCCAAGCTGTACCAGTACTGTACAACTCCCCCCTTGGGAAGTGGCAGAAGAGTGGCCGGATTCAGGGAGAAACAGCGTTGAAGAGTCACATTGCCAGGTAAGAGTAATGAAGTTTGCAGGCGATGGTGGCGTTGAGAAGAAAGATGTTTAGGTTGAACTTGCTGGAGGATTGCAGAAATATCATGAGGGGCCAAAACTGTGAGGTGGTGACCAAGAACAAAGTCATTAGTTTTATTCAGGAGGGCACTGGCAGCAAACACCGCTCTAAGGCAGGAGGGACTACCCCTAGCAACAGGGTCAAGCATACAGGAGAAATAGCCAATGGGCCGCTGTCTTGAGCCATGTTTTTGGGTAAGGACCCCGGAAGCATGTCCAGATTTTTCAGAAACAAACAAATTGAAAGGTAACTGGTAGTTTGGAAGGCCCAAGTCTGGTGCTGACGCGATAGCCCTCTTTAGACTGTTAAAACAGTCAATAGCATCTTCAGAGAGATGGAAAGGTTCACTCCTGAGGGTATCATAAAGTGGCTGCATGAGTTTCGAGGCTTCAGGTATCCAGGACCTGCAATACGTGATGAGACCCAAGAAGGCATGAAGAGACTGATGTGCTGCAGGCAATGGGAGTTGCAGGATAGCTTGAACACGTTGTGAGGTTAGATGTCTGGTGCCATGGGAAAGGCAATGTCCCAAGAAGACCACAGAGGGCCGGCACCACTGAAGTTTGGATTTGGAGACTTTGCAACCCGCTTCAGCGAGGAAACATAGGAGATCCTCAGAATCTCGTTCAGCAGTGGAGAGATCTGTAGCACAGAGAAGGAGATCATCGACATATTGAAGGAGAACAACATCGGGATGGGATTTCTGCCAAGGTTCTAGTACCAAAGACATAGCACGGGCGAATTGTGTGGGGGAATTCTGGGCCCCCTGTGGCATAACAGTCCAGGTCTATTGTTGTCCTTTGTGGGTAAAGCCAAAAAGGAACCGGCAGGAAGGGTCTAGTGGCACACTGAAAAATGCATTAGCCAGATCCACAACAGTAAAAATCGTGGCAGTCGGTGGGACCTGGGACAGAAGAGTGTGGGGGTTCGGAACAATGGCAGTATCTTTGACAGTTACTTCATTAACTGCACGGAGATCCTGAACCATGAGATATTGGTCGGGTTGGCCCTTGGCAGTTTTCTTCTTGACAGGGAAGAGAGGAGTATTACATGGAGACACGTACTTAATGATTGCACCCTTTGCGAGTAGGCTTTTGACCTGTTTGGTAATGGCTAGAGCTTGTGCAGGTTTCAGGGGATACTGAGGCCTACGGGGAGGTAGTGCTCCTGGCAAGAGCTTGACCACAACTGGAGGAACTTGGAGGCGTCCAATGTCATCCGGGCCGGTGGACCAAAGCTTTGGTGGGATCCGGTCTAGAGCACTGGGGGCATGTGGGACCCGTGAATTCCCTGTGGAAGCGGTTAGGTTTAACAGTATGGGAAGAGAGCAGAGTACCGAAGTGTCATTCTGTGATAAGGGTGTGGTTAATTGGACCTGACCATCTGCAGTGAAGGTAATAGAGGCCTGTAGCAGGGAGAGGACGTCAGCGCCTAAGAGGTTAATAGGACAAGTGGAGGAAACAACAAACCGAGAGAGAATGTGTGACCCAACATGAAGGAGCTTAGTGAGGGGGTTACTACGGGGTGTACCATCAACCCCAACGCAGGAGACATCGGTATCTGACAAAAAGGAAGGGTCAGGCAGGTCTTGTTCCCTAAGGACACTACGGGCTGCACCTGTGTCAACTAGAAAGGTAGTGGGATGACCCTCTACGGGGAGAACAACAGTAGCTAAAGGCCCTCCTCCCTCCCCTGCAGACACTGCCATGGCAGGGGTTGCTGACACAGGCTTGCCGGTTACCTATTGCAATAAATCTAAATGAGCCTGTTCAGGCCCTGTGTACCGGCGGGAAGAAGTGGTAGGGTGGCTAGGCTGCATGACAGGACGAGCAGGGCGGTTTTGTCTAGGCATGGGCTGATTCTCTTGGAAATCATCCATGTCAAACCCATTAGCAGGAGCCGGAGGGTAGGCACGGGCCTCTGGAGGATGTGGCCGGGCCTGGGAATATTCAGGAGGAGGGGGAAACTGGGGCACCGATGGATGAGGCAATGAATGGAAGTAACCTGGTGAGGGGTATCCATAGCCGGCAATCTGAGGGTTAGTGTACCGGGGAGGCAGCGGGCGGAACACTCTGGGATGTGGGCATTCCCTCCTGAAATGGCCAGTCTGATTACAGTTATAACAGGTTCTGTTTGTCGTGAGGGCCCGGTCCCTGGATGGGGGAGTAGATACAGGAAGTGGTTGGGGCAGCTGAGTGTATCCCTGGGGGACATGGGCAAGACCGGAGACCGGTGTGGTTGTAGTGAACATCAGTGGGCTAGCTCTCCTTTGTGCGGGTTGTAGAACTGTTTCTAAACCTTTAGCTACCAACAAAAGGGTGTCAAGTGGAATTATTCTGTACTCTGGACGAGATAGGATCAATCCCTTACAAATGCGTTCCTTCAGACCAGCCACGAAGGCTGCGGATAACATCTGGGTATGTGCTTTATTATAAGTACTGAACCCTAAGTCTGAGAAGGTCTGAGTTAATCTGGAATGGAATTTCTCAACAGACTCAAGCTTGTCTTGAACAATATCATTAATACAAGTAGCCTGATCAGCTAGCTTATCCTGTGACCAAGCTCGGAGTTGCTCACAGAAAGTAATACCAGAACGAAAGTCAGTATCGGAGGTGAGTGGAGCATCATTAAAACTTCTCGCCATAATTGGCCAATATGCATCCCCAGCTTTTATTTCACACAGACTGAAAAGATCCCGCCATGCAGCGGAATATGTTTTTTGAATCTGAGCCATTCTTTGGAAAAAGGGCATGGGATGCTTTTCAGGATCAGGGAGTGAGGTAACAAGGGTAGCAGCCTGGGAGGGGTTAAATGTGACATACATGGGTGGTGCACCGTCTGCTCCTGGGGTAACCTGGGTGTAACCTCTGGGGACGGAGTGCCGTTGGGGGAATCCTGTTCCTCCATGTCAACCTCCCCGGGTGCTGCAAGGCCCCGGTGAGGGGTGATCTCGGGGGAAACCGGGGCCGGGATAGCTGGGAGGCCAGTGATGGGTGACGTAGTTGGGTGGAACCCCGAGGCCTGAGGGGAAACACCCACCGCATAGGGTTGGTCCGACATCAATGACTCATCGGACCCGACCACCATGATTGGGCAACTGGAACTAGCTGGAGGAGTGAAGGGGACCAATGCCATGGAGGGGGTGGATGTGGGGGCAGGCTGAGACGGGCGTGACAGGTGGGTGTTAAGGACGTGAGCAAGGGCAGAGATTGGATCGGAGGACTCGGGGGGAGGGATGGTAGGAGGGGAAGGGGTTGGTGGATCCGGAGGAGGAGGAGGAGGCAAGTCTGCAGGGGGCGGGATGGGGGTAGCGGAGTGAACCAACGACGTGACAGCGGAGAGGAGGGCGGATATGGAGGTAGACAGGTGGTTGGAAGTGGTTGGCTCGGGGGTCACTGGGGGAGGGGCGATAGGAGGGGAGGGGGTAGGAGGTTGGGTCACGGCAGTGAGGGCAGAGAGAAGGGACGACAAATCGGTAGGAGGGGGAGGAGACGACAAGGCAGAAGGATGTGGCATAGTAAGGGCGGGTGTAGTGGGCGACAGTGAAGACAAGTGGGTGGATAGTAGATCAGCCTGGGGAGTAAGAGAGGTAGGGCCTGAGGGTGTAGGAGATGACGTAGGAATGGGAGGATGGGACAAAGCAGAGAGGGCGGTGAGGAGTGACGTAAGATCTATAGGAGAAGGAGGAGTAGGAGGAGAGTCGGTGGTGGTAGTGGGAGGGGAAGCGGAGGTGGGGGAAGCTGAATCAGTAGGATGAGTTAAGTTCAAGAGGGCGGAGAGCAGGGACAAGAGATCTTTAGGAAGGGAGGGAGGTGGCACAGCCATAGGGGAAGGTGGAGATGCAGAGGTTGCGGGGCGAGTTAATCCTAAGAGATTAGAGAGGAAGGAGGAAAGGTCTGCGGGAGATGGGGGGAAAGAGGAAGGGTAGGAGGAGGAGGAGAGGGATCAGAAGATGCGGGAGGAAGAACAGGTGAGGTAGGGACAGTGGGTTGAGTAGAAGATGAAAGTGCGGAGAGAAAAGATGTGAGGTCCGTGGATGGGAGCGGAGAAGGATCTGCGGGAGGACAAGAGTCTAGGGGAACTGGAGTAGCGGGATGGGTAAGGGTGGAGAGGGCAGAGAGCAGGGACGATAGACCGGTGGAAGGGGATGGATGTAGGAGCAACCGGGGACGGGGCAGTTGAGGCGGAGAGAGAGAGAGAGGAGGGGTAGGGACTTCTAGGGGCAGGGCAGGAGCTGACGGGGCGGGGTCCGGGATAGGAGCTGAGGTAGAGGCAAGCGTAGGTAGGAGGGGTGGAGGACAGGGAGGCAGAGGAATGTCAATGGGCGTGACGTGGGAGAGGCCAGGGACGGGGTCTGATCGGAAAGGGGCTGGAGCATAGGGGTGGGTTGGAACGAATGGAGTGGCACAGGGTAATAGTACGCACCATCGGCCCCGAGCACGGGGCACAGGGGGGTGGGGGTTGGGACCACACCTCCGGGAGGTGGAGTCTGAGCAGTGACGGGGGATGCTGGGCGGGAATTAATTGTCACACTCTGGGCGCCATCATAGGGCGGTGGCTGGGGAACATTGGAAGATACATCGCCATTGTTAGCATTCCTATGGTACACGTGAACAGTTTGCCCCTAAAAGTCTAATTCTTCCTCTATCCACCCTTCCCGTTTGAGACCTCTAGCTACTCGATACCAAGCCTCTACAGCCTTCGTAAGCCCATTATCCAATAGCAATCCCTCCTTATCTATGAGCAATTTCCTCCAAAACTCAGGTTGTAACCTCCCACTAGGCGACATTTGGAAACCACACACTTTGGCAATCTTTTTAATCTTTAACATTGCATCTTCCCCCGCCCTTTCTTTTACAATGTTGAAAGCTAACAATCCCTTAGCAGGTCTAGCATGTTCCTGCCCCATCTTGATCAAACAGAGTGTGCCACGTGTGATAGACAGATATACAGAGAAGAAGAAAGAGGAATGTCTACAGTGCTCGACTGCCACGAGGACTTGAGTCCTGTGCGTCTTCCCCAAATGTAGACTAGTCACGAATGTTCGCCCACCCGAGGTGGTGGCCACGGACCGGAGCGAGCGAGCGTGGGTGACTAACACAGCTCTTGGCGACAAACGCAGGAGAGATAAAGGACAAATGAAAAGATGAACGTGGCAACACTAACCAGAAGACATTTACAGAAATCACACAAGTAAAGATGGGTGTAAACCCCTGAATCCAGAATTAGCCACACAACACACACACACACACACCGAGGGTACCCACACTATAACAGCAGTTGAATAAAAACCACAGAATGACAGAGAGCAAAATAGCCATGTACATGTTAACACAACCCGCACTGAATATTCAAATTGTAACAATCCCCAGCCCTCCCCACCAGGCTGGTTCCCCGTAACACAATTCCTAATGAAAACACAGCAGTAGTCAAGCTAAAACCCAGCCCTCACCGGCTGTAATGCGTCCCCTGCCCGCTAGGCAGTCAAGCTAAATCCCAGCCCTCTCTCTGGCTGTAATGCGTCCCCTGCCCGCTAGGCAGTCAAGCTAAATCCCAGCCCTCTCTGGCTGTAATGCGTCCCCTGCCCGCTAGGCAGTCAAGCTAAATCCCAGCCCTCTCCGGCTGTAATGCGTCCCCTGCCCGCTAGGCAGTCAAGCTAAAACTTCTAAAGAAACCGGTTATCACACTCATTCATACAAACACATATAGATATAGATAGACAATCGAAAGGTTCGTTCAAAAGGGACACCGGATGAGTTAATTACCTGTCTCTAGTAGCCTTCTGGAAGCCGGAAGTGGACTCGGAGGCAGACCGACACAAAACAGGAGAATAACACAGGCAACGGCTGTATTATGGAGGTGATCAGGCTCCGCTTGTCCCACTTTTCGGAGGTCCGCTCCTGTCCGTTGGTTTCCAGCCCTCCGAACCGGCACTCCGGTGACCCCACGTTGGGCGCCAATTGAAATGGAAAAATCAGTCAATTAATTGATTATTTCTTTGTGTATCTGCCCCTGGCCAAATTAATGAAACAATGCGTGCACGCTCCCTGAAGTAATTCACACCAGACACAGGTTCCAGGTTGTTGAATAACTTGAGGAATGTTTATTCAGAGGGGACGGCAAGTCCCTTTTAAAGCAAAATTACATCATAGGTACTGTCAGAGATAACATGGAATAATACATCAATTATTGGTTAGGTGTTAAGTGGTCTTTCTAATGCTCTGCCGACTGAAGGTGATGTCACCGGGACCATGAGGGTCTCCAACGGTTTCCCGGCGCCATCTTGCTGCACGAGGTAGTTAGTCGATGTTATTGGGGGAGGAGGGGTTAGAAGCCTCTAGCAGCCATTTTGACTAAATTATGTGTGTATAGCTTATATACAGGTTTTTGTGAAATGAGTAAATAGACATTTTACTAACTAGGAAATATATGAAGACCTTATTTCCACAACAGTAGAAACATTTAAATATATAAAGGGAATCAACACAGTAAAGGAGGAGACTATATTTAAAATAAGAAAAACTACCACAACAAGAGGACAGTCTTAAATTAGAGGGGCAAAGGTTTAAAAATAATTTCAGGAAGTATTACTTTACTGAGAGGGTAGTGGATGAATGGAATAGCCTTCCAGCTGAAGTAGTAGAGGTTAACACGGTGAGGGAGTTTAAGCATGCATGGGATAGGCATAATGCTATAAAAGACTTAAGATAAGGCCACAGACTAATTAAAAGTATTTTGAAAATTGGGCAGACTAGATTGGCCACATGGTTCTTATATGCCGTCTCATTCCAAGAACAAGAATTTTGATCTAGACCAATTTCTTTTCGTTTGAACATTAAACTGTTGTGTGGAACAGTATCAAACACCTTGGCAAAATCCTAGTAGATCAAATCCTCTGCAACACCCTGATCTATACTTCAAGTTACTTCTTCGTGGAATGCAGTTAAGTTAATTTGATCATAAAACCATGCTGATTATTGCTAATAGCATTGCTCTTCTCAAAGAATTTCTAAGTTTTATTCCCTAATAACCCTTCAAATACTTTTACAAGCCACAGAAGTTAAGCTCACAGGTCTATAATTTTCATGCAAAGATTTTACTGAGTTTTCAGGTTAATCTTGTTATGGTTAATTGCAGAATGCATTAACCATAACAAGATAGATCAGTACACGCAGATACCAAATGAGTTAAATAAGACAAAAAGTTTGGGAGAATCTCAGTTCTCTACAAATGAGTTAAGAGAGATGCAGGAATTTCCAGGCAATGACTTTCAACCTGTTTTGAATATAGTAATCTCATCTGCTTTCCTCCAATTCTCCCGTACAATTCCTGAAAGATTAAAAACAGATTTTAGCTTATTTCTACACTTAAGTTGCTCCTTAAGTACTCGCAGGTGAATACCATCAAGCCTCGCAGCTTTGTTTATATTAACTTTCTTTAGTTGCTACAGCACCTTGCGTTGAGTCATGCAATAACAATTTTATGCAAATTTGTTGCAGAAATAATTTGCATATTCCCTGTCATAGTTTCTTCCTTAATGAAAATGCTTCAAATGCCCTTTTATTATTTCTAAGACAATTAATGGTTTGCTGGGGTGCAATGCCAACTCTTGTAGCAGCATGTGTTATGCAGACAGGTGTTGTAGAGGCCGGTGATGCACAATAAGCTGCCTGAGTCAGACAATGTAGAGTCATCTGTTGCAATTGCAAAAGAGCCATGAAGTTCATATAGATGTGGCTCAGATGGAAAGTGGCAGTTGGTGCATGTGGTGACAGTGGTGGTGCTGAATTTTGAAGCATTTAAATAGCACTGTGTTGTTGGTATTCTTGGTGTATAAAATGATGTCAAGGTGTTGAATTTTATGGCAAGACAGGAGGCTTCATATTTGCTTATCTTTCTTTACTGTAACTCCCAGCAGCAAAGAAACAGTTAACAGCAGTGTAAAAAAGGTTTAACCAATCAGTAAGCATTACAGTAGTATAAACTGTCATCAGGCTCCTCCCAATTCCTCTTTCTTTGCTGCTTAGCCTCCCAGGTGAGTCTATTCTAATTATACTCCTACTAAATCTCTAGTTTAACTGACTAATATATATTGTATATTATTTAAATATTTTAATATTTCTCATATAGTTTCCTTTTATGTTTCTTGCTTTGCTTCTATTTATTTAAGCTACATGGGCTGACACTCCAGTCAGCCCACAAACTCAATTTACCTCACATTTCCTCACTCTTTTATTTTTGTACTGTCAGTTTAATTTTCCTATAGCACTAACGCTTTCCCTGCAGCGCCCGGCATTTTGCCGGTCCGCTCAGCCGCTCAGCTCCCTCACACACAATGTGTGTTGCCCTGGCGTCTCCATAGAGACGCGTCCCGCCTTTTTTTTTTCATGCCGCGGCCATTTCTGTGAGCTTTTTTCCCGGGCTTCCCTCTCAGCGCCATCTTGTGGCAGGCTTATGCGCGGCGGTTTCCCTTGCATTTCGGCTCTCACTGCGATCGCGACCCAGCCGTTTGGTAAGTATATTTTTTATATCTTAAAGCCCCAGACCCTTTAGTTTTAAAAAATTTAAAGACATACCCAATACTCAAAACTTCAATTTTCTTGCAGATTTCAACATAACTGCCAACACAGCTTACACAAATCCTTGCTTGATTCTGAGGGTGACCCCCTCTAGCCTTTATTCTGAGGGTGACCCCCTCTTGCCTCTCCTTCAAGGGTGACCCCCTTTGCTGCCTCTATACAGGGTAATCCCTATATGATAACACAGGCACATACCTGTTATTAGATCTTGGACACTATATTGTCCTTCTCTCTCTGGGTGAACCCCACTGATAAATTGTGGACGAACTCCACTCTTACAGGATAGTTGCTCTCCTGCTTTTTTACACGCAGTCTAAGTCCACCGCCTCATTGTAATTAATTTGTCTGCGCAAAAAAAAATAAAAAAAATAAAAAAATATATATATATATTGTAAATATAATAATTAATTTCTTTTGTGGTGACCCCACTGATACTGACATTATGTCGGATGTGCCAGAACCAGCAGTTTCTGCCGAACTTAAGGCTTGGCTTTTCAATGCCATTACTGAATCTATACCCAAAGCTTTGGCGGCTTTCCGCGAGCAGACAATCCCAGCCCCTACGGCGACCATTACCCAACTCTCAGACTCCGAGGATTCTCACGCTTCAGAGCACGAGGAAGCCCCTCGCAAACGCCCTTGGAAGGGCGATAGCGCCACCGCCGGTAAAGGCAAAGCGCCTGCTAAACATCCTAAAGTGCCCTATTCTAAACCCAAGCAGTCCACCTCCCAACATGATTTTGACGCATTCGAGGGTTCAACCTCTAATTATAATCTCCAAGTATTAGACGAATATTATGCAGAACACTCGGATACTGAGGCTCCACCTCATAAGACATTCCGAGACCTTTACCCTTCCGATTCTGCAACTAATGAACCCCTTATACCTCTAGAGGAATTCCAATTGGAGTCTGATCTCACCTCTGAAAACCCTAACTTAAAAGAGGATACCTTATTTGACACCTCTGGCCGCCCCTTATTTGACCCCAGATGCATCAGGCACCCTAGATCGGCCGAATGGACGCCCCCGGACCACATTGCCAAATACTGTAGAATGTGGCTCCGTCGGCCTTTAGAAAAAGAGGTGAGAGCCAAATTAAGGGCAGAATGCCCACGTCCCATTATCCCAGACAAGGTGGCCAATACACCCGAATTTGACCCTTTCCTTGTGACCTTTCTAACCAAGTCAGGGAAAGACCCCCGTAAGGGCCTAGAACAGGGTCTGAAAGCCACTCAAGACAAATTGATGGATGTGGCGGGCCCGCTCATACAAATCTTCATTATTGCAGACGAGGCTCTATCAGGTGGCACATTTGATGCACATATGGTGCGAGAGTGGGCTCAAAGGGCCTTATGCCTTTTAGGCAATGCCAATGTGGCAATATCAACTGAACGACGGAAGGCCGTCCTTTATAAAATCGATGCCAAGCTTGCCGAATTGGGCACTAAAGAACTTGGTCCAGAGGCTCAAGGCATGTTATTCGGAGACAAGTTCATAAAAGAACTAAGTAAGCATGTCTCTGTTTTTACCACGCTGACAAAGGCACAATCCTCCATTCGCAAGGTATTTCGCACTCAGCGTTTTTCCGGAAGAGCTGGTCGCTATAGAGGCCGAGCGACTGGCAGAGCCGCCTTCACGGGCTACAGGCCTCGACCTTCAGACACCTGGAACTCGGGCAATACCCGATTCCACCACAGGCAATTCTTCCCCTCTCGCGGAGCTATCCGAGGACGTGGATCCGCTTCCCTCCGCGGTCGCACTGCTACAGGTAATGGACCTTCCTTATTCTCATATTCCTATTGCAGGCCGGTTAACCATTTTTTCCCAACAGTGGTCTCAACTCACTCAGGATCCTTGGATCCTTCAGACGGTGTCCGGGTTCCACCTGGAATTTTCAGTAGTACCGATACAAAATTCTCCTCCTACCCCAATCAAAATGTCACTATTAGACGAGTCAACTCTACGGAGCGAACTCGACGATCTATTCACCAAGGGTGCGATCGAAAGAGTTGTTGGTCCACAGACCTTCATAAGCAACATGTTTCTAGTCAAGAAAAAATCAGGAGGTCTACGACCTGTCATCAACCTGAGAGCTCTGAACAGGTTCATCACATACCGTCACTTCAAAATGGAGGGGATCCATTTATTGAGAGACCTACTCTCCGAGGGAGATTGGTTCTCCCGCTTCGATCTAAAGGATGCATACCTCACGGTGCCGGTAACACCAGCACACCGCTGCCTCCTTCAGTTTCGTTGGGAACAAGCACTATGGCAGTTCACCTGCCTCCCATTCGGCCTATCTTCTGCACCCTGGTGCTTTACCAAACTAATGAAACCAGTGATGGCATTACTGCGCTCCCAAGGAATCCGCTCCATAATCTATCTGGACGATATCCTCCTCATGGCACAAGACCAGGACACTCTCCACCTTCACACAAGCATGACCTCCGCCCTATTGCAGAATCTTGGCTTCGTGATCAATCACCAGAAATCATCCCTAACACCGTCCCAGACGATACAATTCCTGGGATTCCAGATAGACTCTGTTCAAGCAGTCCTTCAACTTCCGGCATCCAAAGTCAAATCCATAAAAAGAGACATTCGGAGGTTACTAATATCACCACACCTCCGTCTGCGGGACCTGGCCCGCACCATCGGCTTGCTCTCCGCCTCAATACAGGCTATATTCCCTGCCCCACTGCACTACCGAGCACTACAACGCCTGAAGACCCAATACTTACATCAGTCGACGTCCTACGACCAACAGATCACACTCACGGACGAAGTCCGGCTCGAACTCCATTGGTGGCTACAACATATGGACGCTTGGAATGGCAGAGCCATTTTCGGATCCCAACCAGACTTCGTCCTGGAATCGGATGCAAGTCTGCTCGGATGGGGCGCAACTTGCTCGGAGAGCTCTACAGGAGGACTCTGGTCCCACTCGGAACGAGCACTTCATATCAATTGCCTCGAACTGATTGCAGGCTCATTCGCAATCCGCAGTTTCGCCAAGGATGTCTACAACTGCTCCGTGGTGCTGAAGATGGACAACGTGTCCGCGGTTCGTTACGTGAACCATCTAGGAGGTTCCAAATCGAAGATGCTCTCAGATCTGACCAAAGAATTATATCAGTTCTGCCTAGACAGGAATATCTCCCTGTGAGCGGAATATCTACGGGATCAGACAACCTCGTCGCAGATTGGTTCTCCCGACACTGGAGGGACTCCAGCGATTGGCAAATGAATCCACAAATATTTCACCGTCTCCAGGCCTGCCGGGGACCATTCAACCTAGACCTCTTTGCATCTCGCCTCAACAGGCAGACGGACGCTTTTTACAGCTGGTTGCCAGACCCAGCGTGCCTTGCAGTCGATGCCTTCCTACAGACGTGGCCGATGTCCGGGGCATATGCATTCCCTCCTTTCTCCATGATTCCACGCACACTACAGCACCTCAGAACTCAGGGTGCCAGGATAACACTAGTGACCCCGCTATGGCGGGCCCAACCATGGTATCCTTACCTCCTGGAAATGTCAGTGGATTTTCCCCTGCTGCTACCCAGCACCTGCGACCTCCTCAGAGACCCGACAGGCAACTTTCACCCATTGGCAATTCAGGATCATCTCCAACTAGTGGCTTGGACCGTTTCAGGGGATCTTGGAATGTCTCAGGCCTTTCGACAACTGCTCAGGGACTCCTTTGGGACTCATGGGCCCCGGGAACTAGACGCTCTTACATCTCTGCATGGCGCCTATGGAGTTGCTGGTGCCTGGAAAGGGACCTTGATCCCTTTTCAACATCTATAATTAATATTATCAATTTCCTTTTGTCTCTGTTCGACCAGGGTAAATCCTACCGGACCATTAACGTGTTTCGGTCTGCTATTTCTGCAGCACACGTTCCTATCGAAAGTTCTTCAGTAGGCAAACACCCTTCCATCTGTAGACTCTTGCGGGGCATACGCATCGCTAGACCCCCGAATCCCAAATATAATCAATTCTGGGACGTGGCCATCATGCTCACGTTCTTGGAAACTTGGCCGGACAACGAGGCGCTCTCCCTACGCCAATTATCAGCCAAACTAGCTCTCCTCCTTTGCTTGGTCTCCTTCCGAAGAGTTTCCGACATCAGGGCTTTCGACTTTCATGCCCTCGATTTCACACCGGAGGGGGTACACTTCAATATCACTAGACGCACCAAGACCAACTCGTCTACTGTGAGCTACCCTTACTTTTCGGAGAAGCCCCTCCTCTGCGTAGCCCGGTGTATACGACACTATATTGCCCGCACTACCCCTCTCAGACCACCTACTGGGCCCCTCCTGGTGTCTTATGTACGACCTCACAAACCAGTCTCGTGCCCTACCATTGCACGTTGGATTAAATGGCTTCTAGCCCTGGCTGGCATTGATGCTTCTTTCGGGGCTCACTCGGTTAGAGGCGCAGCCGCCTCAGCACTCATAGCCGGAGGTTCCTTAGCGGAAATTCTAGCCTCCGCTGATTGGTCTAGAGAATCCACCTTCCGTACCTTTTATTTCAGACACTCTCCACACGTTTCTCTGTCTCTGCTATCTGTGCGTTAAAATAGCAAATATGAAGCCTCCTGTCTTGCCATAAAATTCGGGATTATTCTAACTCCTAGTGACCGAATAATCTAAATTTTATTAAAGACAGGAGGCGAATATTTTCCCACCCTGGATTTCTTTTTACCCACCCTTTTAGGTAAGTATCCTGTACTATCTCCAGTTCTACTATGACTAGCATCCTCTCTTTTCTCTAGCCTATACTCATTAGGTCGCTATTATATGCTAACCCGTTTTCAATGGTACATTGGTTATTATATTCTAGGTATGTCACTTACTCTACATATCACACAGTTAAATATCATAGTTAGAGCTTGCACTTAAATTGACATTCAGTTCACTGCATTTAATTTGGTTTTTCTCTTGCCAAAGAGACCATACTTTCACAATGTTTCTCCTTCCTCCTAGTGTGAAGATCATTTGCCTTCTGTCTCGAATCTACCCGCGGGTTGATCACTACCTTCATCCTACCGGATACCTACACCGTTACCTGTTCATCGTTTTTAAGTTCTTCTACATTTACATGGTTGACTCTACGACTGTTCGGCTACATCAAGAAAGAGGAATTGGGAGGAGCCTGATGACAGTTTATACTACTGTAATGCTTACTGATTGGTTAAACCTTTTTTACACTGCTGTTAACTGTTTCTTTGCTGCTGGGAGTTACAGTAAAGAAAGATAAGCAAATATTCGCCTCCTGTCTTTAATAAAATTTAGATTATTCGGTCACTAGGAGTTAGAATAATCCCGAATTCTCCTCACTCCCTTCAAGTATTGCAGCACTCTGTTTAATTCCTTTTTTCCCTGTTGATTTGAAATCCAGACCAGATTCCTATTTGGCTGAGCACCCCACCATGCACTACAGATGCCCCTTTGGAGGGAACTACATTGATTAGAGTCTCTGTAAGCAATTTAAGCAGTAAGTATTGCAGTTAGCCTATTTATCACCCATGTCACAATTAGTATAGGGCCCACTGATATTAGGGTACTGTGGCATAGTGGTGGGCTTATGGACAATATGGCCATAAGATGTAACTGAATTTTGCATCACTTTGGGCATGACATTTGGGTTGTTGGTACCCTGTGAAATTAGCAAATTGGTATGGTATGAAAACTGCTGATTGACCTGTTACCTAGCTACATTTCCTCGATTAGGGTTGCAGTAAGCATATTGGAATCCCCTGGGATTGGTAGAATCGGAATATAAACTTCAAATGTTATAGGTGGAGTCAGATATACATAGGCATCAACCGCTATCTCTGACCTTTTCTCTTTGCATATATAGCTTTGACACTTGATTGTTCCTAATAAATTTCTTGTATAGTGTGTATATTGTATCTCTATGCTGCTGTAAATGTTGCTCTCATAAGAAGATGTTGTTGGTGTATGTCTGCAGTTTTCTGGCTTTAAGAATCAGGATAGATGGTTGTGTATAATGGAAGCTGTAGTCAGGTTAAATCTCTAGGACTTTTAGTGTGCTCCATGAGACCTGTTTGATATCCTTAGGAATGTGTCCTCAAAATTCCTTATTGCCTAAATGTCCCATGTATTCTGCTTTGTTAACCTTGGTGAGGTGTAGGTTATGTTTGTGTGTATATGCATTTGTCTCGCTTACCAGATATGGTACACCTTGTGTTCCATTTTGTATCTCTTCTTTTAGAAAGTCCACAGAATACATTTTGGTAGTGCTCCTTCTCTCCTATTTCTGCTAGACTATATTCCTGCAATGCATTTACTTATTCTTAGGAAACTCTTGCTAACTCCAACACTGTAGTGTATCATGTCAATTGTGCACTTTTATTTCAAGGCAGTTGAAAATAACTTATGCAATGTAATAACCTTAAATATCGAGTGTAAATTCAGAATCTACACTCCTTACTTTAGGCCATTCAATAAATTTTATTTGATAGAGGCTATAAAACAAACAAACAATACATATACAAATGATATAAGTTAGTATATGCTGTTCATTGATTGAATGGAAATTACATTAAATTAACATAATAAAACATGCATAAACACATGATACAAGTTACAACTCCATTGTTCTGCAAACGTGTTCCTCAAGCAGACGCAGAAAGAGAGAGAGCGGGTGTGTATAATGCAGAGAGGGAAATACAAAAAAAGAGAATGTGGTATTTTGCAGTGGTTATATCAGGATAAGCCCTCTCATTCTGCTGGACACACCTCCCTCAGACAATCATTTAGTAGTGTTCAACAGAGATCAGAGTGACTGGAATTGCATTGGCAGGGGATGGGCGGGGATTTATCAAAAACCAAACTCGTTTTAGCTGGTTTGGCCGTGTGCTCTTAGAGGATTCCACTTTAATAGAGGACTTATTAAAGTTATAATGTGGCTTGATTACCTGTATTAAAACACTTGACTTAATTGGCATAAAGGTTGGCTTTCGATCAATCCCCCTTTATTACAGCAGTATATTGCAAGTGAATAAATGGCACTTCTATGTGATATTTTGCATTCAAATATGAATGGGCTACATAGGGAAGAAGGTTTGAATCAATAATTTATTATAGGTGACCCAAAGGCTAACAACATTATTTGGGGACAACTGCCTCTTGAGAGACCCTAACTTGAGGCTTGTATGGGCTGTCGCAAAGAGTGCGATGACGGAATGGATGGTTCAGTGTCACTTGATATGATGTAATGGAGTAGAAGAGAAAAGGGATGGATAGGAGTGATGTGATGTCTAATGGAGTGGGATAGAGAAGAAATGGATAAAGTAACTGGATGACTATGGGACTGTGAGAGAACAAAGGAATAGATGGGGTGATATGATGGATAATAGACATGGATGGATGGGGGTGATGTGATGGCTAAGGAATAGTGTAGGGAAGATTTATGGGGACAGATGATGTGATGGAGTGAGAGATGCATCTGTGGGTGTGAGAGTGTGACCGTGTGTGTCTGGGAGTCGGTGTCATTTATCCTTCCGAGCTGTGTGTCTAGGGGTAGTTATCTGTAGGTTTTTCTGTAAACATATTAAAATTTATGTAAGTGTATGTTTGAATGCAGTGTGTGCTTTATGTACAAATGTGTGCTTATAACTTACTACAGACAAAATGTAAAGTAACGCAAAACCCGAAACCTGTGTCTGGTGTGAATTACTTTAGGAGCGTGCACGCATTACTTCTTAATTTGGCTGGGGGCAGATACGCAAGATAATCAATTTATTGATTGATTCCACATCACATACCACCTTCTTTAATAATCTATTTGAATTGACTTCATTGACAGGGAGACACGTGTTATAGATAAAAGTTAGAAGAAACATGGTGGAGTACTCCTTTGTATATTTTTATAAGCCGAAAAGGTAAAAAAAAGTGCTGAGTTACTAATACCAGCTTTACAAGTTAAATATATACACTTGTGATTCGTGCTTACATTTCTGAACAATTTCCTCTGCTAATAAGTTTCCTGTCAAGACATTATAGCTTTATAAATAAATTACTCTGACTTTATAAATTTATTATTCAAATATTTATTCAGTTCTTTTTTTAATTCTTTCATGTTGTTTTCATTTTGTACACCAGGAGAAGGTATCATAATCCTTTAATGAGAGCTTTGCTGAATTAAACTTTTACTTTCACATGAGAACTTGATTCAATTATGTTATTGGTATGTTTTCTTATGATATTATCAACTATCAAAACAAGATTACATAATGCAATCGTCAGCCTAACCCCATGAATATTATTGGCAGGCTGTTGGTATAAGTAATGATATAACACTCTGTCGCTATTAAACCATGTATTTTGTAAATATGAAAATTAGTTTAACCCCTTAAGACCGGAGGGCGTACAATTACGTCCTATTTTAAGCGGCTCTAAACGCCGCCGGGCGTAATTGTACACCCTCCGGTTTTTGTTTACTTACCCGGTCCGTGGCAGATCCTCCTCCTCCGGTGCCCCCCGGCCATGTGAGAGTGAGGTCCTTGCGAGGACCTCACAATCACATGGCCGGGATAGCTGGCTTCTGTATTGCCAGCAGGGGGGCTGCCTGTAATTACAGGTGGTCCCCCTCCTGGCTAGAAATAAAATTAAAATAAAATTTATAAGTGTAAAAAAAAAAAATTATACTTAGATCTAAGTATATATATACACACATATACATACACACACGTACACTGTCTAGGTGTATTTTACTATTAATATATATAATTATATATATATATATATATATATATATATTAATATCAAATTACACGTAGACTGATACTAATTATATATATATATATATATATATAATTATTGTTATATATATTTATATATAATATAAAAAAATTAAATATGTAAATACGTTAAAAAATTTAATTAAAAAAATTTAAAAAAATAATGAAAAATTATATAGATGTGTGTTATTTCGTTCTAACTGTATTGTGATATTAATATATATATATTTATATCAAAATACACGTAGAACTAAATAATATATATATCTACATACATAAATATATATGTATATATCACTATATACCTATATATAAATAAAAATATAAAAAAATTATATATATATCACTATATATATATACTTATATATAAATAAAAATATTAAAATAAAAAATAAAAAAATAAAAAAATATATATATATATATATACACATATATTAATTCTACATATATATTTATGTAATATTTTTACATAATTAGGTATCTTAATTAATTACAATTAGCGGGACCTGCCTGACAACCCATGCTGAAAGTAAAGGGAATTTAATTTGCTAGCACTATATTTAACCCTATAACCCTATAACTTTCCAAGACACCATAAAACCTGTACATGGTTCTGTTCTACTCGGGAGACTTCGCTGGACACAAATATTAGTGTTTCAAAACAGTAAAATGTATTACAACGATGATATCGCCAGTAAAAGTGATGTTTTTTGCATTTTTCATGCACAAACAGCATTTACACGGACGATATTATTGCTGTGATACTTTTTACTGTTTTGAAACACAAATATTTGTGTTCAGCGAAGTCTCCCGAGTACAACAGTACCCCTCATGTACAGGTTTTATGGTGTTTTCAAAAGTTACAGCGTCAAATATAAGGCTTGCGTTTCATTTTTTCACATTAAAATTCGCCAGATTGGTTACGGTGCCTTTGAGACCCTATGGTAGCCCAAGAATGAAAATTACTCCTATGATGGCATACCATTTGCAATAGTAGACAACCCAAGGTATTGCAAACGGGGTATGTCCAGTCTTTTTTAGTAGCCACTTAGTCACAAACACTGGCCAAAATTGGCATTTTTTGCATTTTTCACACACAAACAAATACTAACGCTAACTTTGGCCAGTGTTTGTGACCAAATGGCTACTAAAAAGACTGGACATACCCCATTTGCAATACCTTGGGTTGTCTACTATTGCAAATGGTATGCCATTATGGGTGTAAATTTCATTCCTGGGCTACTGTAAAGTCCTAAAGGCAACGTAACCAATCTGGCGAATTTCAATTTCAAATGTAACGTGCTATATTTGACCCTGTAACTTCCTAAAACGCCATAAAACCTGTACATATGGGGTACTGTTTTACACGTGAGACTTTGCTGAATACAAATATGTGTATTTTATTGCAGTAAAAGCAAACAGTATTATGACATTGACAGTTAAAATGTCATGTAGAACTAAAAAAAAAAAAATCTAATAAAAATCTTATTTTCTCCCATTTTTTTCATATTAAATTATGTGTCATAGCTAAATATTTGATATTAAATGAAAGTCCTGTTTCCCCTGAATAAAATGATATATAATAAGGGTGGGTGCATTTAATATGAAAGAGGTGAATTACGGTTGGACAGACATGTAGCGTAAATGCCAGGTTTTGTTTACATTCTGTTTCGTTCACAACGTGTATATTTGGCTCAGGGGTTAAAAAAAACATGTATAGGAGAGTTAACACACCCAACACTCAGTCACACACATACTCCCCTAAACACTAACACACAAACACACAAAACACAGACTTCTTCAAAAAATTCACCCACCACACATGAAAGACTCAACCAGTACACACACAGGCACACTCAGGTGAGAGATGAGCACTCACAGTGGTATGTAAATGAAAATGTACAATTTAAGCCTCGTGGATATAATGTTATTTTAAAACTTTAAACATTTCTAAATATAGGAATTGATCTACTAAATACCAAATTGTGGTGAATTAAGAACTAAATTACAAATTTCAAACAAAAATTGATAATTTAGAAAATTTTCTCCAACTTTGCTTCACTCTAACATATTCGATTTGAGGGGATATTTTCCAATTTTGTTTTCAGTTCACTATAGATATTTTGCATATTTTATACAAAAAAAACAATTCCTCAGATTTCCAGATTTTTTTTCTCATTTGGGAAAAAATAGTTTGCTCATACTGAAACTAGGTGAACTAGTGAATCCTTACTGATACTACACCATGTGTACACCATGTTTAATACACCATGTTTGCACTAGTAACTCACCAGGGGGAGATAATACAATATGCATGTTGTGGCACTGCTTCTGTTTGGCTGTAGCATATCATCCACATTTATATTTTGAGCAAAGCAATATAGCAAAATGTGTACTGCAGCAGTGCCCATAAATAACAAAGGTCAAGAAAATAAATAATAATCATTTAAAAGCATCTGATAAACACCAGCAATATATACTGTTCTGTAAACTTGATTGGTTTTAACTATTTTATACATTTGAATTTAAAGTAATCTTATGTTTTACAAATCGACAACCAGATAGTTTGATGGATATTTTGGTGGTTCTTTGTGCCTCTACAATTATGTAAAGCTAAGAATACTGAGCAAATATACTATATGTCTTTCCATGGCAAGATAAAAGTGATATAAGAGAAAGCCAGGATAGATAGGAAACATTTCTGGTGTAAAGGAGGATGTAAATTTTAAGAAATGGAAAGTGCTCTACAAAAAGTAATGTAAAAGAAACAATTATGTAATAGTTGTAATAGTAATAAATATTGGGGGGCTGGACCTTCAAGCAAGCCAGACGTGAAACGCTGCAGCTCCTGCACTACTAATCGATAAAAGGGTATTACACCTGATTTACTGGCTACCGCGACCCACTCTAAGTGTTCCTGAAAGCAGGGGACTTCCGGGCAAGCTATCTGTTACTTCAAACGAGGACTTGTCCTGCTACATACCTGGGAGTCCTGTTGTGGCCTGCTGGGAGCAGGGGAGAAGCAGCCGATCTTCCTGCGCTCTGGTTCTCGACTGGGTTCGACAGCACTCCTAACCCCTCTTTTGACCACTGGGGGATATCCCGGTCCCCTCAGAGCTGATTAAGCACACCTACCAATACTCACCAAAACGAGAATGTTGCAGTGACCAGCCCTCCGGGATCTCAAAATGGCAGATGCCCTCCATTTGGACTTACACACTGCGAGTTCCATCCAGGGGAATTCACTCAACTTTGTCTCTGAAGCCCTGACATGGCTCGACCAGATCTTTCAATGCTTTTGGCTCAAACTCCTGCGCAGCATTGCGGCTGAGTCCAGGAAGAGAGTATGGAGAGGTGGGCAACCGGAAGCACAGGTACCTACTTATGGCACATCGACAGTGAAGCAAAATGTGCACCCAAATGTATGCCCACCAAGGCCGAGAGCCACATGGGGCTCGCAAGCCTTGCATTGCCCACAAAGATTGAAGTTCGATCACACACAGTGGCGAACAACACCTACATCCTCT
>OW240917.1:187152692-187183004 GCA_933207985.1 Pelobates cultripes
GAATATGCTCTGCAATTTTGGGCCCCTGTTCTAAAGAAAGATATCATGGCACTAGAAAAAGTGCAGAGACGAGCTACAAAATTGATCAAAGTAATGGAGCATTTTAGTTATGAAGAAAGTTTAAAAAATGTAAATCTCTTTAGTTTGGAAAAACAGCGCCTGAGAGGGGATATGATAACATTATACATATATATTTTGGGCCAGTACAAACCATTATCTGGAAATCTATTCATAAACAGGGCTATACATAGGACACGAGGTCACACATTTAGGCTTGAAGAAAGGAGATTTTATCTAAGGCAAAGAAAAGGGTTTTTTACAGTAAGAGCAAAAAGGATAAGGAATTTTTTGCCTGAAGAGGTGGTTTTGTCAGAGTCTATACAGATGTTTAAACTGCAATTGGATAAATACTTGCAAAAACATAACATACAGGGATATTATTTCTAATTAGTGGGGTAATAGCTGCTTGATCCAAGGAGACATCTGACTGCTATTTAGGGTTTAAGAAGGAATTTTTTCCTAGTTTGTGGCAAAATTGGAAGCGCTTCAGACTGGGTTTTTTTGCCTTCTTTTGGATCAACAGCAAAAACATATGTGAGGGAGGCTGAACTTGATGGACGCAAGTCTCATTTTTCTAATATGTGTTAAAGGAGTATGCCACGCACCATAACACTAGAATCTCTGTAATGATTACTGTACAGTAAGTAATAACACCATTAAAGAATGGTTGAAAACTTTAATGAAAGATCCTGCAAGGAGAGTCCAGTAGCTCCCAAGAGCTAAGCCATGGCATGAAGGACCAGTCCCAGGTAAGTTGTCAAAACATTCCTAAATGGTTTAGCTACTTGATGTAGGAGGTCACCAGAACACTCCTGGAACCATATCCACTACAGCAGGCTATTGTTGCTATGGTGCTCAGGGTGTTAATTTGAGCAAAAGTTAGGAAAGGAACTTACTTAGTAAAGTACTAGTTAATAGTTATATAGTTACATAGCTGAAAAGAGACTTGCGTCCATCAAATTCAGCCTTCCTCACATTTGTTTTTTGCTGTTGATCCAAAAGAAAGCAAAAAACCCCAGTTTTCAAGCACAATTTTGCAACAAGTTAGGAAAAAAAAATCCTTCTTGACCCCAGAATGGCAGTCAGATTTATCCTTGGATCAAGCAGTTATTACCCTAAATTCAAAGATTATATCCATGAATATTCTGTTTTTGCAAGTATGCATCTAGTAGCTGTTTGACCATCTGTATGGACTCTGATAAAACCACTTCTTCAGGCAGAGAATTCCACATCCTGGTTGTTCTTACAGTAAAAAACCTTGTCTTAGACAAAATCTTCTTTCTTCCAGTCTAAACACGTGGCCACATGTCCTATGTGAAGTCCGGTTTGTGAATAGATTTCCACACAATGGTTTGTATTGGCCCAGAATATATTTGTATAATGTTATCATATCCCCTCTCAGGCAACGTTTTTCTAAACTAAATAGGTTTAAATTTGTTAACCTTTCTTCATAGCTGGTATGTTCCATTCCTTTTATTAATTTTGTAACCCGCCTCTGCACTTTTTCTAGTGCCATAATATCCTTTTTTAGAACAGGTGCCCAAAATTGCACAGCATATTCAATATGGGGTCTTACCAGTGATTTATAAAGAGGCAAAATGATATTCTTGTCCCGAGAATGAATGCCCTTTTTCATGCATGACAATACCTTACTGGCCTTGGCCACTGCTGATTTACATTGTACATTGTTGCATAGTTTGTTGTCTATAACAATTCCCAAGTCCTTTTCATGTGTTGTTATCCCTAATTCGCTTCCATTAAGGGTATACGTTGCTTGTGTATTCTTTACGCCAAAGTGCATAACTTTGCATTTTTCAACATTAAATTCAATCTGCCATTTGAGTGCCCAGTCCTCCAGTCTATCTAAATCCCTCTGCAGAAAAGTAATATCTTGCTCACATTGTATTATTTTACAAAGTTTTGTGTCATCAGCAAACACTGAAACATGACTTTCAATGCTGTCTTCAAGATCATTTATAAATATGTTAAATAGAAGGGATCCCAGAACAGACCCCTGAGGGACATCACTTGCCACCTCTGTCCAGCTTGAAAATTTACCATAAATGACAACTCTTTGAACTCTGTTTTTAAGCCAATGTTCTACCCAAGAACAAGCATTTTCATCTAGACCGATTTCCTTGAGTTTGAACACTAAGGGTATACGTTGCTTGTGTATTCTTTACGCCAAAGTGCATAACTTTGCATTTTTCAACATTAAATTCAATCTGCCATTTGAGTGCCCAGTCCTCCAGTCTATCTAAATCCCTCTGCAGCAAAGTAATATCTTGCTCACATTGTATTATTTTACAAAGTTTTGTGTCATCTGCAAACACTGAAACATGTCTTTCAATGCTGTCTTCAAGATCATTTATAAATATGTTAAATAGAAGGGGTCCCAGAACAGACCCATGAGGGACACCACTTGCCACCTCTGTCCAGCTTGAAAATTTACCATAAATGACAACTCTTTGTACTCTGTTTTTAAGCCAATGTTCTACCCAAGAACAAGCATTTTCATCTAGACCGATTTCCTTGAGTTTGAACACTAATCTATTGTGTGGAACTGTATCAAATGCCTTGGCAAAATACAAATAGATCACATCCACTGCAACACCCTGATCTATACTTCTACTTACTTCTTCGTAGAACGCAATCAAGTTAGTTTGACATAACCTGTGCTTCATAAAACCGTGCTGATGTTTGCTGATAACCGTGTTCTTCTCAAGGAATTCTTGAATATTATCCTTTAGTAACCTTTAAAATATTTTACCAGACACAGAAGTTAAGCTCACAGGTCTATAATTTCCAGGAAAGGATTTTGAACCCTTTTTGAATATAGGAACCACATCTGCCTTCCTCCAATCCTCCGGAACACTTCCTGAAAGAAAAGAATCTTGAAAGATTAAAAACAGAGGTTCACTTATTTCTACACTTAGTTCCTTAAGTACACGTGGATGGATACCGTCAGGCTTTGTTTATATTAACTTTCTTTAGTTGCTGCAGCACCTTGTCTTGAGTTAACCAATTACAATTATTCTGCAAGTTTTTAGTAGCAATCATTTGCACATCTATTGCCATGGGTTCTTCCTTAACATATACGGAGAAGAAATAGTTATTTAAAATTCCTGACTTTTGCTGGTCTTCATTAACTAACACCCCTGTTTCAGTTTTTAGTGTACCTACACTTTCATTTTAGTTTTTTTTAGAATTTATGTACTTAAAAAATGCGTTTTGGTTGGTTTTGCTCTCTTCAGCTATCATTTTTTCATTTTGAAGTTTAGCAAGTCTAATTGCCTTTTTGAACGCATTATTTGCTTCCTTTTTTATAAGATGCATCTGATTTGTCCGATTTAAATGCTTTAAATGCCCTTTTCTTATTTTTAATCTCTTGTTTTACTTCTCTACTAAGCTATATTGGTTTTAATTTGTTTCCCAATGGTACATACTGAGAAATGTACCTTTCTAATATTTGTTGGAAGATGATCCATTTATCCTCAGTGTTCTTTTCACTAAAGAGTTTATGCCAGTCAATATATTGTAAAGCTTCCCTTAACTTATTGAAATTGGCCTTTTTAAAATTATATGTTTTAGTATACCCCATGTGCTTTTGTTTTTTTGAGTTTATTTCAAAGGACACTATATTGTGATCACTATTTCCCAAGTGCTCACCTACTTGAATGTTGGTCAAAAGATCAACGTTGTTTGTTAAAACCAGGTCCAGACAAGCGTCCATTCTAGTTGGTGCTTGTACAAGTTGTGACATGAAGGTGTCATTTAACAAGTTTAAAAACCTAATTCCCTTTGCTGAGCTACTAGTCCCTCTGTCCCAATTTATGTCCATGTAATTAAAATATCCAATAATTAAAGTGTTACCCAGATTTGCAGCTTTCTCAATTTGCTCAAACAGCTGTTGTTCCTCGTCAATATTAACAGTAGGTGGTCTATAACATATCCCAACCAATAGTTGGTTTCCCTTCTTTTCACCCAAGCAGATATTTACCCATAAAGCTTCCACATTTTCCTCATAGCATACCATTTGCTTAAGATTTGGCTTTAAATCATGGTTTACATACAAACATACCCCACAACCCTTCTTGTTTTTCCTATCCTTTCTAAATAACATGTACCCATTTTAACTGCCCAGTCATGTGTCTCATCCCACCATGTTTTAGTTATGCCTATTATATCATATTGTTTAGTGTATGCTAATGCCTCTAGTTCCCCCATTTTGTTATTTAGGCTCCTTGCATTAGTAAGCATACATTTAATATTATGCGTCACTTGTATATTTTGTGAATTATCAACATTACATAGCTTCTCTGTTCTGAGCTTGCCCCTCCCCCATCTCCACCCACCTTATACTGTGCTAAAGCCCATCTCCTTTCTGTCCCATCTCCATTTTGTAGATTGCTATGACCCTCCCCCCCTACTACTAGTTTAAAATCTCCTCCAACCTTCTAGCCATCCAATCCCCCAGCACTGCAGACCCTCTCCCGTTTAGGTGCAATCCATCACTACTATAAAGGTTATTCCTTAGTTATCAACTGTAGAGTCATGTCATTTAGGTATTTATAACTCTGTAAATCTCAGCTCTCATTCGATTAACCCTTTATTAAAAAGCAGAGAAAGAAGACGGTGAGGGAGAAAGGGATTCTATTAAAAGTCTTTATTAAACTGTTATTATTTTACAACATTTGTTTGCTGGCAGTTCATACAGTATTTTCCCTGTCTTTTTGGAATGCCCCAATCTTTTCGATCACTTGTTACCATTCTCAAATAGGAAACTTTTTATTTTTTGCAACCCAACTTTTTTGCTTTGCATTTTTACTGTTTGAGAATTCATGTACTTTAGCCAGGCTGAAGAAAAAAAAAAAAAGATCTACTGGGGTATCTTTAATTAGATAGTCACACATTAGCAGTGTAAATTCTTAAGGATTTCACTTCAAAATAAACGGCTATGTTGTACATGGTCTGTACATTCACGGTGTACACTTGAGAACAAAACTGGAAACAAATAATTCTGACTAGGAAGTGTTATGTTCATGAATCATAGCACCTCCATAATTCCTTCCTGCTACATTGTATACACTTTTTTTCCAGAGATTCCCTTTGCTTCTTCCCATCAATGTATTCACAGCCAGTATGTCTTATGAAATGAGTCCAACAAATGGATATTTGACAGACTATGTATATTATGAGGCTGTTAATAACACTGAGCCTCATCTGAAGTGCGGTTCTTTATTTTGCAACAAACTGTCACATCGTGAGCCCAAGAGGACTTTGAGACCCGTATTTGACACCTTGTGTTACTGAGAAGAATGGGCTGGATGAAAAAGTTGTGAAGTGTTGGTGCAGCAGTCTTCATTCTCTACGTGTCTGAGTGTTAACACATGGTGTCCCTCTCAGAGGTCTGTGTATGAAACTCAGCTGGTAGAGTGACAGAGATGTTTTTTTTGTCTACACACACTTCATTAACATACCAGCTGGAATCCAAGTTTAAAATCCCACAGTTGTGTTACATGATAAAACTCAATTGCTGCTAATTGAACATTCAGGCTCTTTGAAATAATATTATTGTTATCATAAAAGCACCAATGTGACAAAAGATGCCTGGAAAAAAAAGTATAACTGGAAATGGTGAAGAATTTTTAGAACGACTATTCTGTTTTATGTTTCACAACCAATGCATAGCAATGTCAGAGAGTTAGGCTTCAGACTAATGTACAGGGTTAATCCTCTGACTATTGTAAGCTAAAGGGGAGAAGCCCCTTTGGTGTTGGTTTGTTGGTAGCTGTCTGTGTGATCATCTCTCAATGATTAAAAATTTGGGCAACATGTGGCATTTTGAGACAGTCGATGCATTCACTGTGTGTTCTCTTACGACCCTCTGATAAACTTTGACGGTACACATTTTTACACATTATGTGGAGTCCAGCAGTCTAGTCTTCTGTTTTTGTTTTCCATACATGGGTTTAAATTGATATAACGTCAGCATACTGTTTTCACTGTGCCGCCCCTTATAGATCTGATTTATATTTGACTGCAATATCTAAAAAAAGGAAAACTCTAAGCACCATAACAACAACAACATGCTGTAGTGGTTATGGTGCCAGGAGTGTCTTTGCACTTCATTGTAAACAAACAATCTAAGCAAGAGCTTCCAGCTCCCCAGCTGAGAGAGTTGAGTTGTTCTAAAATGGTGTGACTAATTACAAACGGTGGCACCAGGGCACTCCAGACAGACGGACAGACAATGTGCTGGCCCATTAAATAATAATGAAATCAGATGGTCCTGCATTTCATTCAAAGTTTGCTGCTTGTTCATTATAGAAGGCACCATTTTCATGTTCAGGGCAATTCCAGTTAAACTATCACATCTCAAATTTAGCATGTTACCTAGCTAAAACAAAGAGTATAGAAACATCAATTTATAAATCTAACCAGTATATAGATAAAATGTGTCCTGGTCATTCCATGGTCAATCAACACTACAGAGGCAGTTGTGAGCTAAGCACGATGGAGCTTGTCTCATTTTTAATTCTGGAAGTAATCGGAATTCAACACTATGCCACAGAAAGTCAATCAAATCGTCTTTAATAAATATTTACATCTGTTGTGTGTATTTGAGCTTTAGAACAAAAATCAAATGATTAAACTGTCACTTTCAATAGACACACATCTACTTTGCTCTACCTTATTGCTTTCAAGTTAAATAAAGCTACACATATACAGTGATTCCATTGCTCCAAAATTTAGGAATAAAAGGCATATCTTGATTTTAAATATATAGCAATAAGACAAACAATAAGGAGTAGATTATATAATAGGCAGTGTTTGTTACCAAGGAGGCATTTTTCTTAAATTTACAACTCTCACCCCAATTGTCATCTAGAAGCAGTTTTTCAAAAACTCGGCATTAATAACAGTGAAATCAAGAGTTGTGTACTTCAGCATTGCGATGTTAACAGTGGTAAGCCACATTGACTTCTCGATTTGCTATGAATATCGCTATCTATATCTTGTCTCAAGTCAATCCTAACTTCATTGCAAGCTGAGGGAAACTGAGATATGTTGGCATTCAGGTGCCCATTAATCCTGCTGAGGAAGGGGCTTGGGGCAATTAGCAGACTACCACAACCTTCCAAAACCCAAGGTATTCCTGCTTCACCAACAAAGACAGTGTGCATCCCCTGGACCTTGGCTGTGGCTATAGGAAGGCTGATTGCTTTCTACGGGGAGGATCTGAAGAAGTCAGAAGAGGAAATCCAGAAGGAATCCAGAACAAAAAGTCCCAGAGAAGAGCCAGGTGCGAGAGAAACACAACATACATACACAACATCCAAACGTGGTACACGCACTTCTTCTCTTACACACACAAACACTGTATTCTCTATATGCACACTGGATTCCTTATAACCCTATACACAAACAATAATTTTACTAAACACACACAGTACATCCCCTACAAACAAATATTACATCCCTTACACACACCACATCCCCTATACATGCACTTGCAACACCCCCTGTACCCTCACACAATACATCCTCTATACACATAAGCTAAGGTTCACTATAATTATGGTACTGTTTAAAAAAAAAAAAAAAAAATTATCCTATACCTTTCTAGCAAAATTATATGGATGTGTCTTAAATTGAAGTATGTCTTATATTCTGGAAATGTAAATAATTGGAACCACAACACCTAGTAGCAAAAAATAAATTTTTATTGCAATGGTGATTTTACCTCACCCACCGAAATCCTACTTACATGCATACATAGGAAGTATGGATTTACATGAACGATGAACATGAGAGATTAGCACAGGGTATGTGTTTTCTGATAGCTATATGCTGTGAGTTTCCCTCCAACACCCATGGCACCTGGGAGGTATAACTGTTTTACTGTTTTCTGTCGATAAGATTCTGTAATTAGGCCCATCATAATTGTCAGCACCAGGCCCAATGGGCTTTTAATCTGGCCCTAACTGGGACATAGGAATAAACACCTCTTACACTTACCCTTTGCTTTGCCTTTATTGAGCGAGTAATTTGGGATGTGGCCCTCTATTTTGATTTTTAATTCTGATCTTCATAATATGTGCAAAACATCAAAAATACAAATATATACAGAAAGCACAATTATTTATAAAATTAAGTCAAACATATCAATACTTGAGGGTGGATTAGCGTTTAGTGTTAAAAGTTTTGAAAACATATGATTTCCTTATTTTTTTCTGAATACTTACAAAAGAAGTTTTACAATAGTATTTAGAACAAAGTCCAAATAGCTTAAATTAACTAATTGCCAGTAAACATTAAGACAAAGTCTAACTTTAACCCGACCACAATCAATTTCTATAAATAGCTTTGCTAGCTGTGGTTAGCCCCCAATATCTCCTTCAGTTTACATATTAAAAACCTGTTCTCCAAACTCGGCACTGTATCGAGAAATAAAGTTTTTTTAGATCTTCCAATAAGAAAATACAATGAACTGCAAATACTGCTGCCAGTCATGCATTACAGGGGTTGTGGCATATACATCTGCACAGAAAAAAACATTTCCATGCTTTCTTAATCAAGTTCCAATTGGGTTATTGACAAAAAAAATATTACAATAACTAGGCTAGAACAATAAAAATTGTTAGAAACCACATGTTCACATGTTT
The DNA here is from genome assembly GCA_933207985.1 of Pelobates cultripes. Classification (NCBI taxonomy): domain Eukaryota; kingdom Metazoa; phylum Chordata; class Amphibia; order Anura; family Pelobatidae; genus Pelobates; species Pelobates cultripes. The sequence goes on from OW240917.1 coordinate 187,161,422, forward strand.
TACAACTAATGAAAATCAATTAAAAGTAGAAACATTACATGATGATAATAATAATAATAATTTAAAAAGCTTAATATAAAATGTGTTTTTCATCCTACAATAAGTTCAGGTTCCACAACAGTTTTACATCATTCCAAAACTGGACCAAAACCTAATTTTCCTGCCTAAAGTGTCTTAAAACGCCTGTTTTGCAAAACTGAAGCATATTTATTGCTTTTAACAATACATCTTCCTTCAGCCTTCCCTGACATTATAGGGGGAATTTCTACATACTTATTTGCCATCATCCATTGAAAAGAGACCGAGCCACATCTGTGCGCATGCATTGTTGGTGGATCGGGAGAACAACCTAGTTTAAAAAAAAAAACATGAATAGGCGAATAGCAGTGCAGTTAGGTTGCTATTACCTTACTGAGAGGTTCCATTAACTTTAACAAGTATAACAAGTGGAAATATGGCTGAACAAGTAATTACACATCCCATAAGCCCTGCTGGTTGGTTGTGGAACTTTAATGATGAGTATGTTGTATTTATATTTTTCTTTTTAAAAATTATTTTTATGCATTATTTATAAATGCAATAAAAAAAGGGGAGTCACGTCCTGCCTATTGTGTCCTTTTAATAACATAAACCAAATCACCATAACCCACAGGACACTACACTTTCATATTATTTGTATTGTTCTTAATTCGGTTTGTTTCATATAATTCTTTGTCATCCATCAGGAATTTGAAAAGAAAATCCATTTTGGGTTCATTGAGGGATTCAAAAGGTATGTGAGTACGTCTTTTTTTTTTTTTTTGCCTTATCATAGATTCTCTAATAAAGATTTAGTTCTGAAGAAATCCCTCAGGATTGTTTGAATAAAGCACCATCGTTCAGAAAGCTTTTAGCTAGGTGAAGCCTAATGGCTGTGCTGTACATTAAGCATATAAAATAACTATGTTTATGTTTCTGTGACAGCCTCAATATGTCTATATTATTGAACATTTTGTGAATCCAAGGCATAGTTCGTTAATGTACAATGATATGTGATGTTCTCTGCTCTCACCATTAAATAGTAGGATATTAAAAAGTAAGCTGTGTGTTAACTTCACAAATTAGTATATCAGCTTTTTCCTGTTATCAGTGGTTGGTTGTTAGATATAGTTTATATTTCCAAGGTCAAGTAGCTTTTTTTTAATCTTGAGTAGAAAAAAAGAGAAAAGAACAGATGTGACTGGGGCTCATTGAGAATGTGTCCACAATAATGCAGTTACATCACACTCCTAACCTTATACCTTCCTGCCCTGATTCTACAAGTCTGAAATAATACACCATCTGGTGACACTGGTTTATGTAGTAGGTATATTGGTAATTAAGTTAATTAAGTATAATAAATGCTTCTTAAAAGCGAAAACCCTTAGAATAGGTCTTAAAAAAAGATTTGTTCAGCAAGGTTTGTGTAATGTGCAATATGGCGCAGGCAAACTGTATTTTTATTAATTACACGATAAGACTATTGTATTTCACACAAAATAAAAAGAAAACATTGATAAATGCATACTTTTGCAAGACCCAATTTATTCAAGCAACAGACTGTCAGACACACATTGTTTGAGACCCCAGTATGCAGAAAAATGCAGCAGGCAATAAAAGGTGCCTTACAAAATCAAAGAGATGGTCACAATTAAAGAGTTAATCAAGCACCATGACATTTCATGATGCCTAGAGCCTGTGTGTGGAGTGTATTTGCTATGAAACACATACTGAGTTTAACCCCACCTCCTGCTGCATCGTGGGGTGTCATCAGCCAGCCAGTAGAAGAGATTCAGGCTGGCTAATGTCATTTCTGTGCAAACTTTCATGCACAGTGTGCCACTTTAATAAATTAACCGTGTTACACCCCCGCCCACCCAGCTGTTAATCAGACAACCATTTTGGTTACATCTGTAACGATCCCTGAAGTGGTAGCTAGTGGTTCGTATGATTTTAGCCGAACGGCCGAGAGCCTGAGTGATTATAGCTCGCCGTTCGGTTCTTTTATTCATCAGTTAAATCCCAAAGACACAAAATCCTCTAGTGCAGCTTTCCCAAATAGCAATCAGATACCCAAACACCAGCCGAAACATGATGAAGGGTGTAACGAGAATGGTGTTTATTGAGACCACACAGGTTTTTATGGAGGTCCTCCTGCAAGAGGACCTTCCACAGTATAAAAGAACAATAGCCAATGACATTGTACAGTGAAAATAAAACACTCCCTCTCTCTGCCTGGGAGATAATGAGATACGTTAAGGAATAACCCAATTATCTCCAGGCAGGGTGAACACATTTTCCCCAAAACTCAGAACACTCCTTTAACTTTAGGGTATCCCCAAAAATATCATATCCCCTGATAGCCCCGATCTAGGAGACCAACATATTCAAATTTCACCCAGATCGGTTCAGGGGTTTTAAAAAAGTGTGGAAGTCTTAATAAATGAAATAATCCATGAATGGAGCCTCCTGGCTCATAGGAACGATTGTTTCCCTTGTTTGTGGGAACCAAACTACCGAATGGCGCTCTCCTAGCTGTTCGGCAACAAAAAGAAGCAGGCGTTCATATATTTTCAGCGGTGTTTGGGAAGATGAGTGTCCGATTTTAGTTCCAGACACTCAACGACGAAGTCCCGCTGCCTCCTTCCGTGCAAACAAGATGGCCGCCGTTTTCTCTGCCACATGGCATTCGGCTATACGAATGCTGGCCACCCCGGGAGTGCGCTTAATTGACGGTTCCTCTTTGAAGTTAATAAGCCAGGAGGGTGGGCGGTGTTCGGTAGATTTAATCTACCGAACCAATATTGCATAAAATAAACGAATGAAGTAAAAATAAACGAATGTCCAGAGAAAACCACAAAATCCCTGCTGGTTTTCTCACAACATCCTGTATTGATTACCTCAGTGGAGCCAAACTCAAGAGGCAGCAATTGCCCAGAGCATCTGCCTTGCAAAGACTTCACTTTGAGTTGCATTGCGAAGTCTATGATTGGACAGACACAGAAAGTCTGGGCTGGGAAAGAAGGATAGAGCTGGCAAATAGAGTAGAAAAGGCAACTGTAGATTCTGCAAGTTGCTTTTAGGTATGCCCCCAAAGAAAAATGCATAATTAAATACATGCATGTTTTCATTGAGAGTATAGTTACTAAATAGGCCTAACCATTCCACAGGAGATCTGCAGCTTTTGCAAGCTGTTTTTAGATATATACTGATCAATTGCAACATTAATGATATAAATGACTACGGCAAGGGCCAAATAGTAATGGCTAAACGACTGGGTCAGAGCATCTCCAAGACGGCAAGCCTTAAGGGATGTTCCCGGTTTGAAGTGGTTAGTACATACCAAAAGTGGTGCAAGGAAGGACTAGGAGTGAACCAGCATTAGGGTCATGGGCGCCCATGGCTCACTGATGAATGTAGAGAGTGAAGGCTAGCCCATCTATTCCGATCACACAGAAAAGCTACCGTAGCTCAAATTTCAGAAAAATATAACGCTGGCCATAATAAAAATATGTTAGAACACACAGTGCACTGCAGTTTGCTGTATATGGAGCGGAGTAGATCGCCCATGATGACCCCTGTCCTCCATGTAAAGTGCATTTAATGGGGATATAAGCGTCAGAACTGGACCTTGGAGCAATGTAGAAAAGATTGCCTGGTCTAATGAATCATGTTTTCTTTTAAATCAGGTGGATGACTGGGTGCGTGTGCTTTTTTTTACCCATGGAAGAGATGGCATCAGGATAAGAAGACAGGCAGATGGATGCAGTGTTATACACAAGGCAATGTTCTACTGGGAAGCTTTGGGTTCTGTCATTCATGTGGATGTTACTTTGACATGTACTAACTGTTTAGAGATTGTTGCAGACCACATACACCGCTTCATGGCATGGTGTTCCCTGACAACAGTGGCCTCTTTCAGAAGAATAATGCACCCTGCCACACTGCAAAAATCATTCAGGAATAGTGCATATGGGAAGATGTACATTTAAATATGAGACAGGACCTATATTGGCCTTGATTTAATATTTTTGGAAAAACTTATTATTAACAAATTATTTCAAATTTTGTTTTATTTATATATTGATATTTTTTATATTTATTTGATATCTTTTAGACATTTTAATATTTCGATTTTTTTTTAAAAGTGTATCTAAAAATATTAAATAAAGGCCATTATTTCTAGTATTATTTCTAGTACACATATTAAATTGCACCAGTATGGGGACGGGGCCTGACGTCCAAGTTGGCCGGACGTGCTTTTACTGAGCTCCTGAAATATTGAGCTACAACTCTGAGAATCTGGTTAAAAATTCTGTTTTACAGGTCCTGAGCCACAAGCACCTGGACAGTTAATCAATTTCTACTCACTGTGCTCGGACCCGAGTTTCCTGATTTATAACTGAGGCCTATTGGAGCAGGCAAGTGAATGGTGTTGAGAGGCAGCCGATCTCCTGAAGCTGAACGTGCACATTGGTGGGGGTCATTGGAGGGGGTCATCCCGGTGCCCACTGGGTCGGTCTAATTCTACATCCTCAGCAGGAAATCTTGTGGCCTTTGAAGCCGCATGGCACAACCAAGATGGCTGCTGTGCAGGAATGTAACCAGGGCCAAACAAACCAGGAGGGCCAGAGTTGGAGAGACCTCTTCAATATTAAATTTGAAGCAATCTGCCAGCGCTTCTTGGACAGAATTCACCTGCTCCACCAGCTGCAAAGTCGATCCCAAGAGCTGCCTCAGCTGCTGAGCAGGGAGCCCAGATGGAGATCACTCCTAATTGTCACCCACACACCTGTAGGGAAAGCCATATCCTGGCAAACCAATGGGCCCGCGATCCCGCCACCCCGGAATGGGGGATCCATGGAACACAGGCACTGACTCCCACTAAGGCTTCAAACCAAAATTGCGTGGAGCTGACACCATCTTCAAAATACACGGTGAAGCGGGGACTCCAACGATAGCTACCATGCAGAGTGACTGCTGAAGAAAGAATTCCTGGCAGGGTGCTAGGCTATATGTCGTGGCCCATCTGTGACATTGGTTGACTGAAGCTAACGGCTACATGACATATTCCTAACATGTATTTGGTTAGCATCTCTGATTTTTTATATAAGTATATTTTTTTTCTTAAATATCGCAATCTTTCCTTCCTAAGCCAAACCCAGTGGCACCTTGAGGAATGACATGTCTATTCATAAACATATGCTATAAATTGGCTGTTTTGGAATACATTTCCCATTGTTCGCTGTCTGAAAATGATCCTTGATACAACCTGCATTTATGATTGGCTAGCTACCTGCAGTGCTGTCCTACTTATTTGATCTGTGACCTATAGTCATCCAGACCTTGTTATTTGACTGAACATGTTAGCCTAGCTTGTCCTCTCTTGTTTTAGTTTTTATCTTCCTTTTACTACTAGTCGATAGATGTAGATATGCTTTATTTAAGCTTGGATTCTTTTAAAATATGTTGCAAAGTGCTCAATCTAAATATCACTTATGTATTATCACTAGTTTACAATATAGCTTGCTTATTTTTGCCAAACCCTGTGCTTAGTCTGACAAAGATGTAACTAAAAAGTGCAGAATCTACGCAATGACAACCAATGTAATGCTTTGTTTTACCATGTACTTACATGTGTTGTTGGGGCACTTAAAGCTAACTTGTTATATCACTGTGCACAACATAAATAAAGAATTATAAAAATGTCACCAGTATTAAAGAATAAAGAACCATCAACACATCCATGAATCATACAAATCATATTTTTATGTCATTGCTAGCATTTGAGATAACATTGCACAGTTACTTTTTTTCTTTCAGTTTATTTACAGGTATATATGTCTGCATTGATTTAAAGGGACACTATAGTCACCAAAACGACTTTAGCTTAATGAAGCAGTTTTGATGTATGGCTCATGCCCCTGCAGCCTCACTGCTCAATTATCTGCCATTTAGGAGTTACATCACTTTGTTTATGAACCCTAGTCACACCTCCCTGCATGTGACTTGCACAACCTTCAAAAACACTTCCTGTAAAGAGTAATCTAATGTTTATCCTTTCTTTATTGCAAGTTCTGTTAAATTTAGATTTTCTTATCCCCTGCTATGTTAATAGCTTGCTAGACGCTGCAAGAGCCTCCTGTATGTGATTAAAGTTCAATTTACAGAGCAACAGATAACATTGTTTAAGTTAAATTACATCTGATTGAAAAGTGAAACCAGTTTTTTTTTCATGCAGGCTGTGTCAATCAGAGCCAGGGGAGGTGTGGCAAGGGCTGCATAAACAGAATCAATGCGATTTAACTCCTAAATGGCAGTGAATTGAGCAGTGAAAGCTGAGAGGCATGATCTATACACTAAAACTGCTTCATTAAGCTAAAGTTGTTTAGGTGACTATAGTGTTCCTTTAACATCAAGACGTCTGACAAGTCTCTTGTTTTACCTTTAGATTTACTGTTTGCAAATGTATACCTGTATTACACTTATATGTCACTGCCTAATCCTTAATGTAAGTACAAAAACATTTTTTGGGGGCACCTGTTGCTATTTCACAATAAGCAGGCTTATTTCATGTTACAGCGGATTGCCAGTAGAGTAACAGTATGAAATGGCAAAAACTTTGTGACCTCTAAATATCATGCTGCTGAAGTCAATGGCAGATCTTAATCCAACCACTTATTTTTCATTACATTTGTACCTACCTGAGGACTTTCGTAATCCTCCGGTTATTGCTGTCTCTATCTTGGTAGTGAAATCATATCTCCTTAGTAGTGTCATCAAGTTTGGATTTGCCATACTGGATACTTGACTAGTACGTAGTCTTATCAGGCTTAAAGGAAACAGTCTTGGTAATTTCATTTTGCCTATAAAGATCTTCATAATACCATAATGTCTTTAAAAAGTCGAAAATATATTTCACAGTAACATTCTGCAATTTATTTTTAGTGACTCCAAACATATCCTGAGCTTGTGTTTTTTTTTTTGTTTGATTTTTTTGCATTTTTTTTTGTTGTGTTTTTTTTATGTGTTTTTGTTACTTGAGCTAGGGTGCTCCATTTTCAATAAACATTTTTTATTAAAAAACTTCCTGTTTAAGCTTAAAATAATTTATTGCGTGGCGATCATTCCATATAAATTACAAATGACTGAAGTTACACTGTACAGAGAGTGTGTGTTCTAAATTATCCACATGCGTAGTACACAGTGTTATGGTGCTTAACGGGAATGTTTATTATAAATTATCCAATTTATTTATAATTGCATCACAGGTATATTTGCATAAAATTGCATTTTGTAATAATACTTCATGCAAATCATTTAAAAACGAAAAAGCAGCTACATTCCATTCCTTAGGTTCACGGATTTGTAATGAATTTCTTGCAGTGGTTTAATCAACAAAGCTATCTAACGTTTAAAATGTTGTCTACTACATTCACAGATCAATTACATGTTTATCACCGTCAGGTAGAAATCCCTGTCCTGTGTCACATAGGTGTTTATTATTTATTGATGTAAGCAGAGATGCTCTCTGCTGAGGTCAGCAAAAACTGCCCCCTGCCATTAAAGGTGGATCATTTCAGAAAAAGCAACAGCCAAAAGCCAAGTGCTTTAAAAGGAAAAAAAGGTGTTGAAGAAACTACTTTTCATGAGACAGAAAGGGGGAGAATAAAGTGGATCAGCACAAGCTGAAATCAATAAAAAACATAGATTTTTTTCCAAGTGAATTAAATGCTCGTGAAAGGCGTTGAATTGATAACACCAGGGGCAGGACATTGCAATCGGTACATAGAAGAAGAACATCTTAATCTGTAGCCGGACTAGACTTATACTGTGAATCAAGCATCCATTTGTTAAGGATGACTGCATATCATCATTTGTATTAATACAAGATCCTTGGTTTGCCAAGATATCTGGATTCAGGAAGGCATCTCCAGTTCAACTAAATCAGTTCAAATTTGTTTAACATTTCTGTTTCTAACATTTATTTTAGAGCTGAAAGAGTTAATAGTTTTTTAATGTACTTTTCAGTGTATAATTACTATTCTATCATGTGTCTAGGATGTTTGAGCTATAAACACACCATATAAATGAACTGTATCCTTGGATTTCACATATTCAACTCTGCAAAGATTGCATAAACAAATTTGTAATAGTAGAAATGTTTTGAAATATAATATTTTATTTTTGAATAAGATTAGACAAAAATGTAAGATTGGCCATAGAAAAAAAAATCTAAAATATCATGTACTAGTTCTTAAATGGGTTTCTTAATATAGTTGTAGCACAGGTAACAATTAATTCAGTCTACTGACTAATTTTTCACATTTCCTAACCTCAGACTTGCGTTGTTTTATTATAACCCTTGGCTGCTGTTCCCTTTAATGGAATAAGAATTTACAAGTTACTACTGTGTAATCACTTGCACAAACTGGCAAGGATGAATTCGATTTATCAGCATCTTTTTCTTTTAATGGATGCCCTTCAAGGAGAGCACCCTAGGTCAACACAGTAAAGGTAGGTACATTAATCATTTTCAATGTGAAAATTTAAAAAAAAAAAAAAATATATATATATATATATATATATATAAAAATAAATAAAGGGCATTATCCATGATCGAGTATGCAATAGTGATTACAGGTCACACCTACATTACAAATAATTTTGAAGCTGTCAGGAACAATGTCATGAATTTCACCACTCACTTTTATGAGAAAAGCATGTAACCTTTCAATTTAAACTATAATAATGCTATTAATAAAACGGCAGATAGCACTTTCATATACTGGTGTAATTTTTTCAAGTATCAGACACAGCACATGAGCTGTCACTGCATTTCTTTTCAGTAAGGAGTACATTGAATTTTATTTGCATTAATTTTTTTTTCTTGTTATTTAGTAAAGGACAACATTTTCATAAAGTCTACACCCTGATGACTACTGAAGGAAAGCGAGGATAGGCAAGTATATATTTTACAGTTAGCTGGTGAAACCATGGATTGTGTACTAGTTAGTAGACTTGCGCACAAAGGCAAAAAAATTTTTAGCCAATAACTTTTGCTAAAAAATAAATTAAAAAATGGTCAAATTAAGCCATATGGTGGTTCGGCTCAGCAAATTTATTAATATAAAAAGATCCTGAAAAACAAATCAGTTGAATCATAAAGAGCGAAAATGGGCCAAAGTACTACAAAATATATGCATAATATAAATATTACATATTTTACGTTACGCTGCTAGGCACATTTTCCCACCATTTTGTTTACAGATCAAGTGATATATTTATATATTCTATATTCAATATCTAAATGATATCATTTCTTTTTTACAGCTACTCAATGTTTTCCTCTATTGATCACTTCTCACTTGTCTGTGAATAAAATCAATATATAGTGACGATCCCCTAGCTAGCATTCATCTTTTTTTACAGTCAATCATCTCTTTTTTTTCGTGCCACAACCTAAATTCAGAATTATGAATCAAAATGACCATGCTCGGCCATTGCGCATTTAGTTTGTTCCATGATTTGTAGTGACGTTCTGGAATTCAGACAATCACCCAATAGGCCCTAATCTGACGAATTGCAGTTCATAATGAGACAAATCTCCAAGTCTAATAGTTCGTGAATGGTGATATAGTAATATCATTAATGAGATATGCTCTCTAAAACAAATCAGTGATGGTGACTTGATAAAATATATATACAGATTTTGAAGGAACACTACAGCATTAGAAGTGCAAAGCTGTATTGCTAACACAAATGTGTTCCTCTGCCTCCGTGGTCTACCCCCCACCCCACTGCAATGAAACGGTTAAAACCCATTTAATCACTTATCCTATTCCAGTGCCAAGATCCCTTGGCGCTGGCACTGTCTCTGCCTCCTCCAGCATCCAGCAAAGGCCAACATTTGTACCAAAACTTATCCTAAAATGGTTTCAACTAGTGTACTATAGTTGTTTTACCTAAGACACAGAAGGGATTTACATTACTACTTATTAAGGAGAAGTATTGCATCTAAAGGTGATGATCCTTTCAAAGTTAATATTTACTTTTCAAAGGTTCTAATTCAAATGTAAGTGCATAACGCAAGAAAAGTTTAATATTCTAATGTAACCAAATTCTAAAAAGGGCTATAGACCATTTTATTCAAATTTCTTTTTTTATTGCAAACTGCTTTACATTTTTAAATAGAGAAGTCAGCATTTAACCCATGATTTAAATGTTTATCTACTAAAACCTATCGCATTTTATATCTGTGTCCACAGTTATTGAATGTTAAGGAACTCTTAACGATTAAAAAAAACAAAAGTCAATGTTGACGCATTAAAAAAGGAAAATCACAAGATGCCATGCTAAGAAGAGGCTCTGATTCATGTGAGCAACATGCATTAAATGAGTTGGACCCTGATCCCAGCTATCAGTATATAGTATAAAAAGTTACAAACATAATCTTGTTTTTGCTGCAATAATTGAAGATTATATTAGCTTTAGTGTACTAATAATCTTAATTTTAGTAATGACAGGAGGCGAATATTTGCATATCTTTCTTTACTGAAAACTCCAGCAGCATAGAAACATAACAACCAATCAGAAAAAGTTATGATGCCCATAAAAGGCCCTGTCTATGACATCACTTCCTCTTTCTTTGAAGCGAAACAATAAATAACAACAAGAGACATAATCATATTACGTCAACAGTTCAACAACATATAAGAATATCCAACTCCATTAGTTCCGCAATGCAGAGGTATGGAACGTGAATCTTTGTCTCGATGAGAAGACGTTCACGCTGCAAGAAAACGAAAAAGGTGAAAGGTATCTGGCGTGATAACTTGTCCGCATACAATAAGCATTAAGCATCTGATATACCAACGAACATTAGAATGTGAAACATATCAATATATATTTATTCTAACGCAATGATATTTAAGAATCTATAAACACAACACAATGCAAGGTTCATGTCTAATATTCAGCCCAATACAAGACCCACAAGATACAGGTCTAAGTAGCAAACATACAAACCATACGTACTTACCTTCCTGAACATAATGGACATATTCTGTTCAACACGAGACACATGGGAGGGATCCTATAGGGTGGGAAATATTCGCCTCCTGTCATTACTAAAATTAAGATTATTAGTACACTAAAGCTAATATAATCTTCAATTTTACCACATGACAGGAGGCTTCATATTTGCATTTTTAAAGCTTTGAATTGACCAATGTGAAGGAAGCATGAGATGTTTGCCGAAAATAGAACGTTCTAAACGTACTCTCTCGCGCTCAGTCCGCGCAGCGTATAATGTCGGCTAGGGAAGCGTCGGCCGAAAAGGTTTGTGAGGCCGCCGCTCCCCTGACCGAGTGGGCTCCGAAACAAGGTTCGACGCTAAAGACAAAAACCAGCGGACCCATCTGGCCAGTGTTGCGGTAGACACCGGTCCATGAGGGTTCACGTAAGAAGTCAGAAGGTGATCCGTCGAATGAGTTCGAAGGGGGTAGAGATATTGGTGTACCCCATTAGCGTTCTGACCACGCATAGTGTGGCGTCTGACACAAAGCATGGGTATGACACTGAAGACGAATCAGACTTAGTTCGTCTCGACATGGTAAAGGTAACCCCGTCTGGTGTGAGAGAGAAACCATCCATATCGCAAGCCCTAACGTCCGACACCGTCTAAATGAGGCGAGGCATAATAAGAGGGCTAGTTTGGCTGAAAGTTTCTTCAGTGACAAACAAGGATTGTCCGGCCATTCCCTAAGGAATCTCAGCACCACATCCACCTGCCAGAGGCGTGAATATTTGGGTGCAGGGATCTCGACAATTCGGCACCCCGCAGTAGTCGACAAACCAGTGTATCTTGACCTACTGGTCTGCCCTGTACCGGAACGTGTGCCGCCGATATGGCGGATCTGATCACGTTGAGGGATCGATATGACCGACCCAACGAGACCAGGTGTGACAGATAGTTGAGGATCAGTGGGACAGGTGCGGTAAAGGGATCGGAATCCCTTTCCACACACCAATCACTCCAGGCCGACCAGGCAGAAATATAGCCTTTCCTGGTGCCGGGAGCCTATGAGTCCCATAGGAGGTCTTAGTTGATGCAATAGGTCGTGAACTGACCAGGAGCCCCTGAAACCGTCCAGGCAACTAGTGCCAGTTATCCTTCCATGATAAGTCCTTCCCCTCGAGGTCCCGTCAGAAGTAGAGGGAAGGTAGGGAGTAGTAGAGGGTCTTCGCGAGATATCTCCAGGTGATCTGGGAAATCACGGTTGGCCCTGCCCGAGGGGTGTCATGAGCAGGAGCGATATCTTGTGGGTGTGTGTGTGTATCGAAGCACCCTTGCTATTGTGGAGAACGGCTGGGTCACGTTTGCAGGGGTTCATCCATCGCCCCGTATCCGAAGGAAGAGTCAAAGATCGTTTTGCCAATCCAAGTTTGTATGTGAAGTAATCACCATCGAAATTCCATCCTCACTTCCGCTGACAGTGGGATCCAGTGGTCGTATGAGTGACCGGTGCGTACGTATCTCACCATCAGTCGTAGTGGGCCAGGGAATAACGCTTGTATGGAGGAGAGGAATCCCACAATCCGACAGCTATCCTTATAGAGGAGCTCTTTGCCATAGACGGACGCGGAACGTAGTTCTCCAAGCCGATGTCGAAACCGAGGAACTGGCCCGATTCAGATGGAGAAGCGATCTTTGTCTGTGTACAACAAAAAACCCATGGAGTCCCGAAAGTGAACGACAAATTTGTCTGCAAACGTAGCCTGGATTCGTAAAGAAGAGAGGCATCGCACGCGCAAATTTACGGATGTGTGCCCTCACTGGTTACAGTAGGTTCGCGAGCACCACGGAGTCGTAAACTGCCGTGTTTGTCCTCACCTTTTTTTGGAATCGGAGGAAAACTTCGGCAGTCCAGGGCAACGGGTACTGACAAGCGTGCGTCCTTGAGGTCCAGATGTGTAAACCAGTCGTTATCGCCTACGAGGTCTTGTAGAAGACAAATTTCCTCCATCTTGCAGCATTTTTATACCATGTAGGAGTTCCATTGATGTAGTCTCCTGGCTTCTTCTTGACCAGGAAAAATTTGCTGGGGAAGCCTTCCCCTCCGGTGCATGTTGAATTGCGCCCCTCCTGAAGAGGGTGCAGATTTTCTTGTCCACGAGGCGTTCCTGTTCCGCCAGCGTGCATAATGGAGGTGAAGGGGCGACCTGCACGGGTGTGATAAAACTCTATAACATAGCCTTGTACTGTCTGGAGAACCCAGGTGACTTTGGTAGTCGTCTCCCAATTCTGTAAAACAGAGACAGGTTGCCGGTCATAATAATGGAAACAGTTAGTTATGTAGGTTGACACACTAGTAGATGAGGCGGATGGGTTCCTTTGTGTAGCAGATGGGAGAAATATGAGGACTGTGTATACGATCTGGAACCTGTCGCCCAGAAGCGGTTGGTGGCTCGGTTCAGCTACCGACCAGTCCTCCCAGAAAACACCTTTCCCCGTAGGTTTGTGGAAGACTTGTTTTAGCGAGGTCTGTGTTTAATTTAGTGTGGTGAATAAATTCACGTGTTTCTTGAGTACTGCAATGAACACTACGTCGAATAGTGGGCCTTGTGCCTTTGGGCCGAATTCTTGTCGTTCCTAAGTCCAATAGTGTGTTGTCGATGCGGCCCAGTACAGATTTGCGTCTGTCGGCGCATAGTGCGTCATTTACGTTGCCCAGGAGGCATATTGAGCATTAAGACCATTCTTTGGAGGTGGTAGGGTTGAGTTGTGTACCCTGGGGTAACTCGGTCTTGAGGCGTGCGTATCCTTCCATCCCCCGAGGGTTGCGCAGCCAATAGTGTTCGTCCAGGAACGCTCCGTCTTCGGCTACTCTGGTTTAGTGCCGCTACAGTTATCTCTGCCTCAGCCGCCGTCACAGAGTAAGGTTTCCCTAACGTACTTCGAGGAAGTGTGGGGAAGGTCTTGCTGTTCCATTTCCTCAGACGGTGAGCTGTCTTCGTGTCGCTCATCTACCATGTCCAAAGTACGTGGTGGGTAATAGTCTTCTTTGTCGGAAGATTGTGGAGGACGGGGTTTGGATTCCCGGTGCTCCGCCTATTTGGTCTGTTCGATGGGCGTCTTGCCCTTGACCTTAGTGGCAGGGGGGCTGGAGCCCTTCCCTTGCCGTTTTGACTTGAAGGCTTGTCGGCCTGAGGTCTCTATCAAGCGGTGTGGGGTAGAGTTCATAACAGAACCTTCTCCACTGAGGCCGTTACTGTAGCGTTTATCATTGCCTAGAAATCTTGGGAACGTTGAGAGTGTCCACCATGACTCGTCCCCCGTCCTGTTAGGAGATAGTGTGAGGGTCAGCACGTAGGGGTGTTAGACTCCTGGTAGAACTGGGGATCACTCAGGTAAAATGGTTTGAATTGCCTGCTTTAGTATGTCTGAGAGTATGAATACTCGTGCCAAGTGTAGAGGGGTCACCTCTATTAGTTTAATCTGGCTACTGAGAGCCGTGGTGCAGGCGCGACTGACTGGTAGTGGTGTCGGTCTGGCTAGCCGGGTTCACCACAAATGTACGCCAGAGCTGTATGCACGGTTTAACTATACAGGCTTACTATATAGGCGCATGGGGCCTGTCTCCATAAGGTCTGCAGCCGCAGGACCCATGTCTATTAGGCTGGGTTCATCCCAGGTGGTGTGCCATGGTAACCCAGAGGACACCCATATTATAATTATTGGCACCTTACAAGCATTGCATGCATATCTGGGGGTCATCCCAGGTGGTGTGCCATGAAAAATTACCCAGAGGACACCCACGTTCCATATGTACACTAAGCACAGTAAATATACGTATATGTATCCCTGTGAAGGGTACACCGCAATACACTCAATTTTCTTAGTGATCCTGCCGTCAAATCGCATCCGGCATGGTACTGTTGCTTTAATGTAAAACTGACAGGCAGTGTTTAACCCCTTAAGGACACATGAGATGTGTGACATGTCCTGATTCCCTTTTATTCCAAAAGTTAAACATCCATAGTTAAGGGGGGTTAATCATCCATATATGTCTGTAGTAATCAGTGGTAAAGTTGAGGTGTAGGCCTCCATGCATATGAACGGGGTTCACCCCGGGTGGTGTGCCATGGTAACCCAGAGGACACCCACATCAAAGGTAATGGTCTGTCAGTGACCTTGCATGCATATCTGGGGGGTCACCCCAGGTGGTGTGCCATGAAAAAATACCCAGAGGACACCCACATAAATTTGCACCGTCAGGTACAGTAATATAATATGACCCTCTGTAGGGTACAATAATATAATATAATATGCCCTTTATAGGGTACAGTGATTTAGTTGATCTTGTTATAGGTACAGTATATGTTTTGTATAACGACTGTGATATTGTATGGCTTCACAATAATACATAGATTGTGTGCCTGCTCAACATATAATCATCCAGTGTAAGGCACCATGAGAAATATATCCATGAGAATAAAAATAATAATTGTGTATAATTTATGCCAGTATGCAGTCTGATCCTGAGGAGATTATAACCATGTATAGTATAACTGGGGTATAGTAGCTGGTATGACCCTAAGCAGGGCATAGAGACATAAAGGTCTGAAGCTGGCAAAGAAGGGGTGCTTGTCTCTTTAAAATGCATGCATTTATTGTAGATGGGCAGCACAGCAGGCAGGCACTGGGCAAAATATATATATCCTCTGGAAGGCAAACTAAAACTGTAACGCTAATACCCTCCCTTAGTACACACTAGGGAGGGTATACAGATGTGGAGCCCGGCGGTCGGGTGAGTTACCAATCCGCCGGGCAAGCGGGGAAGGCGGCCGTCCGGTATCTCGCGAGCCGCGAGATCCAAGATGGCCGCTGCCCGCGTGTGAAGGTGCGCCGCGATCGACCGCGCAGCGCCGGAACGACGAGGGAAACGCAGTTCCCAGTCCCCCTCCACCTGTCCCCCTGCCGGCCCCCACCAAGAGAAAACAGTTAGCCGGCCCGTGGCGCGCGGCACTGACAGCCGTGCTCGCGGGTATCGGCAGTGGAGAGTAATAGGGGGGGGGCCTAAAACACTGCAGGGACAGGGATAAGGGGACCCGAAAATAAACCAACGAAAATAAATAAATTAAATTAAATAAATTAAATTAAAACAATACAATCCAAAATACAGAGAAACAAAACAAACCAAAGTGGGTGAGAAAAACAATGTATGTAAGCAATTGCCAGAGAGGCAAAATACTCTGACCTGATGTTGGCTGGAGCAGCAAAGAAAGAGGAAGTGATGTCATAGACAGGGCCTTTTATGGGCATCATAACTTTTTTCTGATTGGTTGTTATGTTTCTATGCTGCTGGAGTTTTCAGTAAAGAAAGATATGCAAATATGAAGCCTCCTGTCATGTGGTAAAATTGGGGTTGTAGACATCATGTGAGTTCTATGAACTTTTTGTTTGTTTTAGCTGACATTACAACAGTGACCAAAATGCACTATTTAATATGCATTTGTGTTGACGCTCTTTTTTTCTTTCACTTTCTCTAAAAACATTATACTAATGTGCTCATCAGCATGATGGTCTTTATTCTGTACCTGGAGATCTATGTAACTTGTTTTTTAACTGGTGCTTGTTTATTCATTTGTATGATGATTTCTGTGTTGGGTAGTGTTAAATGAATTATAATTATGTTAAACATTGTAAACCTCTAGAAAATATATAAACATTCGAAGAAGAACACTCTGCAAAGTGCTATTGAGCTACATTATTTTACTGGTGACTATATCGGTGCTTGTTTGCTAGCCGCTTTCTTGTTGTTTGTGTCTCTTTGCAGCAGATTAGGTTGTTTTATATTTTTGAATGTGTACTTTGTACCATGCTGTAGTTACTATTGTTTCTTGTACTGTACGTATTTGCGAAAATAATTTATATACCGTATTTTTTGTTTTTTTACATTCTTTATTTTTGTAGCGCAGTGTTAAAGACACAAGCTTGGATTTACATTTTATACGGTTCTGAATAGTGGTGAGAGGCACATAAATATAACATAAAAATGTCGAGATATGCTACACTTTATTTTTTAATAAAAAACAAGGTAAGGTAGAAAGATATAGGAATAGCTCTAAGAGAGAATTAAGTAAACTGCAGGTTATGCACAAACAGGAATTACAAACTTAAAATAACGTTAACTATCAAAAGGCCTAGACCTGCATTGATAGAACAGAGCTAAGTCGAATATTATGTAAAATGTAGCAAAACATATTAGGACTGTACTGTAGCAATAAAACACCCCTGCAGGTAACAGAAAAAGGTATAGAGGCATATCATATTCTAGTGACATTTTGTCTAGGATGGTGGTACCAGGTAAAGCTACATAGGCGAGGAACCCTATTCCTCAATCCAGGATCCTCCTGATGCCTCAATCATTCCCAGAAGGCATTGCAAAGGCTATCAAATGGTGCCAGAAAGCCCTGGCGAGGGCTTACAAGCTTCATGGAGTTATGCTTTATCACCATCTTGGAATCTAACCCCCTAAATCTTATCAGGGTAAGGTGCTCAGGCCAGTTCCAGATATTAGTATTCAACTTAAAGGTGGGGGCGGGGGAGGGGACAAGGCAGCTCACTGAGGCTTCCTCTGGTAGATCATGGGTTGAGAGAACAGCCACTTCCCTCACTTCCATATAGCCTGGCCACAGGGCTGCCCTGGTGGGTTGCTAATCAAATGAGGTGGTGCCGGCTCTCAAAGGCGCAGATGAGGAACCCCACGTTTGCAGTAAGTCAGCAGGGTTGTATGGATTAACGTTTCATAATTTATCAAAAATTACTAATTTACAAGAGATCTCCAGGAGCTCAAGTGATGTGCGATCGCTCACCATGCCAGTCAGGTCCTGCC
Source organism: Pelobates cultripes (assembly GCA_933207985.1). NCBI lineage: Eukaryota > Metazoa > Chordata > Amphibia > Anura > Pelobatidae > Pelobates > Pelobates cultripes. The sequence goes on from OW240917.1 coordinate 187,179,340, forward strand.
TCTGAAAAAAAATGTTTTTGTATTGTGTGTATACAAGAAAAATGCAAACTAATAAAAACAAAAAAAACAAACAAAAAAATCACTTGGCAGGTCAATGAAAAATAATTTATATTTTTGTAGTAATAACTGTATCTACATAGTACTACATGGGTATAACATGTACATACAAATATTCTACTGACGGTATTGAAGTCATTTGTGCATAAATGATAAACTTAAACATTTATGACATTTCCATATAGTGAACTTGCAAAAGATAATGAAAGTATCATCTTGATTAATGACATTGTTATTGATAAGTAGGGAAGAGCATTGGATGGACATTACTATCTATTCTGGTTTATATATAATTTGATTATTATGAAGGTGATAAATGAATATCAAAGTACTGTGGTAGTAACACACAGTGTTATTCATTTATCCGGGAATCTTTATTAGTTAACCAGGGAACTGTGAAATCAAGTCCAAAATAGAAAAATAGAAAACATTCTCCTACTCAACTATTTTTCTAACTCTTCTTTTTTGACCCTCACCAGTGAGTAGTATGAAGAGGTTTTATATAACGGAACTGGAATGCCTATAAATTTACACCTATGGCTCTATTACAGTTTAACCCACTGAGAGGATTGAATGAGAGATGGATACATTCCTAGTTATAACTGGCCATTTTCTGTGGACAAAGTGAAATACAGTAAAAGGAAAAGCTATATAGTAGGCCTTCCATAGTTAATAAGTGGCCATTATAAATAATCCTGTTTTCCATTTTATTCTATTTTTGAGAAACCCCTCTGGTAATTTGTGCATCCTAGGTACCATGATTATTATATATTATTATGCATTCAACTTAATTATCCAAGTGAGAAGTAGTTTACGATTGTCGATTGAAAAACTCAATGTGTTAGTGTTGTCATTCCATCAACTTGTGCATGCTTTGTGAGGTTTACGGGCCTAGAAAGCTGGTTGCATCCTGTGTTAAAAGTGTGGAACTCCTGGGGGGTGGGACCTGACTGCAGAGCTGAGAGCAGACTTTCCCTGCCAAAACAGCAATTAATCGAGACACAAAGGCCACCAAACGAGAGGTGACATCGAGGCGAACAAGATGACACCACCCAAGCAACATTCCAAGCGCTACTCACCCGACATGATTGCGAGGCCTACAACTATTGCAGGCGCGGGAGGGACAGCCGCTCTCCTGCTGCCACAACCGGCCAAGTATCTGCACATGGGCCCTTGTCCCCCCCCGGACCGGTGGTGGTCATCCCGGTCTACCCCCACATGATCTCCCTGCAAAGCGGTTAGAACTAGACATTAAAATGGAGTCCCGAACCTACTTTTAAAGAGGTTTCCAAAATGGCGGATGCCTTCCACACTGCCTACCCATGCAGTGCAAGGCTGGAAACAGAGCTCCAGTTGAACAGAATCTTCATCTCCTTTTGGAAGAAATTGGAGGCTCGCATGCCACAGAGCCCACCATGGGTGGTCCAGCAAAGGGAAACAGTAACTCCCCCTAATTATACACCTGCGAGAGGCCAGCTTCAGTGACCCCGATAGTGACCCCTTCACACAGATGGTAACCCTGAAAGGGACGTATACCGGACCTTAGGGTGGCCGGACTTAACGTCAAAGAATAGTCAAGAAAAAGCCGAGGGTCAAGGGAGTACGGAAATCGGGATATACGAAAAAGCCAAGCCAAAAGTCAGGGAGCCAGATAGGAGAATAGTCAGAACGAAAGCCAAGAGTCAAAATACCAGAAAAACAGCTAAACAGTAAAAGAGCACTAGGGGAACAATCAAGAACCACACTAGGGCACTGAGGGGTGGACAGGAATGCCCTTTTATACTAATGTGTGTGTCACTTTAAAGCCACGCCCCCAAAAGGTTCGGGAGCGTGGCCGCGTTTGAATTTTCGCGGCAAAATCATTATGACGTCGGCGCGCATGCGCCGCGTCATAAAACGGATTTTGCCGCGAGCGGGCAGCGTCCGAGAGGCTGCGCGGCCTCCCGGAAGTAACCGGGGAAGCTGTCGTGCCGCGCGGGATCGGCGGACCCAGGTAAGGTATCGTTACAGGGACTTTCTCAGAGCTATACTCAAGGTGCCTCAAGGTGATCAGCAGCAGACCGGGACTGGTTTCTGGGGCCCTGGGGGCCCCAAATGAAAACACCCACGACACCCTCACCAGCGAGCTGAGACACGGCACATGTCCCAGAGTGAAACAGGTGAAACGGCGGGACGCGAGGCTCAAGAGGTTGACAGCATCAGGAGGGCCATCATGGAGCTGTAACAGCCCATGACCGGCATATCCAGCATTGAAAACCGCAAGGAGGACATTGTATACCCCACCAAGCGTACATGCTCATGGCACAGGGGCTCTACGCCTCCTCACATTTAGGAGAGCAGGCTGCACAGTGAGAATACATTCAGCACCAGCAAGGCATCGGCTGACCCGAGCATCAGGACTGGGACTCTATATCAGGCAAATTGCCTACTGCTTCTTACCTTTCTATTCCCAAATTGAACACTTATATAAGTTTAGTTTAAGCTCCAGTGAATTTATTACCCTTCTTTGACCACACAAGGGATCACAGGGGGGTATTACTCTAAGTGAATCGACTAAATACTAATCGTACCTATACATAGTCTAGCTCACATTCATGCGTCGCAGGCTCACTCGCACGCTTCTCTGCCCGGAGAGTCAGTGTTACTTTACAAGCTCACGCGAACACCACTCTCCCCACCTTTCCCCCTAAACGTATTGGTACACAATCTGTTTGTTGTTATTTACATTATGCTATATCTTGATTTACTACATATAACAAAAAAAATAAGTGCTCCATTTACACATGCCATACCTATGTAATAATAGGTTTATTGTGACTGCATTTGGTACTGCTGTTGTGGCAATACGGGCAACATTATACTTCTTGCACAAAAAAAAAAAAAATTAAAAATAAAAAGTGTGGAACTCCTAATCATGGACTTGCATGTAGGGGTCAAGGGACAAAGCATTAAAGTGAGATCTTGAACATGTTCACAATGCTTGATCATTCTGTCATTCACTTAAGACTTTTTCTAGACTGTAATTAAGACTGTCGAGCTATTAAACAGACATATTTGTCTGCTTCAGCTACTAGACTACCCGCTAAAGGCTATATTGAGCTCTGAGCTGCTGTCTCTGCAACTCCAATACAGAGCCACAAATGCCAATTTAGTACAGGGTAAGATCTGCCTACACTAGGATAATGTGACATTTGTCTGCATGGCTACATAGGCTTGAGCCAACCTTGCAGAAAATGAGCTGAAGGACAAGTAGAGGCAGTGGCGTACCAGGTGGGGGGCGGGGAGGGCGGTCCGCCCCGGGTGCCAGCCGGGTGGGGGGTGCCATGACCAGCCCCGCCGCCCCCCCCCATGCTGCAACCGCCCGAGCGCTCTGTAGAGAGCCTCAGGCGGCTGCAGCTTTGCCCGGGCGGTGCTTCCATGAGGGCGGACCGCACCGCCCGGGCGCAGCCTGAGGAGAGGGGCTGACACTCCTGTCAGCTCCCTCACTGGAGCATGGTCCGCGGGTACAGAGAGCACTTCCTGTTAGTCCGGCCGGGTACAGGAAACAAAAGCTCCCTGTACCTGCGGACTATACACGGCTCGGCCACGCTACAGGGAGGTAGGGGGGA
>OW240917.1:187183104-187210604 GCA_933207985.1 Pelobates cultripes
GTGTGACTGTCTGCCTGTAAATGTGTGTGTGGGGCTGCAGGGATTTTGTAGAAGGGGGTGGGGTTTTTGTATTGGGACAGGAGTCTTTATAAGGGGGGATAAGCAGGGGATTTGTGGAAGGGGGTTGCGGGGGTTTTGTAGATGGGGCAGTACAGGATTTGTAGAAGGGGCAGGACAGAGGTTTTGTAGGAGGGGCAGGGCAGGACAAGGGTTTTGTAGGAGGGGCTGACAACGGTTTTGCAAAGTTTACAAATTGTAAAAAATAAAAGAAATAAAACCTTTAACATTTTTTACAGGTTTTTTTTTGGGGAGGGTGAGGGGGGGGTGCCAAGCACAGGATCCGCCCCGGGTGCCAAATGCTCTAGGTACGCCCCTGAGTAGAGGAGGTGATAAAGTATAAAGAGCAGGTTAACGGCAGAGGAGAGGGTTGATGTGAGTGGATAAGCAATGTTGTGGGTTAAACATGTGAGGATGAAAGAGGTCAGTTTATAATGGCCATATTTTTCAGACAGCTTATTTTTACAAAAATTAAGTACAGAAGAGCATCTTTGATCACACAAAGTCATGCACACTGAAGAAGATGGTTTACACCAGGAGGGAACATCCGACCCGCAAAATCATTTGGACTGGCCCATAGAGAGCCGGCCCTGCTATCTGCCTTTATAGGGCCAGTGGGGAGATCTCCTTCACCGGTCTCCGGGCAGTTTAAGGGAGAGGGAGGGTATAAGCCATAAAAAGTGTGCTGAAAAAGTCAGCTTATACACGAGGTACTTTTAATTTGCCCCTGGCCTTATCTTAAGTCTAGGGTAGCCTTTTCCTATCCAACGCATGCTTAAACTTCCTCACTGTGTTAACCTCTACCACTTCAACTGGAAGGATATTCCATGCGTCCATTACCCTCTCTGTAAAGTAACACACTGCACCCCCTCACACACAAACTGCACCCCCTCACACACTCACTGCACCCCTCACATGCATTCAGGACCCCTCTCACAAACACAGCATCCCTCACACAAACATACTACACCCCTCATGCACACACACACAGAATCCTTTGCACAAACCCCCTAAACCCCCCCCCCACACAGAACCCCTCACACAAACACACTACACCCCCTCATAACCCCCACGCACACTCTACATCCTTCATGCACACACACACAGAACCCCTCACACACACATTATACCCCTCACACACACACACACACACACACACACAGAACCCCTTGCACAAACACACTGCACCCCCCACACACAGCACCCCTAACACACACATAACTCTTCACACAAACACACTGCAACCCCCCCCCACACACACACAGCACCCGTTACAAAAAAACTCTGCACCCCTCACACACACACACACACACACACTGCATCCCTCACTCACACACTGCACACCACACACACTGCAGCCCTCACACACACACTGCGAGTAGCAACAAAGTCCATGCCAGCTAACATCACACCAAAGAGAAGCAGTTTTAGCCATCACATTAGGAGTGAATTAATTAAGTGTTTGACCAAATACAGCAGGCTAATTTTTAAATTGATAATTTTGTATGGCCCGCGAATGCTTCCTGCTTCCCCAAACAGTCTCCAGGAGCTGCACTGCCTCCACAATGAACAGAGGTAACTGTGTGTGACTGTCAGTGTGAGTGTGACTGGCTGTGTGTGTGTGTATGACTGTCTGCCTGTGTGTGTGTGTGTGTGTGTGTGTGACTGCCTGTGTGTGTGTCTGTGTGTGTGTGTATGACTGTCTGCCTGTGTGTGTGTGTGTGTGTGTGTGTATGACTGTCTGCCTATGTGTGTGTCTGTGTGTATGACTGTCTACCTGTTTGTGTGTCTGTGTGTGTGTGTGTGTGTATGACTGTCTGCGTGTGTATGTTCTCTGTGTGTGTAACTGCCTGCCTCAGTGTCTGAGTGTGTGTATGACTGTCACCCTTTGTGTGTGTCTGTGTGTGTATGACTGTCTGCCTCTGTGTGTATCACTGTCTGCGTGTGTGTGTGTGTGCATGTGTGACTGTCTGCCTGTGTGTGTGTGTGTCTGTGTGTATGACTGTGTAACTGTGCATGTGTGTGTGTATGTCTGTGTGTATGACTATCTGTCTGTGTGTGTTTGTGTGTGTGACTGTCTCTGTGTGTATGATTGTCTGCCTGTGTGTGTATAGGTCTGTGTGTATGACTGTCTATGTGTGTGTGTGACTGTCTGCCTGTGTTTGTGTGTGGTTGTCTGCCTGTGTGTGTGTGTGTGTGTGCGTGTGTGACTGTCTGACTGTGTGTGTGAGTGACTGCCTGTGTGTGTTTGTGTGGCTGTCTGCCTGTGTGTGTGTGTGTGACTGCCTGCCTCTGTGACTGTGTGTATGACTGTCTGCCTGTGTGTGTATCACTGTCTGCGTGTGTGTGTGCATGTGTGACTGTCTGCCTGGGTGTGTGTGTCTGTGTGTATGACTGTCTAACTGTGTGTGTGTGTGTGTATGTCTCTGTGTGTGACTGTCTGCCTCTGTGTGTCTGTGTGTGTGTTTGTCTGTGTGTGTGACTGTCTGCCTCTGTGTCTGTGTGTGTATGACTGTCTGCCTGTGTGTGTGTCTGTGTGTGTGTATGACTGTCTGCATGTGTGTGTGTGACTGCCTGTGCGTGTGTCTGTGTGTATGACTGTCAACTGTGTGTGTGTGTATGTCTGTGTGTGCTGACTGTCTGTCCGTGTGCGTATGTGTGTGTGACTGTCTGCCTGTGTGTGTGTGTCTGTGTGTGTGACTGTCTGCCTGTTTGTGTGTCTGTGTGTATATGACTGTCGCATGTGTGTGTGTGTTGTATGTGTGTGACTGTCGCCTCTGTGTCTGTGTGTATGACTGTCTGCCTGTGTGTGTGTCTGTGTGTGTGTCTGTGTGTGTGTATGTGTGTCTGTCTGCATGTGTGTGTGTGTGTGTGTGTGTGTGTGACTGCCTGTGTGTGTCTGTGTCTATGACTGTCTGCCTGTGGGTGGGTGTGTGTGTCTGTGTGTATGACTGTGCCTGTGTGTGTTTGTGTCTGTGACTGTCTGTGTGTGTGTATGACTGTCTGCCTGTGTGTTTATGTGTCTGTGTGTATGACTGTCTGCCTGTGTGTGTGCATGCATGACTTTTTGCCTGTGTGTGTTTGTGTGGCTGTCTGCCTGTGTGTGTGGCTGTCTGCCTGTGTGTGTGTGTGTGACTGCCTGCCTCTGCGTGTGACTGCCTGCCTCTTCTTGTGTGTGTATGGCTGTCTGCCTGTGTGTGTATGTGTGTGGCTGCCTGTGTGTGTGTGTGGCTGTCTGCATATGTGTGTGACTGTCTGCATGTAAGTATGTGTGTGTGTGTTTGTGTGTAAAACTGTATGTGTGGCTGTGTGTGTGTGTGTGTGTCTGGCTGTCTGCCTGTGTGTGTGTGTGTGTGTGGCTATCTGCCTATAATTGTGTGTGAGTGTGTTTACCTACCTGTAACTGTGTATGTGTGTTACTGCCTGTACCTGTGTGTTTCTGCCTGATCCTGTGTATGTGAATAGCTGCCTGCGACTATGTGCATGTGGTGGATTTGACAGAGTATCTGTATAACTGTGTGCATCTGACTGTGGGACTGTATGCACATAACTCTGCAAAAAATATACACCTGGCCTAAATGCATGTTTTTTATCTGAATTAAATAACCATCACACACAGCCAATAAACCCAGCACAAATATCACATACAACTAATACACGCATATCACACACTGTTAATACACCCATTACAAATATCACACACAGCCAACACATAGCATACATATCACACACAGTCATCACACCTATCACATACACAGACAACACAAACATTACATCATACATGGATGACGGGGGGAGGGGGGGTGAGGCGCTGGACGCCTAAAGGCCTAAGGCCAGGCTAGTCCCCACCCCTGGTTTATACTGTCAGATTAGCAAATCAGATTCCACCCAATAAGCAGAGAACAGAATACTAGGCTACAGTGGACATGTGGTGAACAAAACCAGATATTTGACGACTGCAAAAATGTTGAGTGAACCGTTGAACCTCTATTTCTGCTATGACATGCAGGAGGTAGAGTCAGGTCTGGTATAATCCTAGTTTAAACATTTAAGGCAGATGTGAAGGTTTCATAGTGAGGAGGGATATATCCTTGGCACACATTACACCATTTACTTTAATACCAAATAAGTGTAATATAGATGCAACAGACTTATGTTACAAGACCATGCATATCTCTGAACGAGCCACAGTCTGCTTATTTATTTACAAGTGGCTAATCCCATCAGTGTAATGCACATATTACTTAAAATTGTTACCATAGAAATTTTAAAACTTGAATTTACTCCAACAACCTGCAAGGTCACAGTCAACTGTTCCAGTACTTTGTTGAATCCATGACGTGAAGATTCATACTGTTCTGAAAGTGAATGAAATCAAGGTATATGCACTTACCGTAATTAATCGGCCAGAGAGTTTAGGACTAGTGTTGGAGGAGGACTCAAGCTCTATAGATAAGTCACTGTGATTTGGAATTCCTCTGCTTATATCTTTCCCTAATGGAATGACAATACTTGGTTCTGCAGTGTGATTGCCACATTTAATTACCATCTTTAAGTACTGAAGGCCCATACACACATTTTAGATAAACAGTAAAATCCATACAGTAGAAAAATAATGTTATCAAGGTTTTTTGTAGTTGTTACTTCTTTCTTACTCTTTCAGATAGGATGCGGAATGGATAGTCACCAATGATGTTGCCTAATCTGTTGGATTTTGCCCACTGAAAGAGGCACCAAGACTATTTAACTGAATTAAGCCATTTTGGTGTCTAGATCAGGCCTCTGCAGTTGCACAGTTTTTTTCTCTGTCATTTAGAAGTTAAATCATAAACAGAGACATTAGTTTCTGTTTATTCAGCTCTAGCCACACACGCTCTGGCTGTGACTGACACTGTTTTCATGAAAAAGATAGCTTCAGATCTTATTTACGTTAGAAGTTTTTATCTCCTGCTCCGTTAATTAAACTTTAATCACATAAATTAAGCTCCTGCGGGCTCTATCAGGCCAATAAGGAAGCAACAAATAAATTCTAAATTAAACACACTGTGCAATAAAGGAAGTTGAAACATTAGATCTCTCTTAACAGGAAGTGTATTATTATTATTAGTAGTAGTAGTAGTATTTATATAGTGCCAGCTTATTCCGCAGCACTTTACATTAAAAATAGGAAGTCTGTGTAAGTCACAGGCAAGGGCTGCATAAACAAACTGATTTAAAGGACCACTATAGTGTCAGGAAAACATACTCATTTTCCTGGCACTATAGTGCCCTGAATGTGCCCCCACCCTCAGGGTCCCCCTCCCGCCGGGCTCTAGGGTGAGGAAGGGGTTAAACTTACCTCTTTCTCCGGCGCCGGGCGGAGAGCTCTCCTCCTCCTCGGCTGAATGCGCATGCGCGGCAAGAGCCGCGCGCGCATTCAGCCAGTCTCATAGGAAAGCATTCACAACGCTGGCATCTTCTCATCTATGGACGCTGGCATCTTCTCATTGTGAAAATCACAGTGAGAAGCACGCAAGCGCCTCTAGCGGTTGTCAATGAGACAGCCACTAGAGGCTGGATTAACCCTAATATAAACATAGAAGTTTCTCTGAAACTGCTATGTTTATAGAAAAAAGGGTTAACGCTAGCTGGACCTGGCACCCAGACCACTTCATTAAGCTGAAGTGGTCTGGGTGCCTATAGTGGTCCTTTAACTCCTAAATGGCAGGGGACTGAGCTGCAAGATTTCACTAGCATGATCGTAACAGCAAAACTGCTTCATTAAGCTAAAGTTGTTTTGGTGACTATAGTATACCAATAATGTGTAATACCCATATTCTATCAATAATTTATTAAGGTTAATACTTACAGTGTCAGCTAGAGGTCAATTCTTTTTTATATTTTATTATTTTATCTAAAAATATACATTTTTATACTTTATGACCTTTATGCCTTACCGGTAACGCTCAAGTCCAAGTACATTATATTTCTCAAGACATTTAGGCAGCTGAATAGATGGCTGACTCTAATGGGAAATGTAGACAGCAACATTACTATTTAAGGTCACTGCTAAATACTTTAGGTCCAGATCTATATGCGGAGTATCAAAAAAAGTCCTAACTGGCAAGGGAGCAATGCTTTAAGCTCCTGCCTGAATGAGACTGCAGTGGAGAGCTGACAGCAGTTTAGAGAGTGAGGAAGGGATTCAAAACATGGAGCCATGGGAGGATTGTCAGAGACTGCAAGGGAGAAAGTGCAGGAATGCATTCAAATCATGGAGCTGGGAGAGAGCTGTCAGACACTGTCTCTTCACTTTTTGCACTGCGCAGCAAAAGCACCAGGCTTAAATGGACAGTAGAGGCACCATAACAACTTCATCTAAATTAAGTTGTTTTGGTGCCAGAAAACCTGTGGGTGCACTCTTATCTGAAGAGGTAAAAATATTCTAGAACGGTTTAACCACAAAGAGAGCCTCCAGTGCTTATCCTCGGGTCCCCCAGACGCCATCTGGCTCCTAAATCTCAGTTTCAGGAAGTGCAAAGCGCTGCCGGGAAGGGGCACCATCTAGTCAGTGACTTCCTATTCACAAAACTCACTTGAAAAAGGTATGTTACTTTTCAATCCTGGCTCTCATTTCAATGATTTATGGAATTAATGATTATGGGGAAATTAAAGAATTTATAAAACCAAGCAGTTAGAATAAAATAGGGTTACAGGGACTCTTTTTTATTTGTTTTTATAAGTACATTCTGGCTATTGCATATCTAGGTATAGTTTTTTTTTTTTTTTTTAATGGATATATAGAATAACACACCAGGACATACTATGAAAGGCAAGAGAACTGCTCTAAATTCCTTATTTTAAAGGTTATGCTGCTCTATTAGGTACTTTGTTAGTATGAGAGAGACATATTTATAAGTCATTAAAACCTCCCTTCTATTTCTTGCCATATTTCCTTTGCATATGTACTATTAATAAAAATAAGGCGTACAAAGTTTACAAGAAATGACAGCAGAATGCTTCTACTAAGTATTTCCAATGTCAAATATTAATTCAAATCAAATTTATTGAGAAGCCAGTTGCATAAAAGTAAAGTAAACCAAGACCCACGGAAAGAAAACAAATACATGAGTTAACCCTTGGACGACCTTAGGATGTTCCTTCAGTATGCCTCCTAGCAGTTTCAGTAGCACAATCCCAATTCCGGGGTCCTGTCCTGTTATCCTGCTTTAGTTTTCTGGTGTCCTGCATATGGGGACACCAGTGAACTGTCCCCAGGCAGCACAGGACAAGCATTTCATCAGATGCACAAGCAAGTACTAAATCCATGCAGAGGGCACTTCAGCAGGTCCAGTTAGTAAGGGACCAGATTGTCATGGCCCTTTACTGGTCAAACCTACCCATTATGGACATTACTCGTTATGCCTCCTGCGTCCCAATGGCATATCTCACAATATTGGGACATATGCTTAGGCTTTGATGCAAGCAGGTTTAAATCTCTGATTACCAGAAAGTCCAATATATCAATAGATACCTGGAGCTCCGGTCTGTAAGCAAGGTTGAACTTTAGTGGCTCAAACCTATCAGATTAGCTGTGACAAGCACTTACATTCAAACGTCTGTGTTTTTACACTACCCAGTAATATCACCATTGACATTGTGGCATATTGGGACCCAAAAACCCCATCAAGTGGTCGGACAGATAGAAAGTAAGTAAGTCGTAGCTCTCAAAAGCCCTGTCACAGAATTCAGATACACAGAACCACAATACAGGGGTTAAAAAAACAAAACAACTAAAAAAGCAGTTTCCTCCCCTGATTCTTCGAAACAGTGCTTTTCTCCCCTTGATTCTAAGACCTGACAGTGCACAGCATTGTTAGTGCTGTACATTGTACATAGTGATATCATTATCAAGGATTCCTTTGTTAATAGAAGTTCTGAAAAAAAAAACATACTGGACCTCAATTAATTAAAAAAAATAGTAAATGCATCATTAAATATTATTATTTCAAAGTTAAAAACAGTGTATAAAATAGCTATGACATATACCAACCCAGGATATTAAATGTTGTCTTTTCTTACATTTGAAACACTAATGCTTATGGAGTTAGACAATCACCTTAGTTCTTAAGGGATTAATATAAATTGTAAACCTAAAAACAACAACAACAACAACAACAAAAAAGAGCAAAAGAACAGATGCACAGAGACAGTGGATCACATCTCCACACCTATAGACTGAAAACAAAAGGGAGAAATTCAGCAAAAAATTCTACTTTATTTACACATAAAGTAATCACATAAAACAACAAAGCAGGACTAATTTCATAACACACAAGTGTCTCTATTTAGGAGAGACAGTCCCTATTTTGTGCCAAAATCCTTTTGTCCCTCTTTTCTCTTTGCATTTTGTAGGAACTCTGTATTCTTGTTTTGTCTGAATTTATACAGAGTGCCACAGCAACGATACCCCCAGTAATGTGTCTTTAAAGGGAAAATCGGGACCCCTAATGCACTTTAGCTAAGTGTGAAGAGTGTGTCCTCTTGTTTAATTTTGCAACAAGTGCAAATTTTAATAGAAATTGGCACTTTTATAAATGAACCTTGTTACAAACCTTTTTTAAAAAGACAACTCTTCCTGTTACTTCCTGGTTTGTTTAGCTCAGTGGAGCTAAACTCAAGAGGCAGCAATTGCTGAGAGCGCCTGACTTGCAAAGACTTCTCATTGAGCTGCATTGGGAAGTCTGTGATTGGACAGCCACAGAAAGTCTGGGAGGGGTTAGAAGGGGAGTTCTGTGGAATTTGTTGGCGCTTTATAAATAATAAAAATTCTAATAATAAAGGTAGTAGACAAGAGAACTACAGCTTTTGCAAGCTGTTTTTACATATTCCACAATGAAAATATGCATAATTAAATGCATGCAAGTTTTCATTGAGGGAGTAACTACTAAACAGTGTTTGTTTTCTTGTTCTTTTTTTTTGTTTTTTGTTTTTTGTTTTTTGGTAGCGTTGTGACCCTTTAAACTACAATGAATGTGTTTTGAAATCAGTCTGTATAAATAAGATATATTGTTCTTCTTTCAAATAACATTTTAGTTGCATAAATTGTTATTAGTAAATAATAACAAATGGAAAACGGCATGGCTGCCCCTTATCTCCACTCCTATTTATTCCCGAGCTAGAGTCCTTACTGAATGCAGTGAGGCAACAACCTCGCATAGAGGATATGAAGGTAGGCCAACATCAATACAAAGTCACGGCATTTGCGGATGACTTATTGTTCACCCTCAGTAACCCGACCGCATCTCTCCCAGCTTTAATGAGTGAACTCTCCACTTACAGTGCCTTGTCCAACTTTAAAATCAATACTGAAAAATGTGAAATATTGAACCTTACCTCGCCAGAGAAGGACAAGTCACATTTACAGGCACAATATGCCTTTCAATGGGCTGCACGATCTATCAAATACTTGGGAGTTAACATAACCCCCACACTAAGACATTATATGGAGCCAATTTCCCTCAACTACTGGGAGCTATTAGTGAGGACTTAGAGGCTTGAAATAAACCACACTTCCGCTGGTTCGGTTGTGTTAATATTCTTAAAATGAATATCCTCCCTAGACTGCTCTATTTGTTGAACACACTCCCTATCATAATCCTACGCACCTTCTTTAAGAAGATCCAATCCTTATTCACCCAATTTAATTGGGCCCAATGGCGTCCGAGAATAGGATACAATATTCTCACAAGACCTAATGAAAATGGGGCGTGGGCCTCCGTAATATTTGGATGTACTACCTGGTGATCCACTTGGGGCGCATTGTCGACTGGTCGGTCCAGTCTCCGTCCAAGCAATGGATCCCAATAGAGCAGACTCAAATCGGAGAATCGCTATCCACTTTGCCCTGGCTTCTGACATCACCTAATGACTGGTCTGTCCCCACACACCTGACGGTGGCAGCAAAACTACAAAAAAAAGTGTGTCAAATGCCGGAAATATTGCCAACCCCGTCCCCTAAATACCCTATTACCCACAACCCCCTCTTCATCTCAGGGAGGGGTAGTATACAGCTGGGACCACAGAGGGAAGGTAGGAAGGCCCCATATATCAGGTTGGTGGAGGTCATGGGGGAGGAGGGCCCGATTCCATCACCGCGTTGACTAATGATAGAACCCCTACCCTTATGTAACGGTTTCTAATACTTTCAAATGCAACATTTCTTGAAAGCTCAGGGTCTTTTAACCTGGAACTCAAGGGACCTGACTAAATTCGAACTCTTATGCTTGGGAGACAAGCTGACTCCCAAACTGACCTCTGCATGCTATAAACTCGTACAGACTCAGGTACACTCACAACTGCCATACTTTACCAGACTCTGGACAGACCACTTGGACACCGATCTGGGGGGGGAGGGAGTGGACTACTATCTTTAAATCGATCTTCCACTCCCACTTTAGTATCCCTCTGCAGGAAATTAACTATAAGTTCATTTCCAAATGGTTCATTACTCCAGTGGATGTACATAGATATGACCCCACCCAGGAATGTATTTACCACAAGGCAAACAAGGCATTTGCCTAGGGCGGCACTTTCAGGGGGGTGCCAAAAAATGCCACCGCAAGCTCCCAGACAAATGCCTTGTTTGCCTCGTGTTCTGGGGCTGTCCACCTTACAGTGAGTGACTGAGTGAGTGAGTGAGTGAGTGAGTGAATGTAGCTGTCAATGTGTGTCTGTGAGTGAGTGAAAGTGTGTGTGTCTTTCAGAGAATGGGTGTGCCTGTGAATGTGTGTCAGTGTGTGTATGTCATTTTATGTGTATCTGAGAGTGTGTGCCTGTCAGTGAGTGGATGTGTCAGTGTGTGTCTGTCAGTGAAAGTGTGTGTTGGTTAAACAGTGTGTGCCAATGACTGTGTAGCCGTCAGTGAGTGTATATCAGTGCATGTATCAATGAGGACATGTGTCTGTCAGTCAAAAAAGTGGCCTTGACACGAATTGGGAGGGGCAATTTAGATTTTGGGGGTGTCCAAATTTAATCGGGCCTAGGGCAGCACAAATACAAAATACACCACTGACCCCACCACAACCTCCAATTGCTGGAGATGTGGAACGGATAGGGGGACCTCCCAACACATATGGTGGACATGCAGATCAGTATCGAACTTCTGGAAAGAAGTATGGAATACAGTAAACTTGGTGACAAAAGTGAACATACCCCATAAACCAGAGGCACTTCTCTTTTTCCATTTTACACTGCCGCAAAGACGCCTTAAACACTCCCTCCTATACTTCATACTTCATATACTTCATGCTGACAGCAGCCAAGTCAAGCATAGTGAGCCATTGGAAGTCGACAACAATACCCTCTAGGAAAGATTGGTACTGGAAAATCGAATACTTTCATACGATGAAGGAACTTAGATGGGGGTCTCTCGACAAATACCATAGATACACAGCCATATGGCAACCCTGGACAGATTTCATGAACGGGACGCTAAGTCCCCCTGGGACTCAGGCACTCTGATAGGGACCGAGGGCACCCAATAGGCCAACCCTAGCCGCACTCTACCAGATAGCGATACATGCCCGATGGACCAGGACTGTGAGCTGACGTTATACCACAAGACTAGATGGATAGGACATAGAAGAGAGACTGAGCATGAAGTTATAACATTTGTCACTACTTAGTTATTTTAGTGTTTTCGAATTTTAGTTATGTTTCCTTTATCATGGAGCGGTCACAATGACACACACACCCTTCTGGCGGTGACGCCACGCTATGCTGACTACACTAGTGTCAACTGGCAAAGGTTGAGTAGCGCACCACACATGAAGACAAGGTATGAGCTGCATGAGAAAGGCCTCTTATCTGTCATGCGGGGCAGATAGTACCCTAATGCCCACAATTTAGGTCGCCCTGTGCTCCGAAGTCCGGTAGCAACATATACATTTCCAGCGAGGCGTGTTGTTTACCACTGTTACATGTCCATGATATTATTGTTACTGAAAACATGATATGTTATGTTTTGATATGATTTGTATTGATATGTTGTGGAATATTGATACGATATATACAAACTGAAACAAAACCAAAAAAAAAAATTGCTATTAGTAAGTCACCTAAAATTTCTCAGAACAGGTCTTACCATCTCACATCCCCACTCTCACCCCTAAAATGAAAGTATCCCACTTTTTCTGTTTGGAATGTTAGAGGGTATATACTTCTAACGTTGTGAAATAAGACATGACTGCTAAAGATGCATTCCACAAAAGCAGAACATATTATTGCTATTATTATGTTATTATTTATATAAAGCGCCAGCAAATTCCATAGCGCTGAACAATGAGTGGACTAACAGACACATAATTGTAACCAGACAAATGGACGCACGTCAACAGAGGGGTTGAGGGCCCTGCTCCATGAGCTTACATGTATTAGTAGGGGTAATGAAATAGGTTGCTAGAAAAGTATTCACTGAGAAGTTAGGTTATTTTTGACAGTTGCAGAAGAGGAGTCATGTGGGGAGGGGGTGAATGAAAACCCGCTAACAGTTTAAATGATATGCTTTCCTGAAGAAGTGTGTTTTCAAAGTTTTTGAAGTCTAGGTGAAAGTCTAATGGAGAAGGGAAGGGAGTTCCACAGAAAAGGTGCAGCCCTGGATGTCACGCCGAGAGCAGTATGGGTCCCGGCGGGCGCGCATCGTTGCAGCGGCATTACCACATGTCAAATGCCGCCGGAACCTTACCTGTCCTGCAGATAACCCTTAGAGTGCCATTCCATTTTGAACGTGTGGGTGTGTCAAAAACAAATGTCCACTATCACATGCTTCCTTGCAGCCAATCAGGGAGCACCTTAGGCTATATATACCTTTTTTGTCAATTTCTCAGTGCCCTGTAGTGGTTTCCATTGTGGTTATCCGAGAGCGCGTTTCTGGTATTGATTCTAGTGTATTTAACCTTGGCTTTCCTTCTGACTATCCGATCTCTGTATTCTTTGACCTTTGGCTTGGCTCCTGACTATTCTGACTTCTATATTCCTTGACCCTTGGCTTCTTCATTGTTTCTGTGATGTCTACATTCTTGCATGGGCCAATCCCTTGTGGGAAAGTGGAACGAATGTAGCTTACAACTACATAGAATTCATCACTGAATTCAAAAGATCTTTTGAACCTCTTGGGAAAGTTAAGAAGGCAGCCAAGGCGTTAATGCGGATAAAACAGGGCAACAGATCCGTTGTGCCACAGAATTCCGCATACTGGCGGCTGAGGTAGATTGGACAAACAGCGGTTTGGTAACTGCTTTTCGGAAGGGCTACATGAGGCTTTATTAGATGAAACAGAAGTTAAAGATCTTCCGGATTTGCTGGAGGATTATGATTGATATTGATAACTGCCTTAGGCAGAGATCTAAAACCAAGACACGGACTATCCGTACCTCTGTTTCCCTGGCTCTTCGTATTACTCCATCTGCCCCTGCAGTTGCTATTGAATCCGAACCTATGCAACTGGGAGTGATGAAGCTCTCAGGGGCGGAGAAACAATACCGTAGGGCTGAACTGTGGTCTAAACTGCCCAATACGTCCGGAAAACCTCTGCACCTAAGCACTGTTAGAGGACTGGCCTTAGATGTTATGAAATTGTCCTCTACCATGCCTTACAATAGATTCCTCCTCTCAGTAGTTCTATATTGGGGTGCTCATACCATTCCATGCAAGGCTCTTGTCGATCCAGGAGCTGCTGAAAGCTTTATTGACAAGAGATTCGTAAACGACCTTCTTATTCCTCTAAAGGATAGATATTTTTATGATTGTTTTCTGTCTGTATGTCTCTGTTTATGAGCCCATTAGTTCAAATTATCCAACTAGAAGCTCAAGCAACATAAGTAGACAACTTAAGCTTGTTCATATAGTATAGACTATTTTTATATGGCATGGTTTACTACCACATCTTCCAATTAGAATACTGCAAATTCTTTGAATACTGGATTCCATGTATATTTTTGTTATAAAATTATATTTTCATGCATATTTCTCTTTGAATAAAACACAATATTTTAAAATGAACCTGTCATCACTCACCTGACCCTCCATGCCCCAGCTGTGACCATTAAACGAGTACCATTAAATTGGGTAATAGTAACAACCCCTGGATGCTGGGCTAAGGTAACACCCACAGGACGTACTTGAAAACCAGAGTAATCTGAGTGTACCTTTCCTGGTTAAATACTTTGTTATTATTATTACAGAAGTGGATATTGCACTTCTATAACACTCACCTCTGGTCCGCCCGCATTCTGCCCGGTCTCTTCACTGAATTGCCCTGCATGGGGATAGTTCTGCCAGCATGGCAAACCTCTTCCATGATGCGGACATGCTGGATTCGTTGCCAGTCATTCTGATCCTATAGTCAGCGCTAGCAGTGCTGGCTTTGAGTTACCCTAGCAACCACAACACATGTACTCTGGTTGCTATGGGTGGAGAGCAGAAGTACTGTCTGTTGGTGGTCTGTTCTTCCCTTCCTTATCAATCAATTCATTGGCATAAAATCCATGCTGAAAATTTGATTGACAGGTGTGAGAAAAATCTATTTTAAATAGGTTTTTCTCCCAATCTATACATTTGCTGTCAAAACTGCTGGCACAATGTATGGATAACAGTTTATGCTCTCTAAAAACAGATACACCTTAAGTAGAACCCAAACTCTCACCCTATTACACATGTTCACATTTTGGATTAACATTAAAGGATCACTATAGTGTCAGGAAAACAAACTCATTTTCCTGATACTATAGCATCCTTAGGACCCCCCACTCTCAGGGTCCCCCTCCCTTGGCACTGAAGGGGTTAAAACCCCTTCAGTTACTTACCTTTAACCAGCGCCGGGCTCCCTCGGTGCTGGTGACCTCTCCTCCCCCGCCGACGTCAGCTCCCGAGTGGAGCCGAATGCGCATGAGCGGCAAGTGCCGTGCGCGCATTCAAACAGTCCATAGGAAAGCATTTCTCAATGCTTTCCTATAGACGTTCTGCATGCTGGATGCGAATTTCGCATCCAGCGTTGCAGAAGCGCCTCTAGCGGCTGTCAGGAAGACAGCCACTAGAGGTTGGATTAACCCTGCTATCTAAACATAGTAGTTTCTCTGAAACTGCTATGTTTAGATCTGAAGGGTTAAAACCTGGGGGACCTGGCACCCAGACCACTTCATTGAGCTGAAGTGGTTTGAGTGACTATAGTGTCCCTTTAACTTGACATAACCATTAACATTTTTATTAAAATTGGTGCTTATTATCACTTAAAGGACCACTCTAGGCACCCAGACCACTTCAGCTTAATGAAGTGGTCTGGGTGCCAGGTCCAGCTAGGGTTAACCCATTTTTTCATAAACATAGCAGTTTCAGAGAAACTGCTATGTTTATGAATGGGTTAAGCCTTCCCCCTAATCCTCTAGTGGCTGTCTCATTGACAGCTACTAGAGGCGCTTGCGTGCTTCTCACTGTGATTTTCACAGTGAGAGCACGCAAGCGTCCATAGGAAAGCATTATGAATGCTTTCCTATGTGACCGGCTGAATGCGCGCGCAGCTCTTGCCGCGCGTGCGCATTCAGCCGACGGGGAGGGGAGAAGGAGGATCGGAGGAGGAGAGCTCCCCGCCCAGCGCTGGAAAAAGGTAAGTTCTACCCCCTTTCCCCTTTCCAGAGCCGGGCGGGAGGGGGTCCCTGAGGGTGGGGGCACCCTCAGGGCACTATAGTGCCAGGAAAACGAGTATGTTTTCCTGGCACTATAGTGGTCCTTTAATGCTATAGGAATTTTCTCCTACGTGCCCTAGTTCTGTCTGGGTAAAGACAGCACCAGAACATATAGGAGAGAATTCTAGTCCCATCAAGTGATAATAAGCACCAATGTTTTATCTAATCCATTTGTATACATGCCATTTTAAATAATTTCTATTTACTGCTTTTGATTAACAAATACATACTCTTATGTCTCTATTTTGAAGACAAATCAATACATCTGCTAAGCCAATTGTTTTTCTGAGACATATTTAGAAAAAGGAATTAATCATTTAATTCACCATGAAAAGATCAAATTATGTGCAAATATCAATTTTTTTTTTTTTTTTTTAATTTATTGTGGCTTTTGCAACAAACTTTCACAAAATTAGTATTTCTTCTCTTGAATCTGATTGGACACACATGTTCAAAGGCTACTGGTTAAACGATATCCAAAACATGTTGACATATACCATTTGCTGTCTGAATGTGAATGGGTTAAATATTTGTTTGCACATGGGTGAAAGCAATTGTAAGGATTTTTCAAATGGCACAGAAATGACAAAGGATTCAGCTAAAAGGTTGAATCCAAACTGAATTTCAGGCATCCATTAGCCTTGCTTTAACAATGCACTCTACATAAAGTCCTTCTCTGCTTGAGTGGGTCCGTGTGGTCAGACTGAAAAGATACCCAGGCAGCAGGGGTCCAGCAACCAATCCTCCATCATTGTCAATAAGTAAAATGGAGAGTCATATAATTTCCTTTGCTGTTCCAATGGTTCCATAGCTCATTGCCTTCCCTTTTGTTTCAGTAATAGATTTAATTAACTTCCAATTAATCATAGAGAGTGATATTTAAAGCTCATCCCAGCAGAGTATTGAGTCATAGACCAACGAATATAGATATGAAAGGCTTCAGTAATCGCGAGGTCACATAAGATAGATGTTTATCGCAGATGAAGAAGGGGGTAAGAGACATTTATATGTCTACTCTACTCAGAATAAATGTTTTAAGATAATTGCTCCTCTTCAAAATACAGCATTACAAAAGACCTAGCCATGCAGGGAAGAAGATAAATAGAGAATCAGAGAGAAACTGAAAAAGATAAATAATAGGCTGTTGGTGTAAAGATGCCACATGATCATGACTTTATGTGTAGTCATTACTACATACTGCTTGCAGCCTTTAAATGCCCTTTCTAGATATAGGGGTTAAGTTGCTGCATAAGTCATGCAGAAAACTGATTTCTACGTCCGTTCTCAAGCGTACTGCCGAAAAATGATGCAGAACATAACCGGTAACAACAACATTCAATGGATTCTCTGAATGTTTGATATCAATTAAATTTAAGTCTGTTTTACTTTTTATTTTTTTTGTGAAAATTATTTGTTTGTATGATATCTATTGATAACATCTGAAAGTCTAACAGCAAAATGAAAAAAATGGAATAAAACCATAAAATGCTCTTGTTAAAGGGTTCTACTATTTCATTATTTGCCACCACTGCTGGAAAGCTATCCCACATCTACAATTACTTCTCAAATAATATAGTTTACTGCTGTTAACTAAACTTTTCTCCTTCTGGATCTTTGTTACCTTCTTTCTACATGAAAATAAACAGTTTTTCTTTTTCTTGTATCCATAATTATAGTTGAAAAAAATCAAATAGACAACACTTGAATCATAAATGTAAAATATGAAATAAAAAAATGATGGTCCTAAGGAGAACTCACAGTGAATGAGCTACTGTAACTATTTGACAAATTTAAATAGATTAATTTGTTTATTTGATAAAATAAATAAATACATGAACCTATTTTTAATTATGCATATAGTTGGTAGCCCATTTACTATGAGTGCTCATTTTAGGCTCAACATTATAGAAGCTAAATAGCTCATTCACTGTGAGCTTACATTTCAGGACCATCATTTAAGAAAACAAAATTCCTATGACTTTGTAGAATTATTTTCCACCTTATGTAGTTTGCCCCAAATATATAAAACATGTGTGAATCGATATGAAATGGGTTGGATCAAATGCATGGTCAGTCCAAGAGTAGTAAGTGAGATGTTTTTAGTCAATATGGTGTGGTCATGATCGTTGATTTCTTTCTGAATGGATTGTGTCGTCTAGAGCTGTGTGTGATAATTTGCTGTTCATACAAATAACAGGGATATAATTCATTCTGATTTCTTATGCATACATGCCTATACTTGTTGTCTTTCTGTATAAGGTCAGTATGTTTAGGTTACTCACTGTTTGTTGAGCTAAGTTGTGTTTATTGTTGATTGTGCACATTCTTTTCCTCATTCCTTTCCTAGTGTTTTATAAGCAGGGTGTCCAAACTGTCTGCCCTGCCACTCCCTTACGTCTCCCATAGGGTCCACAGTCCTATGTCATTGTTCCTCCTCTCTGTAAACATTGTGCTCTATTTATATCCCATGTTTTCCACAATGAGCACCCCACTTTTACCAAATTTTAGCACTTTTCCAGACACTATCTACTCAGTGGTTGCTAAATAGGTAGTGTCTTATCCCCGTACTAAAACGTGTTTGGTGTTTAAATATATAAGATTGGGAAAACTGTATATAGCTCCATCCAGTGGTTGGCTGAAAGTTGTGAGGTACCACCAGAGAAACTGTTTGGAGACTAGTGCTGAGGTGCCATGTTGCCCAAGTTCCTGGAGGACCTAAGTGACATGGAGCAGGGGCAGATACAGTAGCAGTTTCAGGTATGGAACCAAATGTGGGAACCAGGCAGGCACCCCAATCCTGTATTAGGTAGTATTACATATTTGTGGTTTATGATCTCATGCTTCTTTGCTTTCAGTTTTATGTTGGTTAGATGGTACAAGGACCAAATCACCCCACATAACTTGATGATATATACCAAAAATAAATCAAGGACAAAAATCAATGCAGCTCCGAGCATTTTCTGAGTTGCAGTGATTTAAAAGGATTTAAAGGGCACTTTCAGCACTGCACCATAGTCACTGCACCATAGTCACTGCACCATCTGTCACTCTAGGGCCCACTAATTGTAGCCTCAGATGACAAGGGGGACCCTCAAGTATGATACCTCGGGCTCCTTGGTACAAGCAGGGATTTGCTGCCAATGGAATTTAAAGCCCTGTGCTGCATGATGACAGACAGTCATATGGTTGGCATTCCCAAAGGTTCTGTCTTTGGTCCCCTATTGTTCTCAGCCTACACTCCCTCCCTTGGTAAACTCATCAGCACCTTTGGATTCCATTATCATTTATGTGAAGATGACACACAAATCTACCTGTCCTCTTCTGATCTCTCTCTGCCCATCTTGACTCATGTCTCTGACTGCCTCTCTGCGATTTCCAACTGGATGGCTGCTCACTTCCTTAAACTCAAACTGTCCAAAACAGAACTTCTGGTCTTTCTTCCCTCAAGTGTTGCTACTCCCGTGTCTGTCTCCCTCCAAGTCAACGGCGCCACCATCGCCTCTACCTCACAGGCTCGCTGCCTAGGTGTTCTCTTTGACTTCCGACCTCTCCTTTACCCCTCATGTCCAGTCGATCACCAAATCCTGCCGCTTCCATCTCAAAAACATAGTTTGCATTTGCCCCTATTTAACACCAGACACATCTAAGGTGCTGGTCCATGCCGTTGTTCTTTCTCGCCTTGACTACTGCAATCTCCTTCTCAGTGGTCTTATGTGATCCCAGATTGCACCGCTGCAATATATAATGAATGTGGCGGTAAGGCTCATTTTCCTGTCCACCTGCACCCATGCTTTCCCCCTCTGTCAGTCCCTACATTGGCTTCCAGTTAGACATAGGGCTCAATTTAAGTTTCTGGTGCTTGCTTACAAGTCCCTACATAATGCTGCTACAACCTACCTATCCTCCCTAATACCCAAGTATGTCCCATCAAGGCCCCTGCGCTCTACCGAAGACCTACGTCTATCCTCTGTCCGTACTCCCACATCTGATGCTCACCTCCAAGACTTCTCTCGTGTCAGGAATAGCGGATGCCCAACACGTAGAACTTAAGTAAAAAGAAAAGAAAACCCTAAGACGTATTACCAGGCCTTAGAATGGCCGGATTTAACATATAAAAGAAAAAAACCACAAGACAGGATATGGACAAGTATGTAGAAATCACGGAAACAATACACAAGCCAAGGGTCAAGGAATATAGAAGTCAGAATAGTCAGAAGCCAAGCCAAAGGTAAAGGAATACAGAGATCGGATAGTCAGAAGGAAAGCCAAGGTCAAATACACTAGAATCAATACAGAATACAGAAACACGCTCATGGATAACCACAATGGAAACTCATGCGCATTCGGCTCCACTCAGGAGCTGACGTCAGCGGAGGAGGAGAGGTCACCAGTGCCGAGGAAGCCCGATGCTGGATACAGGTAAGTAACTGAAGGGGTTTTAACCCCTTCAGTGCCAAGGGAGGGGGACCCTGAGGGTGGGGTGGTCCTAAGGATGCTATAGTGTCAGGAAAATTAGTTTGTTTTCCTGACACTATAGTGATCCTTTAATGTTAACCCAAAATGTGAACATGTGTAATAGGATGAGAGTTTGGGTTCTACTTAAAGCATATCTGTCATGCCCAAAACTACTTTTGCTCTTTTTAGAGAGCATAAACTGTAATCCATACATTGTGCCAGCAGTTTTGCCAGCAAATGTATGGATTGGGAGAAAAACCTATTTAAAACAGATTTTTCTCACACCTGTCAATCACATTTTCAGCATGGATTTTATGCCAAAGAATTGATTGACAAGGAAGGGAAGAAGAGACCACCAACAGACAGTACTTCTGCTCTCCACCCATAGCAACCAGCGTACATGTGTTGTGGTTGCTAGGGTAACTCAAAGCCAGCACTGCTGGCGCTGACTATAGGATCAGAATGACTGGCAACGAATCCAGCATGTCTGCATCATGGAAGAGGTTTGCCATGCTGGTAGAAGTATCCCCATGCAGGGCAAATCAGTGAAGAGACCGGGCAGAATGCAGGCCGACCAGAGGTGAGTGTTATAGAAGTGCAATATCCACCTCTGTAACAATAATAACAAAGTATTTAACCAGGAAAGGTACACTCAGATTACTCTGGTTTTCAAATACATCCTGGGGATGTTACCTTAGCCCAGCATCCAGGGGTTGTTACTATTTTCCAATTTAATGGTACTCATTTAATGGTCACAGCTGGGGCATGGAGGGTCAGGTAAGTGATGGCAGGATCATTTTAAAATATTGTGTTTTATTCAAAGAGAAATATGCATGAAAATATAATTTTATAACAAAAGTATACATGGAATCCAGTATTCAAAGTATTTGCAGTATTCTAATTGGAAGATGTGGTAGTAAACCATGCCATATAAAAATAGTCTATACTAATGCCATATAAAAATAGTCTATACTATATGATCAAGCTTAAGTTGTCTACTTATGTTGCTTGAGCTTCTAGTTGGATCATTTGAACTAATGGGCTGATAAACAGACACAAACAGACAGAAAACAATCATAAAAATATCTTGGGAAAATTGTGCAATTATATTAATTTATAAAATAACGCACAACTATAGCAGTATTAAAGAATTGGCAGAGATCAGTGACAAAATGAATACAGCCAAGATGTTAATAGAACCCATATGGTTTACTCTAATTTGTCTAATATGGAAAATATATACATTTGTAGGAAGTTTATTATGTCTGTGCCAACAATCTTAAGCCTAGATTTTATGTTTTTCGAATAAGCTTTTAAAATTATGTAATATATTTCGATAAACCTTTAAATGATTCATCCACAAATGTCATCGATAAAGTTTATGGATTTTTTGTGGAAATCATTTGAAATGCTTGTCCAAAAATATTAAATCAAGGCCATACTTAGAGACCCAGTGTACTATTTTTTTTTAGTCTGCCTTTTTATCACAATGATATGCAATGCTTAATAAAAATCAATAGAGAACATGGTCGTAAAAAAAAGTATCAAAAGTTTTTGTTTTGTTTTTTTCAGCCTGGTTAAAAGTTAGAGAACCAGGGCAATCTGGTAACAAATGGGCTAGTAGAACAATCTGTTCCTGGAAATGAAGTAAGAAGAACCTAGACCTTGACTGCTACTGCAACATCAGAGCCTATAAGATGGGCTACATGAAACTTATGTCGGAATGATAGCTGAATAAGAGAGACCATCAGCTACACTAACACCAAAACTGCTAGTTACAGAATGTTTGAACATAGTCAAGAAGAAACTAGTTTCACAACTGGAATTCGATAGATTACACAAAAGAATATGCAGGTGGATGAAACTCTGATAACCACAACAATACCTACTACATAGCAAGCAGTGCTTGACCACTGGATAAAACTGCCAAAGATCATTGGAAAACTATCACCAGACAGTATGCTAGCAGTAGTTAATGAGGCACTATCTATCACAAATACCATCACAGTGACCAAGAAGCTAATATCTGCCACAGTATTTGTGGTCTTCCAAATACTTGACTTCAATATCAGGCTGCAAAAGAAACAATACCCACCATGGAGACTGGAAACCAAGATAAAATCAGGATATATGGAAGTTAGCAAGCTGGATCAACTTCACAGAGATGGAAAGATCAAGGATAGCTCTTGACTACTGAGCTAATATGCTAATACTAGGGTCTCTGGAAACAGCCAAGCAAAGGCTGACAGAACTGGCAACCAGACTGAGCAGATACATCAGAGAAGCAGAGAATAATTGAATTTTTTACCAAAGAACCATACAAGATGTATGTACAGCTGCCTACACCCAGAATTACAAGCAGTCATCATTACAGCCAGAGATATTTAGCAATGAGAAGCCCACAAGAAAAGTTGATGAGCACCAGGTCCTGACATGATCCACACCTACTGGATAAAGTAACTAACAGCATTGCATGAACACGTAGCAGCACAAATAAAGCAGCTGCTAGCAACAGGCTCCTACAATGCAGAAAAATACTGGTCATGAAGGACCCTCACAAGGCAGTAACACCATCTAACTACCGACCAATTACCTGCCTCCCAACAACATGGAACACCATCTAACTACCGACCAATTACCTGCCTCCCAACAACATGGAACACCATCTAACTACCGACCAATTACCTGCCTCCCAACAACAACATCATAGCTTCCAAGATCGATGGACATATGAATCAATACATGATACTCAGGAAGGTATTGGAAATAGAAGCTGAAAACACCAGCTGCTGATAGACCATGATGCACATATGGATACTGGAATGCTTGGCTCTACACGAAAACAACAAGACACCAAGAGCGTTCAACAAGAACTCAATGTACAAGTAGAAAACAACACTAGAAGCCAATTCGAGGACAATTACACAAGTGGACATCATATGTGGTATATACCAATGATGATCCCTGATACTGTTCCGCATAGGCCTCACACCAGCTAAATCGTCATGAAGAATGGATATGGACACAGGTTCATGAGTGGACCTACCATCAACCACCTTCTGTACATGGACAACATAAGGCTGTATGCCATGAATTAGTGAGACATTAATTCACTGATAAATAGGATATGCAACAACGACACTGGAAGGTCATTCAGATTATAAAATTGTAGCTAAATGATAGAAAAAATAAGGAAAACGTTAATGACAGTAGGAGTTAAAATGCCAGAAGGCCAAAAAGGAGACAGCAATAAGTACCTGGGGCTAACACAAACACGTGGGAACCACGAGGAAGAGCTAAGAAGGACAGCAACAACCAAGTATGAAGTCCCAGCTTAATGTCAAGAACAGGATTGTGGCGAAACCAACCTCGCCACTGTACACTGGAGAAGCCTGGTTGCTCGCCTGCTCCCTTTAGACTATGGTCCTGCATTTTAAACTTTTATTTTACCGGCAGAAAGGTTTATTCGTGCCTTTCTGCGGACTGTTAAAGCCATACTACCCCAGATAGCTATGCCATGGAGCCCAGCCGTATACTGAAAGACTGTATGAAAGACTTTGGCTCCATGGCGATTGAACTGTATGTAGGTGATCAGATCTAAGCTATCTGGGGATATGTAGAATGTCTATGTTTTATGGAATAAATGTAACTGTATGTAATTTTATGTCTTTTCCTGTTCGTCTGCTAGCAGCTATTCGTGTGTCTCCAGTTCGGGAGTTTGGAGGGCTACTTGGTATGCAGTTCGATAGTTTCGAGTATTCCCTTGGTATGCAGTTCGGGAGTTTCGAGTATTCCCTTGGTTGCAGTTCGGGAGTTGGTGAATTCGTGGGTTTGCAGTTCGGGAGATTGGTGCTTGCAGTAGCTGTCTGTGCAGCTGAAAAAGGGGAATATCGCCTAAACGGTTTTTAAACTCTTGTGGGCAAAACGGTCCGTTACAAGGATCAATGCCTTTTATACCTGTGTCCTACTAGTTATCAGGAACCCAGTGAAAATAATAACCTGTCCAAGATACTATGGATATCAAGACCTAGAAATTATTCACTATGATAGGAGCATTCCACTTAAAATCAGGCACCAAGAGACTGTACACCAGCCGAAGGTGGAAGGCCGGGGCCTGATGAGTAACAAGGCCACAGTCCTGGATGAAACAATGAACATCCACAGATACATCACAAAGATGGCTCCCAAAGATGAACTACTAAGGGAATGCCTGTGCCAACAACAAAAGAGAGAGGATGCAGGTAAAGAGGAGGTACATTTCTGAGTGGTACATTTCTAAACTCAAAATACATTTTCAATGATAATTCCATCATGTCCTTCTTAAAAGAGTTCTATAAGACATGCCACTTTTCTAAGCAATGGAGAGAAACATATTATTACTAAAACACATTTGCTTATCTTGTGCTATGGTATCATTCATTACCCAGCAAAAATAATACTAATTTCACTTAGTATTCCAGCATATCCCTCTGAATAATGCAGCATGTCCCCAGTGGTGTATCCTGGTTTTGTGCTGCCCTAAGCATGACAAAATTCAGGAACCCCATCCTCCCCCCCCCCCCCACCTTCTAAATACACATACACATTCTAAATACACATACACACTCACTGACAGACACATATACACTCAGTGTCAGACACACACATTCGCTGACAGACACTAGCTAACAGACATACACACTCACTGACAGACACATACAGTCACTAACAGACACACACAGTCACTAACAGACACACGTTCACTATCAGACACGCATAAACTCTTATTAACAGACATTCATACACACTCACTAACAGACACATACTAACACATTCACTAACAGACACAAACACATACTAACACACTCACTAACAGACACACACACACACACACACACACTGAAACACACACACACACACTAACAGACACACACACACACTCACTAACAGACCCAGACAGTCACTAACAGACACACACTAACAGACACGCATACACTCTCAATAACAGACATGCATAAACACTCATGGACTTGAATACACACTAACAGACTCACACTAGCACACTTACTAACAGACACATACATAGTAACACACTCACTAACAGACACACACGTACTAACACATTCACTAACAGACACACACACATACTAACACACTCACTAACAGACACACACTAACAGACACACACACTCACTAATAAACACACTCACTAACAGACACACATAGTAACACACTCTCTAACAGACACACACACACTCGCTAACAGACACACACAAACTCACATTTTTTTTTTTTTTTAAATAGCCAATCTCCCCAGTCACTGCAGTCAGAGAGGTAGCACTGATCCTCCTGTTCAGCTCCCTCACGTGCCACGTAGTGATGCCGGGGCCTGAGTATCACTGTGGTGCGCGTGAGGGAGCTGAACAAGAGGATCAGTGCTCCCTCATCACCCGCCGGGAAAGTGCTGCAGCTGCCAGCCTCGGAGGGCCCTGAGGTGGCTCCTGGGCCCCCCAGGACAAGAGACTGGCAAGGAATTTTCCAGGCGCCCCCCAGAAATTGCCGCCCAAGGCAAATACACCCCTGCATGTCCCATGCTCAAAAGTTAAAAAGTACAATACTGCTCACACCAGCTGTGGCAAGGAATGAGGTGTCTTGGAGCTCAGAAGTACTTACATATAGGCGTCCATACCCATGAGTAGGTTATTTGTTAAATGCTAATTTATATTTAAAACTGTTTTAAATATCTGTTTGATATATATGGTTTTGTTTGTCTACACTATTATTTCAGAACAAGAAAATTGTACACTGATCAACATCTACAACATTAAAACCACTGACAGGTGAAGTGGATAACATGGATTATATCTTTGCAATAGCACCTGTCCAGTGGTGAGTTAGATTAGCCAACAACTGAGCAGTCAGTTCTTGAATTTCATGTGTTGGAAGTAGGAAAAATGGGCAAGCAAAATGACTTGAATGACAAGGGCCAAATCATGATGGCTGGGGGAGGCAAGTAAAGCACGCAAGAGGGGACAGGGCTGGACTGAGAGAGTGCATTTTTGTGTTTGTGTGTGTCAGTGTATGCATTCCTGCATATCTGTCAGTGTATCTATCTTTGCAGGTGTGTCAGTGTAAATAAGTAAAGTGGAATAAATGTAACTGTATGTTATATATATATATATATATATACATACCTGTGTATCCGTGTTTGTGTGATAGTGTATGAATCTCTATATGTGTGTCAGTTTTTCTGTTTGTTAGTGTAAGTATCTGTGCATGTATGTCAGTGTTTCTGTGTGCTAGTATATGCATTGTTACATGAGTGTCAGTGTTTGTGCGTGTCAGTGTATGCATTTCTGCATGTGTCAGTGTTTGTGAGTGTCACTGTGTATGTATCTGTACATGTGTGAATATGTGCATGTATGTGTCAATGTAATTGTCTATATGTTTCAATGTGTGTGTGTGTGTGTATCTCTGTGTGGCAGTGTATGTGTGTTTTTGTATATGGCAATGTGCCCCTGTATGTCTTTGTTGCAGTGCATATGTATTCGTGAATATCAATGTGCATGCACTCACCCACAGGGCCGGAGTGGCCCACCGGGATACCGGGAAATTTCTCTGTGGGCCGTCAGCACCTGGGGCCGGGCAGACAGCTGTCTGTGCTGGTGCCCGCAGGGGAGCTCTTATAATGTGTGTGTGTCTGTCTGTGTCATGGTGTGTCGGTCTGTGTCATGGTGTGTCGGTCTGTGTCATGGTGTGTGTGGGTCTGTCTGTCATGGTGTGTGTCTGTATGTCTGTGTTATGGTGTGTCTGTCTGTGTCATGGTGTGTGTGTGCCTGTCTGTGTCATGGTGTGTGTCTGTCTGTGTCATGGTGTGTGTCTGTCTGTCATGGTGTGTGTGTCTGTGTCATGGTGTGTGTGTGTCTGTAATGATGTGTGTCTGTTATGGTGTGTGTCTGTCTGTGTCATGGTGTGTGTGTGTGTCTGTCTGTCATGGTGTGTCTGTGTCATGGTGTGTCTGTCTGTGTCATGGTGTGTGTGTCTGTCATGGTGTGTGTGTGTCTATCATGATGTGTGTGTGTGTCTGTCTGTCATTGTGTGTGTGTGTCTGTCTGTCATGGTGTGTGTGTCATGGTGTGTCTGTCTGTGTTATGGTGTCTGTGTCATGGTGTGTGTGTGTGTGTGTGTGTGTGTGTGTTTGTGTGTGTGTTTTGTATCTGTGTCATGGTGTGTGTGTCAAGGTGTGTGTGTGTGTCAAGGTTTTGTGTGTGTCTGTCGTGGTATATGTGT
>OW240917.1:187215604-187223513 GCA_933207985.1 Pelobates cultripes
TTGTTTATATGCACATGGGGATTTAGGCCAGAGCGCAGGTAACATTTTCTTTGTTTTTATTAAGTCTCAGGAAGTGTCTGAATTGTCAAGAATAGGCCCTTTTCAGCATGACAAATTTTTAAGAACTGATTGAGCTGAAATCAAACTATGCCCATTAAGAAGACTCAATGTCTCTGGACTTTTATAGACAGATATATAAATCGTAAAAATATCCAGAAAATTCAAACTATGCTTTGGACAATGTTTGGGTTGACTTGGCTCTGTGTAAGCACTTTTATGAAGCTACTCAAATCCAAGCTGAGAGCCATGTTAACTGGAATTAAGATGTACCCTGACTGAATAAACTCCTGACAAAAATTTAAGTCAGTTAGTTACCAGTACTCTTACTAGATTTTGTAACTAGATTGTGCTGTTTTAATTGGCTGAACTTCTTTTAAATGGATTGTGGACTGACTTTGTTTTACTATATACATTGTTTTGTGTTGTTATTTATATGATTAAAAAATGGTTTGTCGACAGCTTGCATTATTGCCAAATTAAACCAGTATTAACATGCATTACAAAGCTAAAAGGCAATATTTTCTTTAGTAGAAAAATAAGTGCAGCCCACTCCCACATACATTTCTGATGAAGTGACCCACTACAGAAAAAACTTGGACACCCATGGCCTATGCTCTTATGTTACATATAACTAAAGTATTTTTCAGTAATCACTATTACTTTAAGGCAATCCCTCACTTACACATGTAGGTTGTATATGTACTTATATGAACTTTTCATACAGGTTCCCACCTTCTCTTAACAGCTTTCTCACAGTGAGGTAGGCAATGTTGTGGTCAGGTGCATGCTCAGTCACATTGTTAGCTTCATTCTTAAAACATGAATAGAGCAATTCAGCTGATGTGATTTTTTCTGAATGCAGCTACAGAAATGATAGCTTATCAGGATGCCCAATGCTCTGATTCCTACACTGAAGATTATGTTGCTATGGTGCTTGGAGAGCTCCCCTTTAAGTCATTTAAATCTAGATATACCGAACAGAAGAAGCAGCATACAGTTTATGCTACTTCCTACAATCATTTACATACTTCCAGATGCTCATTATATACACTGAACAAAATGGAATGTCCACCAGAGCTGTTGCCCGTGAATTGAAAATTAATTTCTCTACCATATGTCATCTCCAAAGGCTTTTCAGAGAATTTGGCAGTACATCCAACCAGCCCAGGACCTCCACATCCAGCATCTTCACCTCCAAATTGTCTGAGACCAGCCACCCGGACAGCTACTGCAACAATCGGTTTGCATAACCAAATAATTTCTGCACAAACTGTCAGAAACCATCTCAGGGAAGCTCATCTGCATGCTCGTCATCCTCATCAGGGTCTCGACCTGACTGCAGTTCGTCGTCATAACCGACTTGAGTGGGCAAATGCTCACATTCAATGGTGTCTGGCACTTTGGAGAGGTGTTCTCTTCACGGATGAATCCTGGTTTTCACTGTACAGGGCAGATGGCAGGCAGTGTGTATGGCTTTGTGTGGGTGAGCGGTTTGCTGATGTCAACGTTGTGGATCGAGTGGCCCATGGTGGCGGTGGGGTTATGATATGGGCAGGCATATGTTATGGTCAGTGAACATAGGTGCATTTTATTGATGGCATTTTGAATGCAGAGATACCACGACGAGATGCTGAGGCCAATTGTTGTGCCATTCATCCATGACCATCACCTCATGTTGCAGCATGATAACGCACGGCCCCATGTTGCAAGGATCTGTACACAATTCCTGGAAGCTGAAAACATCCCAGTTCTTGCATGGCCAGCATACTCACCGGATATGTCACCCATTGAGCATGTTTGGGATGCTCTGGATTGTCGTATATGAAAGTGTGTTCCAGGTCCTGCCAATATCCAGCAACTTCGCACAGCCATTGAAGAGGAGTGGACCAACATTCCACAGGCCACAATCAAAAACCTGATCAACTCTATGCAGAGGAGATGTGTTGCACTGCATGAGGCAAATGGTGGTCACACCAGATATTGACTGTTCCCCCACCCCCACCCAGACGCACCCAATAGAGTAAAACTGCACATTTTAGAGTGGCCTTTTATTGTGGCCAGCCTAAGGCACACCTGTGCAATAATCATGCTGTCTAATCAGCATCTTCATATTCCACACCTGTGAGGTGGATGGATTCTCGACAAAGGAGAAGTGCTCACTAACAAAGATTTAGACATATTTGTGAACAATATTCGAGAAAAATAGGCCTTTTGTGTACATAGAAAAAGTCTTAGATCTTTGAGTTCAGCTCATGAAAAATGGGGGCAAAAACAAAAGTGTTGCGTTTATAATTTTGTTCAATGTAAGTACATATAAAAAATAATGTATTGCTTTTTATGTGTCTAGCACTTTAAAGTTCTGCAGTATAGTGTTTTTCATTTTCTGAATTGTGTTAGTTTACCTTCTGCTAAATGTAACTTGATCTCATATGGATTTTAGTCTTCACATCTTTTATAATGAAATATAAAGTAACATTCAGTAAGTAGGATGGATTCTCTTTTTTTTTTATTCCTTATTTTTGTTGTGCTTAAGCATAACAGAAAATGTACAGTATACATCGGAAAAGAAAAAATGCAATACAATGCTCTATTAAGGCATAGAAGTCTATATATAGGTCAGCACATTTTAAAGTTGTGTTCGGGGCAGCATTAATTATGATATGAAGTAAGATTGTTGTTAGCAAACCTGTGATAGAAAAAAGTCGGTTGAGTTTTGTCGAAACCAATGTATGCTGTAGGCCAGTAAAAGTAAAGTGGGCCTACACTAGAAGAGTATGATAAATAAAGGGACTGGAGGGTGGGGCAGCAGCTCGTCAGACCAATCACGGTAGGGTATGGAAGGTGGGTGTCCCTTTTTTTTTTTTTTTTTTTATTGAATTTTTCAAATTAAATGGGGTACAGAAGAAAAGGGGGTGGGGGTATAAAATAGGTAATTACACAGTTTCATACATTACAAATTACTAATACATTCTTAAATCGTTTAGTTACAGATGAGTCAGTGTCTTTACAACTCAATATTCTTACGGTTTAACAAGGATCCATGTACTCCAACTAAACATCCATGTATGTGGACACATGTATGTACTTCTGCCTTTGGTTCCTTATATTCCTATACACCATTTTTATGTATATTCTCATGTGCATGGTATTGGTGGGTTTGGCGTATCAGGTATGTCCTCCTATTTTGGGTTTCTTTCTATATTTAGCTAAGCTGAACCATTTATGGGTATCTTGCCTGGTGGTATCGTGCCTGGTGTTATGCTTGATAACATACCTCTCTCTTTATTCTTTTGGATCTGTTCTTTATCTTTACTAAAGGCTCTTCTGAAAACGACCTTCACTAGGTGTATCCTTATGTTGTGTTGTGCTGTTGCACCATTTATTTCAATTACTATGGGTGATGTCCCTATGTTTGGGTGTAGTTGAAGTCATCATCTCATATTTAAGCTATTGCCTCATTTTGTGATGTATTACCGATGGGGGAGGACATTCCTTTTGTTTCCAATGGCAGGCAATGAGGCTACTTGCCGCCAGCATTAGTAACACTAGTAATTGCCTATCTTGTAGAGGGGTTCTAGCAGGAATCAACAAGAACAGACTAATCTCGGATGTGAGTGATCCCTGTATGATTCCCATTGAGTCGCTTAGCCGCTGAACTTCTGTCCATAGTGGTTTGAGAGTGGGACATTCCCACCATATATGACTCATAGTGCCCTTGTCCCTACCGCATCTCCAGCAGTGGTCTGGAAATGGGGGGTAGATTTTGCTTAGTTTATCTGGGGTGAGGCACCAACAGTATATTAGTTTTTTGTGTGTCTCAATATGTGAGTAACAAGATGTTATACCTTTTAAGGCCCCTAGTGATTTCATCCAGTGTTCGTCCGTGAATGTTGTTACACGTTCCCTATTCCATTGGCTTTTATATGAAAATTCTGGTATTGGGGGGTGGTGTTTTAGGGCAGCGTATCCTAGGGATAAAGATTTGGCCTTAACCGGTGCTTTGTGGTGCTTTTAATTAAATCCGGGTTGGGTGGATAGGCGAGGTATGGTGGGTTTTGTACCATATCTGTGATGATGCTCGTGTTGGATGTACGGGAAAATGAAGGATGGGGGTAAGGTATATTTAATTGTCAGTTGCCTTGCGTACATATATCATTTATCGTGGTGATACCTAAGTCTTTCCATATATGTAAGGATAGCCATGGGGATATAGAGCTCAGCGCTGTGAGAGGCGCCCATGATGGAAATTTGGTAACATGTGTTTGTGACCTATGGAGATGGTCCCATATTTGTATTGCTAGCTTGGTGGTGGGTAGCAGTGTAGTAGTTTTATCTCTCATAGGTTTGGGTGTCCACATATAGTCTATAGCTGGGCCTTTAGGGCTGTATCCGTTTTCCATATCTACCCATGGTAGCGTCCGTGTGGGGGCGTGTAATTTAATTGCCATTTCCAATATTGCAGCTTTGTGATAATTCATCACATTAGGGAAGCCTAGCCCTCCCTTATTAACCGGAGTTTGAAGGAGGGTGAGAGGTAGGCAGGGTTTTTTTGTTTTCCCAGACATAAGTGGACAATAGTTTTTGGATATGTTTGCCTAGCGATGGTGATAGTGGCAATGATAACATTCGAAATATATATAATAGTTTTGGGAGGATCACCATTTTTACTGCGTTAATCCTTCCCAACCATGACAGTAACACATCTTTCCATTTATGTAGTAATCGTTTGTAGTAACACATTTGTGGGAGCGATGATAAATTATGTGTAACGATGCCCCTATACGTGGTCGCAATTTTCACCCCAAGATAAGTGATGTGAGCCTGCCTCCAGTCAAAGGAGAAAGTGTCTTTTAGGGATTGTACGGTGCGCGATGATAGCCTGAGTGGTAATGCCTGGGTTTTCGTTTGATTCAATTTGTAGTAGGATATTTTACTATACAATTCTAAAGTGTTCATAAGATGTTGAAGCGATGTTGTCGGTCGTGACAGAGAAATGAGGGTATCGTCCGCAAACATAGATAATTTGTAGTCATTATCTCCTATTCGTATCCCTGTTATATTTGTGTGATGTCTGATCATATATGCTAATGGTTCGAGGGAAAGAACAAATAACAGAGGTGAGAGTGGGCAGCCCTGTCTCGTGCCATTCGTGATAGAGAACGGGCTCGACACGAAGCCTGCATTGGTGACTCTGGCCGAGGGTTGTGAGTATAAGGCCATAACCCCTTTGACAAAAGCCATTGGAAATGCGAATAGGAAAATAACTTGTTCCATATAATGCCAGTTTAACCTATTGAAGGCCTTCTCGAGAGAAGACCTTCCATTTGGTGTGTCTCCATGTGGGCGAGGATATTAAGTATTTTCCTAGTGTTATCAGACCCTTGCCTCTGTTTGATAAAGCCTGATTGGTCGTTGTGTACTATGCGTGTTAGTATATCTTTCAGTCTTTCTGCTAAGATTTTTGCATAAATGTTTGTGTCACAGTTAAGCAGGGAGATCGGTCTGAAATTCTGGCAAATAGTGGCAGGTTTCCCTGGTTTTGGTAGCGTGGAGATGTGTGCTAGTAGCATATCTTTTGGCAAATTACCTGATGTGAAGCAATAGTTCAGAAGGTTTGCTAGGTGTGGTATCAGTATTTTTGAAAATGTCTGGTAATATATATTAGTGAAGCCGTCCGGTCCCGGGGATTTATGTAACGGCAATTGTGTTATTACCCGAGCTATTTCAGCTTCAGTGAATGGTGTAATAATTCTTTCTATTTCTGCCTCCGTGAGCCTGGGTAGGTTAACTTTCCCCAAAAACTCCTGGATCTGTGATGTAGTAGGTACATGCGTAGTGTGTTCTTCCTTAAGATTATACAACTTACTGTAGCAGTGTGCAAACTCTTCTACGATATCTTGTGGATTCATAAGTTTATGCCTATCTGCAGATTGGATATAGGCTATTCGTGAGATGGTCATGCACGCTTTAAGCTTAGCCGCGAATACCGACCCTGATTTGTTGCCATGTGCAAAGAATTTGTGTTGGTATCTGTGTAGAATGTAATTGGTTTTGTCTAATTCCATGTCTCTCAATTGAGTTTGTAGTTTTCTAAGTTTGTCACAGTGTATAGGTGAAGCGCTTTGTTTGTTTGCGTGTGTGAGGGCTGTTATCTGTTGAATAAGATCTTCATATTTGGCTAACCTTTGTTTTTTCGCATAGCTAGCGTGTTTGATCATTGTCCCTCTGATCACGGCTTTATGAGCCTGCCATAGTGTTTCCACCAATGCATCCCCTTTATTGTTTAATTCGAAATACATCTTAATATCGTTCTCAATCTGAAGAGTTGGCAATACATTAATACATTCATATTTCATCTTACTCCCTGAAAACCCCTGTATTTTTCCTGGGGTCATGCCATCATATATTGAATCATATATTGACTCGTGACTATATGCGGTTATACATAACGTATAATTACTATCCTGTGTTTGCTTTAGTTGACATTTTGTATTTTCGTCTGTATCTGTGTGTAATATCAAAAGGGGAAAGGGGGAAACTAGGGGAAGAATGGTTAGAGAATGTGGGCCCAAGGGCAGCTATGTACATCAGGACGTGCAGATGTAGAGTATCTGCCGTCACGTAAGGAGTTAGCGGCCCTGTAGAGCCAAAGTGGGGGAGGGTATTTTGGGCATGCGGTACCCTGCATTTCCTCTATGGTGGAAATGTGCAGTGGCCAGGTGGGACCGCCGATCTTGAGGAATTGTTCCTAGGTTATATACCAAATCATATCACAGTGTTTGTGCATAGCATTGCCAGTATATGACAAATCTTAAATTGCATTGTACAGTGTAAAAATACTGAAAAAGCATAACTTAATAACAGGTATCTGATTGTGCATTATACAATTTAACTTCAATTACAAAAATCTTTTTTTTTTTTATTGATTATGCTCACGTATCCTTATGGCGTGGTCCCGGTATGTCCGGTATTTGAGAGTCCAATAGGTTGCAGCATTATATCATTTGTTCTTGGAGACAGTTATCCAGTCTTTTGAAATTCTTGTAGGTGACTTGCGAGGATTGTCAGCTCTATTGTCCTTTTCTTGCATAGACATAGTGATGTTCCATTCTTTCAAGAGATGGGTGATTTGGTGTTCCACCCCATTTCTTCTCACAATGAGGCGGGTAGGATACCCCTATTTGTATGGGATGTCTGCATCTCTTAGCAATCTGGTGATGAGCATTTATTCTTTGCGTTTGGCCAGGGTTACAGCGGATAAGTCCATAAATAATTGTATCCCGGCGTATTCCGTCGGTATGCCCTCCTTGTTTCTTGGTTCATGGTCTGTTATCTTCGCTGTGAGGGCCACCAGTTTTGTTTCAAAGGATTCATATGCCTCTGCTAGGTTATTGTGAGCTGAGATTATTTCCTCAGTTATGTCTTCTAGCTGTGTAGTACGCTCACTTATAGCCTTTATATCAGCGCGCACAACCCAAGCTAATTTGGAGAATTCCGTCTGCAGATTGTGTTGTACGTCTTGTAGCATTCTCTGCATTGCTGTTTCAGTAGCCGGTAATGTTTGCTCCAGTGATATGGATGTACTGTCGCTCCGATCGGAGAAGGCTGCAGGTGATGTTGGGCCGTCAGCGCCATTTTGTGGCCGGCCTCGTGGCGGTGTTAGTGCCGTGATTTGCAATGCCGTTGGCCGTATTTTGGCTTTTTTAGCAGTGCGCTGGGACATATTCGTTTCGGGTGTTTTGCCGGCTGGTTCATGCCTCGTTTGATGCAAGGTATGCTTTTTTACTTGCTGATAGTTTGTTCACCCTCGTCAGAGCTGGTTACTCCCGCGTCCAGTTTCGTGAGCTGC
>OW240917.1:187223613-187260927 GCA_933207985.1 Pelobates cultripes
TGTTCTTTATCTTTACTAAAGGCTCTTCTGAAAACGACCTTCACTAGGTGTATCCTTATGTTGTGTTGTGCTGTTGCACCATTTATTTCAATTACTATGGGTGATGTCCCTATGTTTGGGTGTAGTTGAAGTCATCATCTCATATTTAAGCTATTGCCTCATTTTGTGATGTATTACCGATGGGGGAGGACATTCCTTTTGTTTCCAATGGCAGGCAATGAGGCTACTTGCCGCCAGCATTAGTAACACTAGTAATTGCCTATCTTGTAGAGGGGTTCTAGCAGGAATCAACAAGAACAGACTAATCTCGGATGTGAGTGATCCCTGTATGATTCCCATTGAGTCGCTTAGCCGCTGAACTTCTGTCCATAGTGGTTTGAGAGTGGGACATTCCCACCATATATGACTCATAGTGCCCTTGTCCCTACCGCATCTCCAGCAGTGGTCTGGAAATGGGGGGTAGATTTTGCTTAGTTTATCTGGGGTGAGGCACCAACAGTATATTAGTTTTTTGTGTGTCTCAATATGTGAGTAACAAGATGTTATACCTTTTAAGGCCCCTAGTGATTTCATCCAGTGTTCGTCCGTGAATGTTGTTACACGTTCCCTATTCCATTGGCTTTTATATGAAAATTCTGGTATTGGGGGGTGGTGTTTTAGGGCAGCGTATCCTAGGGATAAAGATTTGGCCTTAACCGGTGCTTTGTGGCAGCGTTCATATACCTTAATTAAATCCGGGTTGGGTGGATAGGCGAGGTATGGTGGGTTTTGTACCATATCTGTGATGATGCTCGTGTTGGAAGTACGGGAAAATGAAGGATGGGGGTAAGGTATATTTAATTGTCAGTTGCCTTGCGTACATATATCATTTATCGTGGTGATACCTAAGTCTTTCCATATATGTAAGGATAGCCATGGGGATATAGAGCTCAGCGCTGTGAGAGGCGCCCATGATGGAAATTTGGTAACATGTGTTTGTGACCTATGGAGATGGTCCCATATTTGTATTGCTAGCTTGGTGGTGGGTAGCAGTGTAGTAGTTTTATCTCTCATAGGTTTGGGTGTCCACATATAGTCTATAGCTGGGCCTTTAGGGCTGTATCCGTTTTCCATATCTACCCATGGTAGCGTCCGTGTGGGGGCGTGTAATTTAATTGCCATTTCCAATATTGCAGCTTTGTGATAATTCATCACATTAGGGAAGCCTAGCCCTCCCTTATTAACCGGAGTTTGAAGGAGGGTGAGAGGTAGGCAGGGTTTTTTTGTTTTCCCAGACATAAGTGGACAATAGTTTTTGGATATGTTTGCCTAGCGATGGTGATAGTGGCAATGATAACATTCGAAATATATATAATAGTTTTGGGAGGATCACCATTTTTACTGCGTTAATCCTTCCCAACCATGACAGTAACACATCTTTCCATTTATGTAGTAATCGTTTGTAGTAACACATTTGTGGGAGCGATGATAAATTATGTGTAACGATGCCCCTATACGTGGTCGCAATTTTCACCCCAAGATAAGTGATGTGAGCCTGCCTCCAGTCAAAGGAGAAAGTGTCTTTTAGGGATTGTACGGTGCGCGATGATAGCCTGAGTGGTAATGCCTGGGTTTTCGTTTGATTCAATTTGTAGTAGGATATTTTACTATACAATTCTAAAGTGTTCATAAGATGTTGAAGCGATGTTGTCGGTCGTGACAGAGAAATGAGGGTATCGTCCGCAAACATAGATAATTTGTAGTCATTATCTCCTATTCGTATCCCTGTTATATCTGTGTGATGTCTGATCATATATGCTAATGGTTCGAGGGAAAGAACAAATAACAGAGGTGAGAGTGGGCAGCCCTGTCTCGTGCCATTCGTGATAGAGAACGGGCTCGACACGAAGCCTGCATTGGTGACTCTGGCTGAGGGTTGTGAGTATAAGGCCATAACCCCTTTGACAAAAGCCATTGGAAATCCGAATAGGAAAATAACTTGTTCCATATAATGCCAGTTTAACCTATTGAAGGCCTTCTCGAGTGTGTCTCCATGTGGGCGAGGATATTAAGTATTTTCCTAGTGTTATCAGACCCTTGCCTCTGTTTGATAAAGCCTGATTGGTCGTTGTGTACTATGCGTGTTAGTATATCTTTCAGTCTTTCTGCTAAGATTTTTGCATAAATGTTTGTGTCACAGTTAAGCAGGGAGATCGGTCTGAAATTCTGGCAAATAGTGGCAGGTTTCCCTGGTTTTGGTAGCGTGGAGATGTGTGCTAGTAGCATATCTTTTGGCAAATTACCTGATGTGAAGCAATAGTTCAGAAGGTTTGCTAGGTGTGGTATCAGTATTTTTGAAAATGTCTGGTAATATATATTAGTGAAGCCGTCCGGTCCCGGGGATTTATGTAACGGCAATTGTGTTATTACCCGAGCTATTTCAGCTTCAGTGAATGGTGTAATAATTCTTTCTATTTCTGCCTCCGTGAGCCTGGGTAGGTTAACTTTCCCCAAAAACTCCTGGATCTGTGATGTAGTAGGTACATGCGTAGTGTGTTCTTCCTTAAGATTATACAACTTACTGTAGCAGTTTGCAAACTCTTCTACGATATCTTGTGGATTCATAAGTTTATGCCTATCTGCAGATTGGATATAGGCTATTCGTGAGATGGTCATGCACGCTTTAAGCTTAGCCGCGAATACCGACCCTGATTTGTTGCCATGTGCAAAGAATTTGTGTTGGTATCTGTGTAGAATGTAATTGGTTTTGTCTAATTCCATGTCTCTCAATTGAGTTTGTAGTTTTCTAAGTTTGTCACAGTGTATAGGTGAAGCGCTTTGTTTGTTTGCGTGTGTGAGGGCTGTTATCTGTTGAATAAGATCTTCATATTTGGCTAACCTTTGTTTTTTCGCATAGCTAGCGTGTTTGATCATTGTCCCTCTGATCACGGCTTTATGAGCCTGCCATAGTGTTTCCACCAATGCATCCCCTTTATTGTTTAATTCGAAATACATCTTAATATCGTTCTCAATCTGAAGAGTTGGCAATACATTAATACATTCATATTTCATCTTACTCCCTGAAAACCCCTGTATTTTTCCTGGGGTCATGCCATCATATATTGAATCATATATTGACTCGTGACTATA
The DNA here is from genome assembly GCA_933207985.1 of Pelobates cultripes. Classification (NCBI taxonomy): domain Eukaryota; kingdom Metazoa; phylum Chordata; class Amphibia; order Anura; family Pelobatidae; genus Pelobates; species Pelobates cultripes. Next base: position 187,226,743 of record OW240917.1, read on the forward strand.
TGCGGTTATACATAACGTATAATTACTATCCTGTGTTTGCTTTAGTTGACATTTTGTATTTTCGTCTGTATCTGTGTGTAATATCAAAAGGGGAAAGGGGGAAACTAGGGGAAGAATGGTTAGAGAATGTGGGCCCAAGGGCAGCTATGTACATCAGGACGTGCAGATGTAGAGTATCTGCCGTCACGTAAGGAGTTAGCGGCCCTGTAGAGCCAAAGTGGGGGAGGGTATTTTGGGCATGCGGTACCCTGCATTTCCTCTATGGTGGAAATGTGCAGTGGCCAGGTGGGACCGCCGATCTTGAGGAATTGTTCCTAGGTTATATACCAAATCATATCACAGTGTTTGTGCATAGCATTGCCAGTATATGACAAATCTTAAATTGCATTGTACAGTGTAAAAATACTGAAAAAGCATAACTTAATAACAGGTATCTGATTGTGCATTATACAATTTAACTTCAATTACAAAAATCTTTTTTTTTTTGATTGATTATGCTCACGTATCCTTATGGCGTGGTCCCGGTATGTCCGGTATTTGAGAGTCCAATAGGTTGCAGCATTATATCATTTGTTCTTGGAGACAGTTATCCAGTCTTTTGAAATTCTTGTAGGTGACTTGCGAGGATTGTCAGCTCTATTGTCCTTTTCTTGCATAGACATAGTGATGTTCCATTCTTTCAAGAGATGGGTGATTTGGTGTTCCACCCCATTTCTTCTCACAATGAGGCGGGTAGGATACCCCTATTTGTATGGGATGTCTGCATCTCTTAGCAATCTGGTGATGAGCATTTATTCTTTGCGTTTGGCCAGGGTTACAGCGGATAAGTCCGTAAATAATTGTATCCCGGCGTATTCCGTCGGTATGCCCTCCTTGTTTCTTGGTTCATGGTCTGCTATCTTCGCTGTGAGGGCCACCAGTTTTGTTTCAAAGGATTCATATGCCTCTGCTAGGTTATTGTGAGCTGAGATTATTTCCTCAGTTATGTCTTCTAGCTGTGTAGTACGCTCACTTATAGCCTTTATATCAGCGCGCACATCCCAAGCTAATTTGGAGAATTCCGTCTGCAGATTGTGTTGTACGTCTTGTAGCATTCTCTGCATTGCTGTTTCAGTAGCCGGTAATGTTTGCTCCAGTGATATGGATGTACTGTCGCTCCGATCGGAGAAGGCTGCAGGTGATGTTGGGCCGTCAGCGCCATTTTGTGGCCGGCCTCGTGGCGGTGTTAGTGCCGTGATTTGCAATGCCGTTGGCCATATTTTGGCTTTTTTAGCAGTGCGCTGGGACATATTCGTTTCGGGTGTTTTGCCGGCTGGTTCATGCCTCGTTTGATGCAAGGTATGCTTTTTTACTTGCTGATAGTTTGTTCACCCTCGTCAGAGCTGGTTACTCCCGCGTCCAGTTTCGTGAGCTGCCAGGCCACGCCCCCCCAGGGGAGTCCCTTTTTAAAGGTCCATAAAACCCTCCCAAGACTTCAGGCCAAGCCTTCCATTTTGTGTTCAGGGCAACATTGATTATGATATGAAGTAAGATTGTTGTTAGCAAACCTGTGATAGGAAAAAAGTCGGTTGAGGGGTGCCGTAACTGACATATGCTGTAGACCAGTAAATAAAGTGGGCAAAAATTAATGCATATCATGCTTAAAATAAATTTATTGAGTAAAGAACATAATACAACATAAGTACATTAAGATGACATTTTAATGAATGCGCTTCGTATTTCCTGTACTTTTTTTATTATATATGCTGATGACTTCCTTCTTGATGACGTAGATGCGGCCCCTATCCTAAACGAGTGTCTTCAATAAAGGCTAGGGTTCATACGGAGCCTTGTTAACAATAACCGTACATATAACATGAACTTAGAGGTAGTGAGGATAGCCCCGTGAAGTGACAGTAGCGGAAGAGATGCGATATTCGGTACGGTGAGGAGGTAGGAATCAAAAACCTTCACCAGCACCATGTATTATTCGTGGAATTGTATGGAATATGGACGGGTTGACCCAGTTGACTTGTTTTGGTCATGGGTAGAGTCAGTATGTAATGATCTTGATGTTTAATTAGGTAGGAGCTTTGAAGGCAACCTTGTGCATTGTGTTGGCCACTGATGGTGAATTCTAGTGCCCTCAAGAGGCTGTAAAAGGCCAGGTAAATAGCGGTTTTAATGACAGAGTTAGTGAAGGGTTCGAAAGGGGGTGAATCTAGCAAATCAGATGTATTTCGTATAGTCTGAATGGATAGGATGAAAGGAAACTGGCGTTGTTGGAAAGTAGAGAAACGTGATGTTGGATGCCAGTCAGACGTAACTTGATGGTACAGTGAGATAGCCTAAATTGAAGGTAACATAATAACCAACATTATGTATTGAAGGACCACTTACCTGTGACGTGAATAGTAATGGAAATACTCGGTGACAGCAATTGCTGGGAGACCACTAAGGGCACAACTTGAAATACCTTAGAACCTGGAGGAATAATACTGTGTACATTGAATTAGCGGAATCTGTCAGACACGTGAGCCCTAAGAGGGCTAATGAAATTGTTGTAAACATCTAAGTGACAACCAATATATACCTTGAGGGGTAACACGAGTGACTTAGACTAAACCAGGTAGCATGAATATGAAAATACCAGCATATGACATCAACCATAAATAATAGAGAAAAAAGATGAGGATGGTACGTCCCTTAGAATAAGGGGAGCAGCCAGCCACAAAGAAAACCACCAAGTACAATTACAATATAGGGTAATAAGAAACTTTATTGAAAGATCATCACATACTAAAAAGCACACCACAACTCGTGTCGAAAAATGTGAAGTGAAAGGTTAAAAAAGATAATGGAAGAAATCTGGGAACTAGATCACTGGTATAAACTCAATAGACTACAATTGCTGGTAAAAGTTTTTTGTAAATGAAGAAGAGAGCAGAGGTTTGTTTCAGGAATAACTGTCAGTATTGTGTAGGATAGATGGTTATTTAACACCTCAATATCCACATTAACTGTATCAGCTCCCTCAAAGTATTACAAACCTCAGCTACTGAAAATAAGTAGGGGTAAAAAGAACAGGCTAATGCCAGCCCTCAAGTATCTATCTAAATAGGGGTAAATGCAAGGAATACAACTGCTGGAATAGTAAGTCAACCCCAATCAAATCAGACACCAGGGGTCTGTGTTATTAGGAACTGTCAGTATTAGCTAGGATTCTCGGTTGCTTCACAAGCTCAGCCCCCAAATTAACTGTATCAGTTCCCCTATAGTGTCACAGATCTCAGCTAATGAAAAGTGTAAAGTTGACGAACTATCACCAAGTCTGGGAGAGGATAGTCTGCAAGATAGGATGGAAGAAAAATCTTTAAATGCCAGTAACCATGCTGTAGCTAGCTATACCTCCCCCTTATTGCTTCGAGGCAACCCCTCTAAACTGGACTGGAATCCTAAAGAATTACACTATCAACCATTATCATTAAATCAAAAGTATTTGCATCGGAAGCCCGACGCGCCTTTCGACGCTAAATCCGCCTTTCTCAAGAGCTAAAGTGACATCCACTGTGTAGTAACAATTTAAAAGCAAGTTTGACCCTCCTCCTTTAGACGGTGGACCAAATACAAGAGATACCTCGTTATCATGCTAAAAGGTAAACTCCCAGAGAGAGAGGAGAAATTATTTGCAATGCGCCTGCGTGAGCTCAAGAGTCAAATATCCCCATGGGAACGGAAAACAGAAGGGGATTCCTATCCGAAATGAAGTATTACATTGCGCTTGCGCGGCCAGGAAATAGATTGAGTTCAGTAGGAATCAATCGCTGAACATAGGGTCCCTATACGAATGGGATTCTCTAAGATGGCTGAATTTCCAATCGGGCATGTAGTTATTAAGTAATGTTAGAGAGTGAATGAATGATTAAGTATGGTTTACCAATTCTACTACATAAAATAAAGTGATTTTCCATAAGGGTCCGTTTGAATATAGATAGATAAAAAAATATCATATAATAAAATTCAGACCTTAGAGCTGTACGCAAATATCACGATCTAAAGACTGTGGTTGATTAATCAGACTCAACTTAATTTGCAGTTTATCTCATTCATTAGATTTTGAAATGAACATCACATAAATATGGAACCACATCCATATATGATAAGATGTAACTATTCCCATGTATCAAGTATAAAAATAGACATCTCATCGATGTAATTTTTCAATATAAATGATGTCAAAGGGATCTCTAGTAAAATGTGTCCAACTTAAGGGTCATAATTAGAGTAGTACCGAACATTACTGTTTTTGGACCTCGGACCCGAACATGGACATTTCAGTGTATGTTTGGGCTGGAGTACGGTGTTTAATGGCGCCATTTAAAAGGCTGAAGGGCATCCAATCAACAAGCGTATGACTTGTGTGCCCTTAGAAGCCATCACAGCCATGCCTACTAATGGCATGGCTGTGATTGGCCAGTGCAGCATGTGACCCAACCTCTATATATAAGCTGGAGTCACGTAGCGCCGCACGTCACATGAGCTGTTTTTAGTGTAGGGAGAGGATGCTGCAGATGTGAGGGACAGATTAGGAAAGAATTCTGGTGTTGAATCTTCAAACTACAGCGATTATTTTTGTGGGTGCTATACTACATTTTTGTACCCTGCCCTGAGCCCAATGCCACAGAGAGTGCAGTGCACTTGCAACTGAATGTGTGCCAAGCACATAACTTTAATCCTGTTCTGGTAGCTCAGTGGGCAACATCTAGGCATTTTTAAATGCTGCAATTGTTTTGGTGCTATATAGTACATTTGTATACTGCATTTCTTGCAGTCTAATAAAACCCTTAAATACTACTGTTACATTGTTGGTTTAAACAAAATCACACTTTTTTGTACTAAATAGTACATTTGCGGCCTGCAGTGCATTTCTTGCAGTCCAATAAAACCCTTAAATACTACTGTTAAATTGTTGGTTTAAAAAGTGCGGTGCACTTCATATCTGAGCGTCAAATAAAACCGTCAAATACTGTGGTTACATTGACAGTTTGACCAATTAAATTTTTTTCGGTGCTAAAAAGTAAATTTGGGGTGTGCACTTCATATCTGAGAGTCAAATAGAACCGTCAAATACTGTAGTTACATCGCACTTTGAAAAAATCAAATTTTTTGGGTGCTAAATAGTACATTTGCGGCCTGCGGTGCACTTCATATCTGAGAGTCAAATAGAATCGTCAAATACTGTGGTTACATTGCAGTTTTAAAAATTTAAATTTTTTGGGTGCTAAATAGTACATTTGGGGTGTGCACTTCATATCTGAGAGTCAAATAGAACCATCAAATATTGTGGTTACATAGCAGTTTTAAAAATTCTAATTTTTTGGGTGCTAAATAGTAGAACTGTCAAATACTGTGGTTACATCGCAGTTTTAAAAATTCTAATTTTTTGGGTGCTAAATAGTACATTTGGGGTGTGCACTTCATATCTGGTGTATGTGTGCAACACTGGCTAGTTACCGCTTCTCAAGAAAGTCTAAAGACAAATGAATGTTGCCTATGTTGCAGGTAGTATAGAAGGCAAGACTGAGACAAATAATTCAGGTTACGTTTGCCTGTTGACATGGTAATTATCTTAGACCATTAAAATTCAATAATTAATGAAAAAACACACTGTCATACAAAAATATGTATTATAAAAAAAGTTAAAAACAAGACTACAAGTCATGCTATAACAAAATTAAACAAGTTTTAAAAATATGTATGGGCCAACCAGTGGCTGTAAAAACAAAGTTTTATGGTTATTACATTCATGACTATACACTCTAGTGAACAGGACCTTCATGTAGTGTGATCTTTTTTAAAAAGAAAAATCATACAGCATCCTTTTATGTGCTTTTTAGATGTCATATTGTTAATTACCAATTTTTTTTTGCCTGATTTTTTTTTTTAAAGTGAAAAACAAGAGTTATTGTGATCGCTTCATATACAGAAGCATTAATATATATTTCTATATTGTGTAAAGACACAACTACAAAGTTAAAAACCAAACACGAAAACAACGTGCCAGCAATCTACCTGTGCATGGCTAGTAAGTTATTTTTAGTGAACTTTACATGCTGGAAAAACACAGGTGCCAACTGCTGTGGCTTTCTGCAGTGTGCAGACCGGCAAGGAGGGCAGGGTTGAGGAGTGGGTGGAAGATGATGTGGAGGATAATGAGGTCCTAGAGCCCACATGGAATGAAGGTCATGTGAGTGACGTATGCAGTTTGGAGGAAGAGGCAGCGGTCGCACAGAGGCACCAGCACAGCATAAGAGGGAGCAGGGTGCAAAAGCGGAGCGGCCGTCCCCTAGCGCTCGTCGGCATGTATTAGCTCTAGAATTTCCACAGTTATCCAAGTAACAGATGGAGCGATCAAAGGAACCATAACTGATTTAATGAGCCATTCACTGTTTCACTGTAGCGGCTGTGCATGCTTTCGGCGTTCTCACCCTGCTGCTTGCCTGTCTGCACTGCAGCATAACTTCGGCCTTCCCGCTCACAACCTCATATGCGACGTGCCCACAAGGTGGAACTCCACCTTGCACATGCTGGAGAGACTGTGCGGGCAGCAGTAGGTGATAGTGGAGTTTCAGCTGCAGCACACACGGGTCAATCGCTCTGCACCAGACTTGCCCTCCAATAGATCCTCGTTAAAGGATTTAAAGTGTACTCATTCCAATTACAGGGCTTCGAAAGAGTCCTGTATTGTTATTTTTTGTCACTACCTCCGTTGGGAATGGGTAATTTGCGCGCCTGTTGCCTTCCTTGGATGTGGTAGCCGTTTCTCGGGCTCCCTCTCCGGAATCAAACCCTGATTCCCCATTATCCGTGGTCACCATGGTAGGTGCAGAAAGTAACAGTGAAAGTTGATAGGGCAGACATCCGGATGCGTCGTCGCCGTCATGGGGATGTGCGATCGGTCCGAGGATATCTAGAGTCACCAAAGTGCCTGCCAACGACTGCCGAGTTGCCCACATTTTAACTTGTGCTGATTACTGGGTTGCCACCCTGCTGGATCCCTGTTACCAGGACAACGTGCCGTCCTTAATTCCCTCACTGGAGCGTGATCGAAAGATGCACGACTACAAGCGCACGCTGGTAGACACGCTGCTGAGGGCATTCCCAACTGACACCGGGGGCTCAGTGGAAGCACAAGGTGAAGGCAGAGAAGGAGGAAGGGAGTGTTAGCATGGCCGAAGGGAGGGTTAGCACAAGGCAGGGTTAGCATGGCCGAAATGTGGAAAAGCTTTATCAGCACGCCACAACAAACAGCACCACCAGCTGATATGGAAGGAGGCAGCATTTCAGCAACATGGTACTGACTGATGGGTCTGCCCCATTCAACTTCTGGGTTTTCAAATTGGGCACATGGCCTGAGCTTGCCATTTATGCCTTGGAGGTGCTGGCCTGCCCTGCAGCCAGTGTATTGTCTGAACGTGAGTTTAGCACAGCAGGGGGCATTATCACAGACAAGCGCAGCCACCTGTCCACAGCCAACATGGACAAGCTCACGTTTATTAAAATGAACCAGGCATGGATACCACCAGACTGGTCTGTACCTTGTGCAGAATAGACATTTATACCGGCCTCACCCAGCCATTGTTATACTCAAGTGCACTTATTCTTTGTTTTCCTTTTTTATATGTCCCAATATTTTGGTGGCTACCCTAATTAACAAATAAAAAACAGTGTTGGCTACCTCCTCCACCTCTGCTTCCACCTACACTGCCATGGTCACCGCCTCCTCCTAGAGCAGGGTGCAAAAGCGGAGCAGCCGTCCCCTAGACAGTACGCCTGCTACTGCCCTCTGCACCCAGGGACCGAGCACACCAAAGCCAGCTCCAAGGAGCTCCCTGGCATGGCAGTTCTTCAGACAATGTGCTAACAACAAGACACTAGTGGTTTGCACGCTGTGCAATCAGAGCCTGAAGCAAGGCATAAACGTTCTAAACCTGAGCACAACCTGCATGACCAGGCATCTACATGCAAAGCACGAGCTGCAGTGGAGTAAGCACTTCAAAAACCAAGAAAGGTCTCAGGCTCCTCCTGATTACTCTTCTGCTGCTGTCTCAGCCTCTTCCTCCACCTCTTGCTCCACCCCGCAAACAGAGGATGTAGCAGCAACGCCACCACGTCCACCACCGTCCCCAAGCATCTCCACACTGTCCCATGGAAGTGTTCAGCTTTCCATCTCCCAAACACTGGAGAGAAAGAGGAAGTACCCCCCTACCCACTAACGATCCCTGGCCCTCAATGCCAGCATTTCAAAATTACTGGCCTTTGAAATGCTGTCATTCCGTCCGGTGGAGACGGACAGTTCTAAACCTGATGGTGTTATTAGACTGCAAGAAATGCACCGCAGGCCGCAAATATTTCTTTTTTTATATGTCCCAATATTTTGGGGGCTACCCCAATTAAAAAAAAAAACAAGTAAAAAACAGTGTTGGCTACCTTCTCCTCCTCCACCGCCGCTTCCACCTATCCACATTTGTTTGCAGGGCACTTGTCCTACTCTTACCCCCATTTTACTTCCTTTTGCAGCCATCTAGCCCTCTCCAGGACTTTTTTAGAGGCATTTTAGTGCCCAAAAGTTCGGGTCCCCATTGACTTCAATGGGGTTCGGGTTCGGGGTCAAGTTCGAGGCCGAACTCGAACTTTTTGACGATATTCGTCCGAACCCGGCGAACCCGAACATCCAGGTGTCCACTCATCTCTAGTCATAATCAGACTTAAAAGGGAAAAGGGATAAGTGAATGTATATTAGAGAACAATAAAGATCACTTGACTAGATTACCATAACATGAGGTTAATTTTCTTGATCTGACCATCTCTATCACGGAGGAAGGCTCACTCCAAACCACTCTTTTCAAAAAAGTGACGGCTTCTAATGCCCTACTACAATGGGACAGTTTTCCTCCACACCCACTTAAACAACGAATACCTGTGGGCCAATATCTAAGAGTACGCAGAAACTGTAGCAATTTAGCCGATTTTAAGATAAAAGCTAACACAGTGAGAAAACATTTCCAGCAAAAAGGGTTTCCTAATAAATGTTTTAAAAGAGCCTATAAGAGGGCCCTCGAGTCAGACAGGAGTGACCTCCTCTCAGATCACCCAGTGGGTGATATAGACAAAAAGACTATCAGAATTATTGCCATATATGACGCAGGCTGGTATGAAATTAAGAACTCTATTCACAGATTTTGGCCAATTCTGCTTAACGATGTTCGTTTGAAACAAGTTCTTGGCCCCCGTGTAGATATTACTGCCAGAAGAGGACGGAATATGAAAGACATGTTAGTCCCAAGCCATTTTTCATCAAAACCACAATCATCAGGCACCTGGCTGGGGAATCCTCCATGTGGCACCTATGGATGTGGTAGATGTCTCGCGTGTAAATTTATTCTGAAAGACTCAAAACAAGTAACAGACAGTGAAGGAGGACAAATCTTCAAAATTGGACAATTCTTTAATTGTAATACGACAGGTCTGGTATACCTATTAACCTGCAGCTGCGGGTTAAAGTATGTGGGTAAAACCTTTAGACAGTTCAAAGAAAGAATAAAAGAACACGTTAGATGCACAAAAAATATGCTTGACACTCACATCTCCAGACACTTAAAGGAACATCATGGAGCAGACTCCAAAGAAATACGTTTCTGCGGATTGGAACAAGTGAAATGTGACAAAAGAAATGGTGACTTTGACAAACTTCTCAGACAAAAGGAATGTAGATGGATTTACAAACTTAGAACTCTACAACATCTGGGATTGAATGAGGGTTTCTCCTTCTCCCCATTCATTTGATTTAAATCTAGTCTACTAAAATTGACTTTATTTCATCTATTTATACTTATCTTTCTCTATCCCCCTAATTTTCCCGGTAAACGTATTTTCATTTTAGAATATTCTCTGATATGCCCATTAGAGCCCCTTTGTTACATACTATTTATACCCTGCTCATTATCAATGCTATGGTAATCTAGTCAATTGATCTTTATTGTTCTCTAATATAGATTCACTTATCCATTTTCCCTTTTAAATCTGATTATGATCCTTAATACTCCCCTAGGTGGACACATTTTACTACAGATTCCTTTGACATCATTTATATAGAGAAAATTACATCCATGAGATGTCTTTTTTTTATACTTGATACATGGGACCCTTTGTTCATGCCCTTATAGAATAGTTACATCTTATCAAATATGGATGTGGTTCCATATTTATGTGATGTTCATTTCAAAATCTTATGAATGAGATAAACTACAAATTAAGTTGAGTCTGATTAATCAACCACAGACTTTAGGTTGTGATATCTGCGTACAACTCTAAGGTCTGAATTTTATTAAATTATATTTTTCTATCTATCTATATTCAAATGGACCCTTATGAAAAATCACTTTATTTTATGTAGTAGAATTGATAATCCATACTTAATCATTAATTCACTCACTAACATTACTTAATAACTACAGTCTAAAATGTCCGATTGGAAATTCAGCCATCTTAGAGAATCCCATTTGTATAGGCACCCTATGTTCGATTCCTACTGAATTCGGTCTATTTCCTGGCAGCACAAGAGTAATGTAATACTTAATTTTGGATAGGAATTCCCTTCTGTGGGGATGTTTGACGCATGAGCTCACGCAGGCGCATTGCAAATAATATCTCCTTCCTCTCTGGGAGTTTACCTTTTAGCATGATAACAAAGTATCCCTTGTAATTGGTCCACCGTCTAAAGGAGGAGGGTCAAACTTGCTTTTAAATTGTTACTACACAGTGGATGTCACTTTAGCTCTTGAGAAAGGCAGATTCACCGCCGAAAAGCGGGTCGGGCTTCTGATGCACATACTTTTGATTTTATGATAATGTTTGATAGTAATTCTTTAGGACTCCAGTCCAGTTTAGAGGAGTTGCTTTGAAGCAACAAGGGGGAGGTATAGCTAGCTACAGCATGGTTACTGGCATTTAAAGATTTTTCTTCCATCCTGTCTTGCAGACTATCCTCTCCCAGACTTGGTGATAGTTCGTCAACTTTACTCTTTTCATTAGCTGAGATCTGTGATACTATAGGGGAACTGATACAGTTAATTTGGGGGCTGAGATTGTGAAGCAACAGAGAATCCTATCTTATACTGACAGTTCCTAATGACACAGACCCCTGATGTCTGATTTGATTGGGGTTGACTTACTATTCCAGCAGTTGTATTCCTGGCATTTACCCCTATTTAGATAGGTACTTGAGGACTGGCATCAGGCTGTTCTTTTTACCCCTACATATTTTCAGTAGCTGAGGTTTGTAATACTTTGAGGGAGCTGACACAGATAATGTGGATATTGGGGTGTTAAATAACCATCTATCCTACACAATACTGACAGTTATTCCTGAAACAAACCTCTTTGCTCTCTTCTTCATTTACAAAAAACTTTTACCAGCAATTGTCTCTGGTATCTATCTGTACTTGGACAGGAATCCAGAATTCATTCATCACTATACATCGTTTGACACTAGGCACCTTCTCTCATATACATAATTTCTCTTCTAGACCTCTATTCATTAACCTCGACTTCTATCTGGTTAATGATTTAATTAACCTTAACCCTATGCTCTATATGTATATTGGAGACTTATATACTATCACCTATACTCTTTAGACTAATAGGGGGCTATAGGGAAGTGTTAATATTACCTATGAGGTTAATTAGCCATACTTTAGAATCTAGAAAGAGCAACACATTTTGTATCAGAAATTTGTTACAATTGAATTATTTACTGAATCTGATACAATTGTAGTCTATTGAGTTTATACCAGTGATCTAGTTCCCAGATTTCTTCCATTATCTTTTTTAACCTTTCACTTCACATTTTTCGACACGAGTTGTGGTGTGCTTTTTAGTATGTGATGGTTTTTCAATAAAGTTTCTTATTACCCTATATTGTAATTGTCCTTGGAGGTTTTCTTTGTGGCTGGCTGCTCCCCTCATTCTTAGGGGCATACCATCCTCATCTTTTTTCTCAATTGTAAAGCGTTAAGCCCTAACTACCTCCGTAACCCATCTTATAAGCTCTAGGGATAGGCTTGTTTCCTATCTTTATGTAGTTTTTTCTTTCTTTCCCATAAATTAATAGCATTAAGGCATATAGCAAAACTCTAATAATGCAGAAACTCTGGAAAGTAAGTGAAACGTGAACCTGTCACATGTATAAGCCCCTGTTGCCTAAAAATAATAATATAGCCTGGAGACAAATGAACGTAGATAAGTGATTAATATAGCGAGGGCCAAGTTGATAAACCAACTTATATAGGGAAATAATAGAATAGAAAGGGTTGAGAACCAGAAAAAGTATCAATACTGAAGAAAACCAAAATTAAACATAAGTAACTAGTATCAGTATCAACAAGAATATATGAAGAAAACTATCTACAAGGACCATAACGGTGGACAATTCAAGCTAACAAGTGTATGAGAAGCCAGCAACCCGTAATTAGTATAACTAAACCAAAGTAAACCTTTGTTAGCTTTGTGAGCTGATGAGTCCAATGAGGGTTGTAGTTAATGTAAGTACAGTGAATGTATATAAAAGTTAGTTTATATTTGTGAACCATATGTGTAGGCCCAAGTTGGGCTTGACATGATTGATCCAGTCAATAGCGACACTTAGTCATGTAGGGGGCCAAAACATATAATAGAAATCGATATGTTCCAGTAAGGGGCTTAATACCGGAAGCTGAAGAAGGCATCGCTGTGAAGCTACTTATTAATGAAATGCTGAATATGATAGTAGTGAAATTCGCCCTGAAAGAACAAACATACAGTTAGTAGAAACCGATTAAATTAGCCGCGGCAGGCCTGTGACTTCTATGAATACGAGGTAAGGCCGGCTCAATTTAAAGATGACATGTTTTAATATAATAATGTCACAATATCTCGAATTGTGAATCGGAACCAGCACTTGTTGGGTAAATATCAGTATACCACCTTGTGAATTGTTCTTATTAGCTGCTAAACATTCAAGTGATTCCTTACAATACAATACTAATACAAAATACAAAACAGGAGAAGAATGTAGCGCTTCAATAAAAATTAAATTAATCACCTTTTCGTTTTGTTTGGAAAAATAATATTTTCCGGTATATCAAATCTTGTACAAGTATCTACAAAAAATAATTAAACATAGTATAGATCAAACATAACACAGTAATACGTTTTTGTTTTGATGTATATACACTCACAAACGGAGCGCTATGGACCCAGCTCTTGTTCGAATTGTTTCTGGGTCCGTATAGGTGACCCACCCCTATTACCGATATGGATCTTGTTCTGTGGGAAAGATAGAGACACAAACGATTGCGCAGTATTGTTGGCTCTAATTCTAATATGAAAAAAAGAATCCCAAATGGGTACTTACAAATATAGAGTCATAAAATAATGACTCTATTCTTAAGCATTGTGCAGATTTAGGACTGCACTCCCTGCTGTGAATGATGAAATGCTGGGAACCAGGATCTGTGAAGAAAAATAGAAAAGATTTTATGAACACAATTTAAAATAATAAACAAAAAAGCATCAATCTGCTGAATCCGGAACGCCTTTCGCCACTGATAGCATGGTTTCCTCAACCGGGTAAATCAGTTCTATATCCTTGAATTCCCAGTCCGTGTTTAAATACCGTAAAAACGGCGGGCAGAGAGCTGGTGCATGTATGCCGTCGCACGCCAGAACCACCCACAGGTATGGCGTGGGTGGTTCTCAAATTTTTTTCAAAATATTGCATAAATATATTGGGTGAGAGTCTAGACTCTCACCACAAATCGGTATTGAATAAAGGGTTAAAATTTGCCCCAGTATAGGGCTCAACCATTTTGATATGTATATAGATTTAAATCGTTTTAAACGCAGTTTATGTTTAAAAAATGTTTTCCTTGGAGACCCGCTAAATAGGAATCAATTAAATCAAGGTATTTTAGAGGGTACTTCAGAATTTAAACATACCTCTTTAAAGAACAAATCTTCTTTCTATCCTAAACAAATGATAATATCTCGGATGAGATAATATCCTTTGAAACTATGGTTATGACCGAGATTAATAAAATTGCTCCCAAAGATAAGTTTAAACACAACTTAATGCTGTTGGAGAAAAAGGCACTAAAGGACCTCCAGACAGATAAAAACCTGATTATAAAGCCCGCAGATAAGGGGGGGGGGAATAGTCCTTACGTCAAAACAGTTTTATAATACGGAAGATGAAAATATCTTAAAAGACTCTAATACATACCAACAACTAAAAAAGAATCCAAGTGATGATATTTTTAAATATTTTTAAAAAAATTTGAGAAAGGTCTTAACAAAAAATATCTTAAGTCCAAAAGAATTTCAGTTTTTAAACATCAAATTCCCCAAAATTCATTTTTTTTTTGCCAAAAGTTCATAAAGATATAAACAAACCCCCCGGCAGACCCATTATAGCAGGAATTGATTCTTTTTTTCTAGCCGATTATCCCAATATATAGATGTCCAGTTACAACCCCCTAGTTTTGAAAACTAGGTCGCATATTAAAGATACTATTACAGTTTTAAGCCTTTTAGAAAACATGGTTTGGGATAGTGACTGTATTCTAGTCACATGTGATGTAGCAGCACTATATAGCAATATTCCCCATTCATATGGGTGTAGAGCAGCTGAATATTTTTGTATTGAATCTAAAGAATTTTTGCGTGAATAGATTGAATATATTGTGGAGGGGATGGAGCTCATCTTAAGAAATAATTTATAATGATAATTTTTTTTTACAGATCAATGGGAATACCATGGGGACCAAGTTCGCCCCCAGCTATGCCAATCTGTTCATGTCCTTTTGGGTAGACTCATTTGTATATGGCGGGCATTGTTGGGGAGAGAGCTTGGTCTTCTATGGCCGTTACATTGATGATATTTTACTTATATGGAAGGGCGAAGAGAGTGACCTGATAAATTTTTTAGAATTTAAATGATTGGGGTATCAAACTAAGCAGCACATGGAGTAAGGAACAAGTCACCTTTCTAGACCTGGATATTTTTGTAGGAGAAGGGAAAATCAAGACTAAAAATCATTTCAAAAAGGTGGACTGTAACAGTTTTATTGAAAGTATCAGCTGTCACCACTCCCTGTGGTTGGAGAACGCTCCGAATACGGGTAGTTCCTCAGAATACGCTGGAATAGCAGTGATCTGGTTAATTATGATGAGCAATTATCACATATAAAAGCCGATTTCATTGCAAAAGGTTATGATGTGTCCAAATTAGAAAACTCCAGAAAATAAATTAGAAGTAGAGAAAGAAAAGACCTATTGTCCTATAAAATCAAAACTGCATGATGTCCCTTTTATTTGCAATTACAATACAAATAACTACCAAATAAGCAAGATTATTAAAAAATATTGTCCGATTCTATTACAGGACACAGTTCTAAATCGAATCCTTCCTGCTAAACCCAGAATGATTTATAGAGGTGCGAAAATTTTTAAAAACACCCTAGTTCGAAGCTCCCTAAAAGAGGAAAATTATCCCTCAACTATATTTAATAATGAAAAGGGTTTTTACGGTTGTGGCCAATGTACAGCATGTAAGAAGTCGGGATGTACCCAAAGAGTGATAAAAAATATAACTCTTAATGAAAATAAGAAAATCCAGATTAAACAATTTATAACATGTTATACTAAGAATGTGGTCTATCTCCTAGTCTGCCCATGCGGATTAAGATATGTGGGTAGAACAACCAGACTCCTGCATACTAGGATTAGAGAACACATATATAAGATCCAAACCGGTTTTGAACAACATAGTGTCTCAAATCATTTTAAATTATTTCATAACCAAAAACCGGAAGGTTTAACTTTTATAGGGATTAATAAAGTTAATAAAAAATGGAGAGGTGGGGACTTTACAAGAGATCTGGGAAAACACGAGATGGAATGGATTTATAAGCTCAACACACTGATTCCTTATGGCCTTAACTCTGATTTTGACTTGTGCCATTTTTTATGAATTTTTACTTTTTGACCAGGTTTTTGGATATATATCTCTTGGATGTTTTAAATAGGACTTTTTACATATCTTTATGTCTTTTCTATATGATAGTGGCACTTTTAATTACATTTTTTAAAAGATGGGTCTTTCTGTTAGTGTACCAAATATTTTTATGACAGTTTACATTTAGGAATTTTAAAAGCTTTTTATATTATTTTATATATTATTATTTTTTACATTAGAATTAAATATATATATGTTCCCCATTTTATACATTTTCCTTTACCTATATTCATTTACATTTTTGATATGACACAATAACTAGATAAAGCTTAGTAGCTCCTCGATAAAATATCATGAATTTTAAGTTGTTTTAGCACAAGTCAAATTAGAGGATCATCAACATCTGATGTATTAAACGCTAAGGATTTATCTAAATCTATAAAAGCCGGTTGATAGTATGAAGTTGCATAATTAGATTTAAACCTAGAGCGAGTAATTACATTTTTCAGATAGATATAGCTTTATAAATATATATATTAAATAATACGTATCTATGAAAATAAATGAGCATTTTTATGTTGTGTATTTTTATGTTATAAATCATAATTCTTAAAACCATATTAGATCTCCAATGTTGCACTCCGGAATGTATTATAATATAGAGGGTCACAGTTAATTTGTCACTTGGAAACTATCATTTACAGCCATTCACTAAATTGATGTCTTTATTATCTAGGGATCTGTAATTAACAAATATAATATTCTGTTCCAATTATGAAGGATAATGTTGTGTTTTGAGGTCTGTAATTTATTTTCGATCTAGAATATATTCCTTCTGATTATTAAGTTATTGCAAAATTGTATCCTACGAAATAGAATGTATCACTATATAGGCAAGAAAAAAAGGATTAACACACAAGCTTGTGACAATATTATCATGGACTGATATTTTGTTTTCCATCTTTTATTATTATTTTTTTTTATATATGTATATGGACCAATATGGACTTTCGAAAACGGAATCTTTGAGTGGACAGAATTTCCAGATAACAGATTATAAAGAATATGTATGGATTCACACTTTAACTGTATCGAACTGCCGCAAAACCGTACATGAGAGGAATGAAGCCGAAAGATTTATGAACACACAATTTTCGCCTCTCCCTAATTATTTTTTGTAGATACTTGTACAAGATTTGACATACTGGAAAATATTCTTTTTCCAAACAAAAAGAAAAGGTGATTAATTAAATTAAAATTTTCTTCTCTTGTTTTGTATAATGTCACAATATATCTGATAGGTGTGGCATTGTAACTTATCTATATTCTAATTCACCTATTAGTGTACAAACTTTCAGACAGAAAGTCAGATAGCATGACAGAAAGTCAATATCCCGTTGGATATATGAACATACAGGCGCACATGCTCAAAATTGAATTGTGTTATGATCATATGCATATGGAGGACCTTGCGAGGGTCAGCATCCGGTTGACGGCATGGTTCAATAACGTATTTTTAGTCTTCCCAGTCTCTCATTTATTTACCCCTTAGAGGATACGAGTGCTGAGAACGTTGCATGGAGGTTGGTGTTGCTCGAGCAACTCATGTCTACTCCAGCATCAGCATTGTCCATATTGGTACGCATGAGCCTGAACAGTTCCGCTTTCCCGCCCGTTGCTGGGAAAGGAACGTTGCATCTGCGTAGCTCAGCCATAATACAAGGTATGGTCCATGACCTGATAGAACATGATAGGTGTCACCTTTTCACGTAGGTGTAGTGGACCAGACTGGAGTACTGTAATCACCTTCTGACAGGGATCTGAGATATACTGCAAAATATTAATAAGTAGCTTGGATCAGGATCGTTTTACTGGCTGACTAGCTAGTGCCAAGTGGTGAAGCAATTCACTAGGTTGGTGACAAGTGAGGCCCTGCAGGTTGCCAAGAGGCTTGAGAGGCTCTATCTATACTTTGGCACGAGGGGATTCGTGGCCACCGAACATTGTGGCGGGGTGTTGGCCTCTCGGTGACATTTAAATCATAAGATAGATTGGGTGTGACAAGTGAGGCCCTCTCTATGCCACTGTGCGAGGCGGCTAATTATGTTCTAGCCCAAGAGAGTAATACCTCATGTGTGGAGGATGGGTGACCACTAACTCCAAGGCTACTAACTCACCTAGATCCCTATGAGCCAATAAAACCTACTCATTAAAAAGGTCTATATTGCAGGGGAGCCATCGTGGCTAAAAACGTACCTGAATTCGTATAAGAGTTCGTGTAGTTCTGTATGATATGGTTGTAACCTGTAACTGAAATCTACAGTATCCCCTATAGGAGGCAGAGAGGGGAAGGAGAGGTCTATAACCTACAAAAAGAACCATAACTGACAAACGGGTGCGAGTTCTGAACAGCAAATGATGCTCTGAATTGATAACCTGTAAAAGAATATGATTTGATAAGACATAAGGAAATGGATGTTAGCAAGACATTGTGAGTACCACCGTACCCCCCCCATGTACAGGCCTCATGCCCAGAAAGCCACAGGACCAAATATCCGCAGATGGGTACTGTAGTGTTAAACCATGCAATCATATTTAGGGAAATCTCAAAATATGATTAGACATGACACATAAATATGTTTGTAAGCAAAACCGTAAACTGTGCAGAAATACATATGTAAATATAGACAGTGTGGCCCAAGGCGTATCGTCTATCATAACTCATCTAATATGCCACATCGAAGGTAATACCTGTTTGTGGCATTATGATAATCAGATTGAGGAAATATTACCGCTACATAACTGTAAAATAATGATATCCGTATGCTAGGTGCCTATAAAAGTACTACCCAGAACCTAAAACAAAACATTATATTCTTAATCCAAAATCTATAAATGTTTTCAATGAAATGCCCAAACGAGGTACAGAATTAGCCTTTGGCAGGTTGCCCATTATAGGGCATATGAACACACGTTGTAAAGGCATAGTGATGCCAGGAGTAGGAAATATGCATATCCCGAGTTTCAGGGTGGCTGTATGGGCTGTGTTGGGATTAATGTGGGTGAAGGTAGGATGTGAATCAGAGAATGGTTTTGGAGTTTGTGTATGTAGCTAAGACATGTTGGTGATGAGATGGTAGAGAACCCGATAGTTACGAATAATCATCTAGTTTATGAAATGGTGAAAAGAACAGAAACTGTATATAAACACTTATAAAACATCATATAATACATACGCACTGAGCCCAATAAAACAAGGTATTGGAAGACTGAATCAAAAAGGGAACAGAGGACTCTAGAATGCCACAGTGGCTGAACAGGCTAGCGGCTGTGATGACCGTACATAATACATAGGGAAAGACAGACGAAATAAGACATACATTAAAAAGACCTACACCTGGAATACTTAGGAGGATGATAAATACTTATGCATACACAGCTGGCAGGGAAGATTAGGGTTGAAAGCAACAGGAAATGCTAGAATATCACAGTAGTATTAGCATCAGATATAAAACTTCATTGCTTAAACTGAACATGACTGAATGATGTTCCTAATGCATGTAGACCGTACAAAGAAAGTCTGGGTGGTGTTAGAAAGTGAGGGAATGCAAAAGCAGCAGACAAGAGAACAGCAGGTTTAGCTTGCTGTTTTAGATTATACCCCAATGAAAATTACATAATTAAATGCATGTAGGCAGTCCCTTGGGACATATCTATTAAACAGTTAATTACCCAACAATGTTGGCTCAATGAGTACCTGAATACACAGAGGGCAGACAAACATTAAAATGTATGGTGACTAACTGAAATGCATATGATACAGTTTTATGAATTTGAGGTCAGTTAGTAAGAAGATTTAAGACATTTAGAAGATATTCCCCTTTACAGAAAATAAGGAATTTTACATTTATGTGTACAGAGAATGTATATACAAGTTTATATTTTATTTCCTCTTCCACATGTATGGGCCCAAGATTAAGTCTGACATAAATATAGACAGTCAGTTGCAACTACTAGCCAGATAATTACTAAACAATGAAGGCTCAAAATTGCATGAATACCTAGGACAGACAAAGAAAACTTTAAGATGTAGAGTGAAACATTAACTTGCAGAGTGACTAACTAAAATGCATATGATGTCGATATGGCCTAGTGTGGACCAAATACAGTAAGCAGAATGAGGCATCGCTGCCAAATACAGTAAGCAGAATGAGGCATCGCTGCCAAATACAGTAAGCAGAATGAGGCATCGCTGCCAAATACAGTAAGCAGAATTAGGCATGCTATGTACAATTAAAATAGGTTGAATTTGCATTACTAGTAAAATTTGCCATATCCAAATGGCTGAACAAACAAATTTACGGTTTGTTTAAAAAACAACAGTTATAGAAGCTGAGGCTGGGCTGGGCAGTGCCCATTGAGCTTCTAGTGAGGCAGCTGTTTACTAGAGTGAGATAAAACAAATACTTGCATGGGCCACACTAGGCCAAGACCAGCTTGTTTGGAGTTTAGGCAGTTTGTGTTGATGACCTTTGAACTGGAAGTAGATGGTTCTGTACTGAACCAAACAGTCTCATCAGCCTGCAGCTCATCAGACCAATCATGGTAGGGTAGGGAAGGGGGGATTCCCTTTTAAAGGTCCATAAGCCCCCCCCCACAACTTCAGGCCAAGTCTTCCAATTTAAGATCAGTTAAATATAGTGCTCGATGAGTCACTAAGCAAAGAATGAACATGTGGTAAGCAAGTTGTTCATAATAGAGTAAATGATAATGAACAAGAGATTGATTGATTGATTTATTAGGATAGTTCCCCTAGGAGGCCCCCATGAAGGTAAAGTAAACAAGAAGATAAGTGTTATGAGGAACATAGGGCTAAAAAACATGAATAACAAAATAACAACAGAACAGAGTAGTCTCATAAGAGTAAAATGGGAACAGGTATATTGACAGGAGTTAAAATGGTATACAGCCCCAGCATTGCTTCATCCTATGGAAGGCTGAACTTGATGGGCACAAGTCTCTTTTCATCTATGTAACTATGTAACTATGCCCACTGTGGGCAGAATATAGTCTTGCATCAGGGAGGAATACTGTAGGCTTCCCTGTCCATGAGTGGACAGACTCATTCTGAAGAAGAGCAAGGGCTGGACTCCTCTTGGTTTGTCTGACTCTTCCCATGCTGCAATTATAGACCTCCACAGTGACTGTCTCCGCGTCACCTTATTTAGTGCTGCGCCATCTTAGGGCCTTCCGAGGTCTCCAGGAGAGTGTGTTGTTAAGTTCTTGTACAGGTGGCCAGGTTGGTTTAATCTGAGCTCCATCTTTCTCCAGAAATCGGCAAATGTTCTGTCCAGTTTGGGTAGGACATCAAACTTTTCCTCACTGGTACCTCCGATATACGCAGCATCCACCATGTTGGAGATGTCATCGCATGGTGTCTCCGATCGTGTTACTTTACCACATGCCCCAACTATATCGGAGTAGCCTCCCATGGGGGTACCAGGATCACCACCACCAGCACAACGAAGATAACGGGGCTCATTTGCGCCTTTAACTGCTGCTGGGCACACTTGGGTCCGTAGATCGACTGCTTCTTTGGCCAGTAGTGCACCAGGCTGCAAGTCCCTACCAGGGGTAAGCAGGCTCCCATCAAGTCACTGATTGAATCGCTGTATACCCTCTATCATCAGGGGTAAATTAGGTGCCATTGCTGATCAAATGTGTAAGTGGTGTAGAGCGCCATTTTGCTTGAGATGGTCAGAAAGTCAATAAATAAGTAAGTACAGAAAAAAATATTGGAACAGAAACAGTCAAAACCATAGAGCTTGGTCATCATAACCCTATAATCTTTGATATTAATATTGGCCATAGTAAAACGAAAGACATTATTAGGAAACATTGGCCAATTTTAATAACTTGAGTAATGTATCAACTTTAGGGGTGCACCTTAATTGTAAGAATAATTTAGTTAAAACATACTTGAGAGAGCACATAAGATAAAAGTAATTTTTGGATGATTTAAAAGGTTTTTATAAGTGCAATAAATGTATATGTTGTAAAAATAGTCTTCTAATTAAGCATAGTCTGAAAATATATAATTCCAATATAACTTGTAGAGAATATTCAATTAGAGAGCATATATTTTGCAATAATAACAATTCAGACCTAAAGGAGTTAGACTTTATAGGTCAAAAACATTGGTTAGGAGGTGATTTTTTTAAAACTCTTAGATCAGTAATAAATGGAGTTGGCATATTACCTCAAACAAAAAGGTTTAAACATTGATTTTGACCTTTTCAATGTTTTTTTTTTATTTCTTAGTTGACCTTTACCCATATTTAAAAAAATGTTTTATAATTGTTACATATTCTAGATATTTAGAATTTTATGACAATTGTTTATGAAATTTCCACTTTTTTAAAATATTTGCAGCTTCTTATTTGATGTATATCCCTATTTTACATATTTTAAAATATTTAAATATTTTAGATTTTTATTTTTATTAAATATCCACTCTCTATTCTTCAACAGATTAATCAACAGAGATTCATTTAATTAGATATAGGCAATCATTTTTTTTGAAAATTCCCCATTTCTGTTATAAACTGCAAACTATTCTGTATTGTATATCTTCTAACTGTTTTAAAGCTCTATATATGACATGTTTAATAGAGCATCAATAAGAAGAGATTGATTTATTTTGATTTTGGCAATTTTTATTTTTTTTAGAAAACGCAAATTTTTTGCTGTTAATTGCACAATATTCTGTATTAGATATATTTTGGTGGTGTTTCATTTATAAAGATTTGTATGTCTTTTTATAGAATAAGAAGTTTATATTTAGACATTTAGGTGATTTGCACCGCTAATAGCAATATCGTTACATAGCGGAAAAGATACTTGCGTCCATCAAGTTCAGCCTTCCTCACATATGTTTTTGCTGTTGATCCAAATATTGATTTTGATAAGATATGTTTGTATATTGAATATTTATTAAATTAGTTTGCTCCACAGCTATATTTTAATATACATTTAAACTGTTAGATTAGATTTTGCACTTTATTGGACAATATCATGTTATAGGACTCTGGGATAAATAGAGACAATGATGGACTCACAGGTGCACTTAAAAAAGCCTCAGGATGAGGGACGAAGTGCACCCTGGTGACGTCAGGGTCAGACAACAAGTAGCCTGGTCTGCAGAGATGCAGATAGTAAGAGCCACAACTGAAACTTTGTTGCTTTTTGCCATGTTTGAAAGTTTGGCACTTAGTGATCTCCTGCATTATGGACAATTGCAAAGCACGGTTATTGGCTTCTATTATACACACCAGGTGGTTATTAAATTATTTTATTTTTTTAATGGAAGTAAAAATTTTATTATTAGAGTCTTGAGATCCTGTTGTCCTTATTAATTGAAGAGTTTGCGGCTTACTTTGGATCCAGCGCTCACAAACGATTGTCTGGCTGTTCGAGTGGCACAGAGCCACTCATATTTTGTGAGTTAGTCTCCAGAGGGTACTTAATGGGGTTATTATTTAAATTGTGTTGCATTAGATTTGTTGTACAGGGAGTGCAGAATTATTAGGCAAATGAGTATTTTGACCACATCATCCTCTTTATGCATGTTGTCTTACTCCAAGCTGTATAGGCTCGAAAGCCTACTACCAATTAAGCATATTAGGTGATGTGCATCTCTGTAATGAGAAGGGGTGTGGTCTAATGACATCAACACCCTATATCAGGTGTGCATAATTATTAGGCAACTTCCTTTCCTTTGGCAAAATGGGTCAAAAGAAGGACTTGACAGGCTCAGAAAAGTCAAAAATAGTGAGATATCTTGCAGAGGGATGCAGCACTCTTAAAATTGCAAAGCTTCTGAAGCGTGATCATCGAACAATCAAGCGTTTCATTCAAAATAGTCAACAGGGTCGCAAGAAGCGTGTGGAAAAACCAAGGCGCAAAATAACTGCCCATGAACTGAGAAAAGTCAAGCGTGCAGCTGCCACGATGCCACTTGCCACCAGTTTGGCCATATTTCAGAGCTGCAACATCACTGGAGTGCCCAAAAGCACAAGGTGTGCAATACTCAGAGACATGGCCAAGGTAAGAAAGGCTGAAAGACGACCACCACTGAACAAGACACACAAGCTGAAACGTCAAGACTGGGCCAAGAAATATCTCAAGACTGATTTTTCTAAGGTTTTATGGACTGATGAAATGAGAGTGAGTCTTGATGGGCCAGATGGATGGGCCCGTGGCTGGATTGGTAAAGGGCAGAGAGCTCCAGTCCGACTCAGACGCCAGCAAGGTGGAGGTGGAGTACTGGTTTGGGCTGGTATCATCAAAGATGAGCTTGTGGGGCCTTTTCGGGTTGAGGATGGAGTCAAGCTCAACTCCCAGTCCTACTGCCAGTTCCTGGAAGACACCTTCTTCAAGCAGTGGTACAGGAAGAAGTCTGCATCCTTCAAGAAAAACATGATTTTCATGCAGGACAATGCTCCATCACACGCGTCCAAGTACTCCACAGCGTGGCTGGCAAGAAAGGGTATAAGAAGAAAATCTAATGACATGGCCTCCTTGTTCACCTGATCTGAACCCCATTGAGAACCTGTGGTCCATCATCAAATGTGAGATTTACAAGGAGGGAAAACAGTACACCTCTCTGAACAGTGTCTGGGAGGCTGTGGTTGCTGCTGCTGCACGCAATGTTGATGGTGAACAGATCAAAACACTGACAGAATCCATGGATGGCAGGCTTTTTGAGTGTCCTTGCAAAGAAAGGTGGCTATATTGGTCACTGATTTGTTTTTGTTTTGTTTTTGAATGTCAGAAATGTATATTTGTGAATGTTGAGATGTTATATTGGTTTCACTAGTAATAATAAATAATTGAAATGGGTATATATTTGTTTTTTGTTAAGTTGCCTAATAATTATGCACAGTAATAGTCACCTACACACACAGATATCCCCCTAACATAGCTATAACTAAAAACAAACTAAAAACTACTTCCAAAAATATTCAGCTTTGATATTAATGAGTTTTTGGGTTCATTGAGAACATGGTTGTTGTTCAATAATAAAATTAATCCTCAAAAATACAACTTGCCTAATAATTCTGCACTCCCTGTATTATTTTATTCAGGATATAAAGAAAGCTATACGTGTACAGTTATAATTTTCATGTGCACCATAGATTTATGGTTTTACAGAATGGTGTACATATTTTCTAAAACCACTATATAGCTAGAAGGGTTGTGTACGTTTGTACTCACAAGTAGTGATTTACCGAACGGTTCGCTGGCGAATAGTTCCTGGCGAACATAGCGTGTTCGCGTTCGCCACGGCGGGCGAACATATGCGCTGTTCGATCCGCCACCTATTCGTCATCATTGAGTAAACTTTGACCCTGTACCTCACAGTCAGAAGACACATTCCAGCCAATTAGCAGCACACCCTCCCTAGCAGACCCTCCCACCTACTGGACAGCATCCATTTTAGATTCATTCTCAAGCTGCATGCTTAGTGAGAGGAGGGAAAGTGTAGCTGCTGTTGATTTGATAGGGAAATGGATAGCTAGGTTAGTGTATACAGTGTCCACTACAGTCCTGAAGGACTCATCTGATCTCTGTTGTAAGGACAGCACCCCCAAAAGCCCTTTTTAGGGCTAGAACATCAGTCTGCTTTTTTTTCTGTAATGTAATTCCAGTTGCCTGCCTGCCAGCCTGTGTGTCAGGCTCACAGTGGATACTGTGCCCACTTGCCAAGTGCCACCACTCACTCACTGGTGTCACAATAGCGTGCATTTAAAAACCCAAAAACTTTTTTCACTGTTATAGATTGAATAGCAGTTAGTTGTCTCAAAGCGGGTGTGTCAGGCTCACAGTGGATACTGTGCCCAGTGCCACCACTCACTCACTGGTGTCACAATAGCTTGCAGTTAAAACCAAAAAACTTTTTTCATTGTTATAGATTGAATAGCAGTTAGTTGTCTGCAAGCGTCTGTGTGTCAGGCTCGCAGCGTATACTGTGCCCACTTGCCCAGTGCCACCACTCACTCACTGGTGTCACAATAGCGTGCATTTAAAAACCAAAAAACGTTTTTCACTGTTATAGATTGAATAGCAGTTAGTTGTCTCAAAGTGGGTGTGTCAGGCTCACAGTGGATACTGTGCCCGGTGCCACCACTCACTCACTGGTGTCACAATAGCTTGCATTTAAAAACAAAAAACTTTTTTCACTGTTATAGATTGAATAGCAGTCAGTGTCCTTAAAGCGGGTGTGTCGGGCTCACAGTGGATACTGTGCCCAGTGCCACCACTCACTCACTGGTGTCACAATAGCTTGCATTTAAAAACAAAAAACTTTTTTCACTGTTATAGATTGAATAGCAGTTAGTTGTCTCCAAGCGGGTGTGTCAGGCTCACAGTGGATACTGTGCCCAGTGCCACCACTCACTCACTGGTGTCACAATAGCTTGCATTTAAAACCAAAAAACTTTTTTCACTGTTATAGATTGAATAGCAGTTAGTTGTCTGCAAGCGTCTGTGTGTCAGGCTACTTGGCGTATACTGTGCCCACTTGCCCAGTGCCACCACTCACTCACTGGTGTCTGGTAGCTTTGCATTTAAAACCAAAACTTTTCACTATTATAGATTGAATAGCAGTTAGTTGTCTGCAAGCGTCATGTGTCAGGCTGCATAGCGTGCTCTGTGCCCACTTACTTTGAGTGCCACCACTCACTCACTGGTGTCACAGTAGCTTGCATTTAAAAACAAAAAACTTTTCACTGTTATAGATTGAATAGCAGTTAGTTGTCTCAAAGCGGGTGTGTCAGGCTCACAGTGGATACTGTGCCCAGTGCCACCACTCACTCACTGGTGTCACAATAGCTTGCATTTAAAAACAAAAAACTTTTTTCACTGTTATAGATTGAATAGCAGTTAGTTGTCTCAAAGCGGGTGTGTCAGGCTCACAGTGGATACTGTGCCCAGTGCCACCACTCAGTCACTGGTGTCACAATAGCTTGCATTTAAAACCAAAAAACTTTTTTCACTGTTATAGATTGAATAGGAGTTAGTTGTCTCAAAGCGGGTGTGTCAGGCTCACAGTGGATACTGTGCCCAGTGCCACCACTCACTCACTGGTGTCACAATAGCTTGCATTTAAAACCAAAAAACTTTTTTCATTGTTATAGATTGAATAGCAGTTAGTTGTCTGCAAGCGTCTGTGTGTCAGGCTCGCAGCGTATACTGTGCCCACTTGCCCAGTGCCACCACTCACTCACTGGTGTCACAGTAGCTTGCATTTAAAAACAAAAAACTTGTGATGTAGAATTATTAAAATCTTTACTGAACTTGTATTGAATAATTGTACTAACTCCATTTTTAATCTCACACTGTGACAGAACTCTCCATTTTGTTCACCTTACATGACAGTATTCAATATAATGAATAAGAGATTGTATTTCCTCTCTCTAAGGACATAACTAGCCCCGGAGTTAGCGGATCTCCGTTGACTTGCAACATAGTATAATCCAAGGCCAGGAAAACAGCGACTAAATGAAATGTTCTATTCATAAAAGAACCTTGGACCAAACCACGAGACTGACATCACCAACTACGTAAAATGATGCCCAAGCCCCCCCCTTTCCACCGAGTAAGCCTCGTGCTAAAGAGCAATGACATCCCATGATGGGAGGGTGCCTCACTAGTCACTCAAATCTCTGAGCCAATTAATAATATTAATGGGTGGACACTGACATAGCCATTTAACATTTAACCCAATTAATGATGTTTATTTGTTATTATCTGATATTCAATGATGATGTCATTTTGCATATAAAAAGGCCTGCGTGCCCGCTTTTTAACCAGATGCTAATAAATTTCCTGAAGTGTTTTTAACCTGAACTGCATGTGTCAGTGTGAACTTACTTCTGCGTATACGCAATTTATTCATTTCAGATTTGGACAGGAACAGATAGACTTTTAAACATTTTTGTTTATTTCTAAATTAATCTACTACAATTGGCGCTTCCAACGTGGGGCTCTGGGCTATGTCCTGTCTGGGCAGCTGTCCAAGAAGATGCTGGGTGGGTGAATCCTGGGGGAAGGAAAAGAGCCTGATCACCTCTGAGTACACGGTAGAGATTGCTGCAGCACCTAGCCGGTATGTTCCTGCCCCTGTGATTGACCTGTTCCAGTGTCTGTGACTGCTGCCGAGAGGACATCAAAGTCAGGTAATTACTTGCCCAGAGTCTTTGTATTGTTAATGATACTTTTGTTTATTTCTAAATTAATCTACTACACCACCACTCACTCACTGGTGTCACAATAGCTTGCATTTAAAACCAAAAAACTTTTTTCATTGTTATAGATTGAATAGCAGTTAGTTGTCTGCAAGCGTCTGTGTGTCAGGCTCGCAGCGTATACTGTGCCCACTTGCCCAGTGCCACCACTCACTCACTGGTGTCACAGTAGCTTGCATTTAAAAACAAAAAACTTTTTTCACTGTTATAGATTGAATAGCAGTTAGTTGTCTGCAAGCATCTGTGTGTCAGGCTCGCAGCGTATACTGTGCCCACTTGCCCAGTGCCACCACTCACTCACTGGTGTCACAATAGCTTGCATTTAAAAACAAAAAACTTTTTTCACTGTTATAGATTGAATAGCAGTTAGTTGTCTCAAAGCGGGTGTGTCAGGCTTACAGTGGATACTGTGCCCAGTGCCACCACTCACTCACTAGTGTCACAATAGCTTGCATTTAAAAACAAAAAACTTTTTTCACTGTTATAGATTGAATAGCAGTTAGTTGTCTCAAAGCGGGTGTGTCAGGCTAACAGTGGATACTGTGCCCAGTGCCACCACTCACTGGTGTCACAATAGCTTGCATTTAAAAACAAAAAACTTTTTTCACTGTTATAGATTGAATAGCAGTTAGTTGTCTCAAAGCGGGTGTGTCAGGCTCACAGTGGATACTGTGCCCAGTGCCACCACTCACTCACTGGTGTCACAATAGCTTGCATTTAAAAACAAAAAACTTTTTTCACTGTTATAGATTGAATAGCAGTTAGTTGTCTCAAAGCGGGTGTGTCAGGCTCACAGTGGATACTGTGCCCAGTGCCACCACTCACTGGTGTCACAATGGCTTGCATTTAAAAACAAAAAACTTTTTTCACTGTTATAGATTGAATAGCAGTCAGTGTCCTTAAAGCGGCTGTGTCGGGCTCACAGTGGATACTGTGCCCAGTGCCACCACTCACTCACTGGTGTCACAATAGCTTGCATTTAAAAACAAAAAACTTTTTTCACTGTTATAGATTGAATAGCAGTTAGTTGTCTCAAAGCAGATGTGTCAGGCTCACAGTGGATACTGTGCCCAGTGCCACCACTCACTCACTGGTGTCACAATAGCTTGCATTTAAAACCAAAAAACGTTTTTCACTGTTATAGATTGAATAGCAGTTAGTTGTCTCAAAGCGGGTGTGTCAGGCTCACAGTGGATACTGTGCACAGTGCCACCACTCACTCACTGGTGTCACAATAGCTTGCATTTAAAACCAAAAAACTTTTTTCACTGTTATAGATTGAATAGCAGTTAGTTGTCTGCAAGCGTATGTGTCAGGCTCACAGTGGATACTGTGCCCAGTGCCACCACTCACTCACTGGTGTCACAATAGCTTGCATTTAAAACCAAAAAACTTTTTTCACTGTTATAGATTGAATAGCAGTTAGTTGTCTCAAAGCGGGTGTGTCAGGCTCACAGTGATACTGTGCCCAGTGCCACCACTCACTCACTGGTGTCACAATAGCTTGCATTTAAAATCTTTTTTCACTGTTATAGATTGAATAGCAGTTAGTTGTCTGCGGGTGTGTCAGGCTCACAGTGGATACTGTGCCCAGTGCCACCACTCACTCACTGGTGTCACAATAGCTTGCATTTAAAACAAAAAACTTTTTTCACTGTTATAGATTGAATGAATAGCAGTTAGTTGTCTCAAAGCGGGTGTGTCAGGCTCACAGTGGATACTGTGCCCAGTGCCACCACTCACTCACTGGTGTCACAATAGCTTGCATTTAAAAAAAAAAACTTTTTTCACTGTTATAGATTGAATAGCAGTTAGTTGTCTCAAAGCGGGTGTGTCAGCCCTACAGCATGTACTCTGCCAGTTCACAGTGCCACCACTCACTCACTGGTGTCACAATAGTGTGCATTTAAAACCCCAAAAACTTTTTTCACTGTTATAGATTGGATAGCAGTTAGTTGTCTCAAAGCGGGTGTGTCAGGCTCACAGTGGATACTGTGCCCAGTGCCACCACTCACTCACTGGTGCCACAATAGCTTGCATTTAAAAGCAAAAAACTTTTTTCACTGTTATAGATTGAATAGCAGTCAGTGTCCTTAAAGCGGGTGTATCAGGCTCACAGTGGATACTGTGGCCAGTGCCACCACTCACTCACTGGTGTCACAATAGCTTGCATTTAAAAAAATAAACTTTTCTCACTGTTATAGATTGAATAGCAGTTAGTTGTCTCAAAGCGGGTGTGTCAGCCCTACAGCGTGTACTCTGCCAGTTAACAGTGCCACTCTTATCTGGTGTCACAATAGTGTGCATTTAAAACCCCAAAAACTTTTTTCACTGTTATAGATTGGATAGCAGTTAGTTGTCTCAAAGCGGGTATGTCAGGCTCACAGTGGATACTGTGCCCAGTGCCACCACTCACTCACTGGTGTCACAATAGCTTGCATTTAAAAACAGAAAACATTTTTCACTGTTATAGATTGAATAGCAGTCAGTGTCCTTAAAGCGGGTGTGTAAGGCTCACAGTGGATACTGTGCCCAGTGCCACCACTCACTCACTGGTGTCACAATAGCTTGCATTTAAAAACAAAAAACTTTTTTCACTGTTATAGATTGAATAGCAGTCAGTGTCCTTAAAGCGGGTGTGCCAGGCTCACAGTGGATACTGTGCGCAGTGCCACCACTCACTCTCTGGTGTCACAATAGCTTGCATTTAAAAACAAAAAACTTTTTTCACTGTTATAGATTGAATAGCAGTTAGTTTTCTCAAAGCGGGTGTGTCAGGCTCACACTGGATAATGTGCCTAGTGCTACCACTCACTCACTGGTGTCACAATAGCTTGCATTTAAAACCAAAAAACCTTTTTCACTGTTATAGATTGAATAGCAGTTAGTTTTCTCAAAGCTGGTGTGTCAGGCTCACAGTGGATACTGTGCCCAGTGCCACCACTCACTCACTGGTGTCACAATAGCTTGCATTTAAAAACAAAAAACTTTTTTCACTGTTATAGATTGAATAGCAGTTAGTTGTCTCAAAGCGGGTGTGTCAGCCCTACAGCATGTATTCTGCCAGTTTACAGTGCCACTCATATCTGGTGTCATAATAGCTTGCATTTAAAAACAAAAAACTTTTTTCACTGTTATAGATTGAATAGCAGTTAGTTGTCTGCCAGCGGGTGTGTCAGGCTCACAGTGGATTCTGTGCCCAGTGCCACCACTCACTCACTGGTACCCGGACGAAATTTCTTTTCACAAAAGGCAATCCCCAACCTGTACTCGATTGTGCAAAAGGAAATAATGGCATGTCTGGCACACAGTGTTCGGGCAAGGGTCCATCTGACCACTGATACCTGGTCTGCAAAGCATGGTCAGGGCAGGTATATCACCTACACTGCGCATTGGGCAAACCTGCTGACGGCTGCCAAGCATGGAATGCGTGGCTCTGCAGAGGAGTTGGTGACACCGCCATGACTTGCAGGCAGGCCTGCTGCCACCTCCTCTACCCCTCCTACTCCATCCTCTTCCATAACCTCCTCGGCTGAGTCCTCTTCTGCTGCTGCGTCTTGCTCCACATCAACGGATAGGGGACGTAACAGTGATTAAACTGATAAAAATAGTACTAAACACACCACTCCTATCTGGTGGTACATTAGATTGCACGCGCAGTGCCCCAAATTTGTTGTGATCTGTGAGTAAGGTAAACGGTTGTCCATGCAAGTAAGGTTGCAGCTTTTTGAGGGCCCACACCACCGCCAGGCACTCCTTTTCAATGGCAGTGTATCTACTTCCCTGGGCAAAAGTTTCCGGCTTAGATAAGCCCCGGGTTGCTCGCCACCATCTGCTCCGACTTGGCTCAGTACTGCTCCCAATCCAAACATAGAAGCGTCTGTATGGACGAGAAAGTGTTTAGTTGGATCAGGAGAAGAAAGTACAGGTGATTTAATGAGCGCCGTCTTGAGCTGTTGGAAGGCCTGTTCACACTCTGGGTCCCATACTACTATCTTGGGGAGGTTTTTACACGTTCCTATATGGCACTTACTGGGCTTTAGGGTCAGTCCGGCCTCCCTAATCCGGTCTAGTACGGCTCCTATGTGGGTCAGGTGTTAGGGCCAGGAGCAGCTAAAATGGCTATATCATCCAAGTAGGCGCAGGCATACTCCTGAAACCCATCCAGTAGCCGATCTACCATCGTCTGAAAGTTAGCCGGGGCATTCTTCATCCCGAATGGCATGGCCTTAAACTGATACAGGCCAAACGAGGTGACAAATGCCGACTTGTGGATGGCGTCCTCGGCTAATGGAATTTGCCAGTACCTCTTGCACAGATCTCTGGCCATTTTGTCTAGGAGCTCGTCTATCCGGGGCATAGGGTAGGCGTCTGAGGTTGTTTTATCGTTTAGCCTCCGGTAGTCTACACAGAAACGGGTCGTGCCGTCCCGTTTCGGTACTAGTACTACCGGGGAGGCCCAGGGGCTGTCAGAGTGTTCCATCACCCCTAACTGCATCATTTCCTCAATTTCTTTCTGAATATTTTCTTTAACTGCTTCGGGTATGCGATAGGCGGTTTGGCGAAGGGGGGTCTGGTCTAGGGTTTCAACTTTGTGAGTGGTTAACGGACTGTACCCAGGTAGGTTGGAAAACGTGGCCCCTTTGTCCTGGATTAGTCTTTGGACCTGGGTTCGCTCCTGGGGGTCTAACCGTTCTCCTAACTGTACTTCTCCCAGGTCTCCACTCTGGCCCTCTAGGTCTAGGAGATCTGGGAGTGGCAAATTATCATAATCTTCAGTGGCAGGTGCACAAATCGCGGTTACCTCTTCCGTGCGCTTGTGGTATGGCTTGAGAATGTTCACATGGAGCATGAGCTTGCCTCCCGTGCCTGTGACCGCACCGATCACAAAGGTGGTATCACAAACCTGCTCTACCACCTTGTATGGGCCCTGCCAGGAAGCCTGCAGCTTGTCCTTGTGGACAGTGTCAATCCATATCTGCCAAGTGACCCTATATAGGGGGAACAGTCTCTATTCTGCTCTGTGTCAGTGTGTATCATGGTCTCTGAGGACAGGTGTCAATCCATATCTGCCAAGTGACTCTATAAGGGAACAGTCTCTATTCTGCTCTGTGTCAGTGTGTATCATGGTCTCTGAGGACAGGTGTCAATCCATATCTGCCAAGTGACCCTATGTAGGAGGAACAGTCCCCATTCTGCTCTGTGTCAGTGTGTATCAGGGATCCTTAGGACAGGTGTCAATCCATATCTGCCAAGTGTAGGGGGAACAGTCCCTATTCTGCTCTGTGTGAGGAGGAGGAATGGGAAATGAGTAGCTCGGCATCCAACCTTGTGCAAATGGGGTCTTTCATGCTGTCATGCCTGTTGAGGGACCCTCGTATAAAAAGGCTGAAGGAGAACGACCTGTGTTGGGTGTCCACGCTACTAGACCCCCGGTATAAGCAGACAGTGGCGGAAATGTTACCGAATTACAAGTCGGAAAGGATGCAGCATTTGCAAAATAAATTAAAATGTATGCTTTACACAGCATATAAGGGTGATGCCACAGCACAACGGGAATCTAACAGGGGAAGAGGTGAAAGTCATCCTCCTCCTCCCACGACCACGCCATATCTGCCAAGTGACCCTATGTAGGGGTAACATTCCCTATTCTGCTCTGTGTCAGTGTGTATCAGGGGCTCTGAGGACAGGTGTCAATTCATATCTGCCAAGTGACCCTATGTTGGAGGAACAGTCCCTATTCTGCTCTGTGTCAGTGTGTATCAGGGATCCCTAGGACAGGTGTCAATCCATATCTGCCAAGTGACCTGATGTAGGGGGAACAGTCTCTATTCTGCTCTGTGT
>OW240917.1:187261027-187386773 GCA_933207985.1 Pelobates cultripes
GTGGTGTTTCATTTATAAAGATTTGTATGTCTTTTTATAGAATAAGAAGTTTATATTTAGACATTTAGGTGATTTGCACCGCTAATAGCAATATCGTTACATAGCGGAAAAGATACTTGCGTCCATCAAGTTCAGCCTTCCTCACATATGTTTTTGCTGTTGATCCAAATATTGATTTTGATAAGATATGTTTGTATATTGAATATTTATTAAATTAGTTTGCTCCACAGCTATATTTTAATATACATTTAAACTGTTAGATTAGATTTTGCACTTTATTGGACAATATCATGTTATAGGACTCTGGGATAAATAGAGACAATGATGGACTCACAGGTGCACTTAAAAAAGCCTCAGGATGAGGGACGAAGTGCACCCTGGTGACGTCAGGGTCAGACAACAAGTAGCCTGGTCTGCAGAGATGCAGATAGTAAGAGCCACAACTGAAACTTTGTTGCTTTTTGCCATGTTTGAAAGTTTGGCACTTAGTGATCTCCTGCATTATGGACAATTGCAAAGCACGGTTATTGGCTTCTATTATACACACCAGGTGGTTATTAAATTATTTTATTTTTTTAATGGAAGTAAAAATTTTATTATTAGAGTCTTGAGATCCTGTTGTCCTTATTAATTGAAGAGTTTGCGGCTTACTTTGGATCCAGCGCTCACAAACGATTGTCTGGCTGTTCGAGTGGCACAGAGCCACTCATATTTTGTGAGTTAGTCTCCAGAGGGTACTTAATGGGGTTATTATTTAAATTGTGTTGCATTAGATTTGTTGTACAGGGAGTGCAGAATTATTAGGCAAATGAGTATTTTGACCACATCATCCTCTTTATGCATGTTGTCTTACTCCAAGCTGTATAGGCTCGAAAGCCTACTACCAATTAAGCATATTGGGTGATGTGCATCTCTGTAATGAGAAGGGGTGTGGTCTAATGACATCAACACCCTATATCAGGTGTGCATAATTATTAGGCAACTTCTTTTCCTTTGGCAAAATGGGTCAAAAGAAGGACTTGACAGGCTCAGAAAAGTCAAAAATAGTGAGATATCTTGCAGAGGGATGCAGCACTCTTAAAATTGCAAAGCTTCTGAAGCGTGATCATCGAACAATCAGCGTTTCATTCAAAATAGTCAACAGGGTCGCAAGAAGCGTGTGGAAAAACCAAGGCGCAAAATAACTGCCCATGAACTGAGAAAAGTCAAGCGTGCAGCTGCCACGATGCCACTTGCCACCAGTTTGGCCATATTTCAGAGCTGCAACATCACTGGGGTGCCCAAAAGCACAAGGTGTGCAATACTCAGAGACATGGCCAAGGTAAGAAAGGCTGAAAGACGACCACCACTGAACAAGACACACAAGCTGAAACGTCAAGACTGGGCAAGAAATATCTCAAGACTGATTTTTCTAAGGTTTTATGGACTGATGAAATGAGAGTGAGTCTTGATGGGCCAGATGGATGGGCCCGTGGCTGGATTGGTAAAGGGCAGAGAGCTCCAGTCCGACTCAGACGCCAGCAAGGTGGAGGTGGAGTACTGGTTTGAGCTGGTATCATCAAAGATGAGCTTGTGGGGCCTTTTCGGGTTGAGGATGGAGTCAAGCTCAACTCCCAGTCCTACTGCCAGTTCCTGGAGACACCTTCTTCAAGCAGTGGTACAGGAAGAAGTCTGCATCCTTCAAGAAAAACATGATTTTCATGCAGGACAATGCTCCATCACACGCGTCCAAGTACTCCACAGCGTGGCTGGCAAGAAAGGGTATAAGAAGAAAATCTAATGACATGGCCTCCTTGTTCACCTGATCTGAACCCCATTGAGAACCTGTGGTCCATCATCAAATGTGAGATTTACAAGGAGGGAAAACAGTACACCTCTCTGAACAGTGTCTGGGAGGCTGTGGTTGCTGCTGCTGCACGCAATGTTGATGGTGAACAGATCAAAACACTGACAGAATCCATGGATGGCAGGCTTTTTGAGTGTCCTTGCAAAGAAAGGTGGCTATATTGGTCACTGATTTGTTTTTGTTTTGTTTTTGAATGTCAGAAATGTATATTTGTGAATGTTGAGATGTTATATTGGTTTCACTAGTAATAATAAATAATTGAAATGGGTATATATTTGTTTTTTGTTAAGTTGCCTAATAATTATGCACAGTAATAGTCACCTACACACACAGATATCCCCCTAACATAGCTATAACTAAAAACAAACTAAAAACTACTTCCAAAAATATTCAGCTTTGATATTAATGAGTTTTTGGGTTCATTGAGAACATGGTTGTTGTTCAATAATAAAATTAATCCTCAAAAATACAACTTGCCTAATAATTCTGCACTCCCTGTATTATTTTATTCAGGATATAAAGAAAGCTATACGTGTACAGTTATAATTTTCATGTGCACCATAGATTTATGGTTTTACAGAATGGTGTACATATTTTCTAAAACCACTATATAGCTAGAAGGGTTGTGTACGTTTGTACTCACAAGTAGTGATTTACCGAACGGTTCGCTGGCGAATAGTTCCTGGCGAACATAGCGTGTTCGCGTTCGCCACGGCGGGCGAACATATGCGCTGTTCGATCCGCCACCTATTCGTCATCATTGAGTAAACTTTGACCCTGTACCTCACAGTCAGAAGACACATTCCAGCCAATTAGCAGCACACCCTCCCTAGCAGACCCTCCCACCTACTGGACAGCATCCATTTTAGATTCATTCTCAAGCTGCATGCTTAGTGAG
The DNA here is from genome assembly GCA_933207985.1 of Pelobates cultripes. Lineage (NCBI taxonomy): Eukaryota > Metazoa > Chordata > Amphibia > Anura > Pelobatidae > Pelobates > Pelobates cultripes. The sequence goes on from OW240917.1 coordinate 187,263,772, forward strand.
AGGAGGGAAAGTGTAGCTGCTGTTGATTTGATAGGGAAATGGATAGCTAGGTTAGTGTATACAGTGTCCACTACAGTCCTGAAGGACTCATCTGATCTCTGTTGTAAGGACAGCACCCCCAAAAGCCCTTTTTAGGGCTAGAACATCAGTCTGCTTTTTTTTCTGTAATGTAATTCCAGTTGCCTGCCTGCCAGCCTGTGTGTCAGGCTCACAGTGGATACTGTGCCCACTTGCCAAGTGCCACCACTCACTCACTGGTGTCACAATAGCGTGCATTTAAAAACCCAAAAACTTTTTTCACTGTTATAGATTGAATAGCAGTTAGTTGTCTTCAAGCGGGTGTGTCAGGCCTACAACGTGTACTCTGCCAGTTCACAGTGCCACTCATATCTGGTGTCACAATGGCTTGCATTTAAAAACAAAAAACTTTTTTCACTGTTATAGATTGAATAGCAGTCAGTGTCCTTAAAGCGGGTGTGTCAGGCTCACAGTGGATACGGTGCCCAGTGCCACCACTCACTCACTGGTGGTGTCACAATAGCATGCATTTAAAAACCCAAAAACTTTTTTCACTGTTATAGATTGAATAGCAGTTAGTTGTCTTCAAGCCGGTGTGTCAGGCCTACAACGTGTACTCTGCCAACCTTTGCCAGTTCAAAGTGCCACTCATATCTGGTGTCACAATAGCGTGCATTTAAAAACCCCAAAAATAGTTTTCACTGTAATAGATTGAATAGCAGCTAGTTGTCTGCAAGCGTCTGTGTGTCAGGCTCGCAGCGTATACTGTACCCACTTGCCCAGTGCCACCACTCACTCACTGGTGTCACAATAGCGTGCATTTAAAAAACCCAAAACTTTTTTCACTGTTATAGATTGAATAGTAGTTAGTTGTCTCCAAGCGTCTGTGTGTCAGGCTCGCAGCGTATACTGTGCCCACTTGCCCAGTGCCACCACTCACTCACTGGTGTCACAATAGCGTGCATTTAAAAACCAAAAAACTTTTTTCACTGTTATAGATTGAATAGCAGTTAGTTGTCTCAAAGCTGGTGTGTCAGGCTCACAGTGGATACTGTGCCCAGTGCCACCACTCACTCACTGGTGTCACAATAGCTTGCATTTAAAACCAAAAAACGTTTTTCACTGTTATAGATTGAATAGCAGTTAGTTGTCTCAAAGCGGGTGTGTCAGGCTCACAGTGGATACTGTGCCCAGTGCCACCACTCACTCACTGGTGTCACAATAGCTTGCATTTAAAAACAAAAAACTTTTTCACTGTTATAGATTGAATAACAGTTAGTTGTCTCAAAGTGAGTGTGTCAGCCCTACAGCATGTACTCTGCCAGTTCACAGTGCCACTCATATCTGGTGTCACAATAGCGTGCATTTAAAAACCAAAAATCTTTTTTCACTGTTATAGATTGAATAGCAGTTAGTTGTCTCAAAGAGGGTGTGTCAGCCCTACAGCGTGTACTCTGCCAGTTCACGGTGCCACTCATATCTGGTGTCACAATAGCTTGCATTTAAAAACAAAAAACTTTTTTCACTGTTATAGATTGAATAGCAGTTAGTTGTCTTCAAGCGGGTGTGTCAGGCCTACAGCGTGTACTCTGCCAACCTCTGCCAGTTCACAGTGCCACTCATATCTGGTGTCACAGTAGCTTGCACGCATAGTATCACTAATCGAAAAAAAAATGACAGGCAGAGGCAGGCCACCCCGCAGGGGCCGTCGTGGTCGTGGTGCTGTGATTCCCTTTTGCCCTAGAATAATGCCCAGTTTTCAGAGGCCAGGTACCTTGAACTTGAAAAGTTCTAAGGACATAGTTGACTGGCTAACGCAGGACACCCAATCTTCTACAGCTTCCGCTCGGAAACCTTGACGCAACATCCTCCTCCAGCTTAGCTTCGGGCACCTCTCAAGACACCACTCACCCGCCTGCCGCCACCACCAACACTAGCACCACAGAGTACTAGTGTAATCTAAAATACAGATTATAATAAAAATATCATTAAATACTATTATGTATAAACCAAAGAATTACATTAGTGATATCAAATGCCTAAATTACTCTAATTGCGCAATTTCAACATAGGGGGCACAGCTGACAATGTAATAAATATTACAAATGAGTTAGAATGTAAAGATCTATAACATGAAGACTACTGGGGTTCAGTCTGGGTCCACTTTGCTTTATGGAAGGGTCACTATAATTTTATAATTTGTCACAGAAAACTCACATTTAAATCTAATAGAATATTTATCTAAATAGACAGACACATATTTTTGTAAAAAAAGATGGAGATGATAAATGTTGCAGGTAGATTTTATCCTTAAAAAATATCACATATACAGCTACCTGACATTATTACACACCTTCTATTTTTTGTAATTATATTTTTATTGTTATCAATATAATTTGTATTTTTTTAGAAATTAAATGAGATTTCTGACATTTCAGTTAGTTAGTCACTTGGTCTCAGGTATTTTATTTTTATATTTATTTTATTTAATTAAACAAAAGCTTTTCCTTTTTTATACAAAGCCATTGTACATTCATATAAAACATATACAATATATAAATTTGATTGCGATAAAATATATATAGACATGTTCTCCACTTTTATAGAATATCACAGTATACATTAATACTGACAGAGATAATTCAGAGGGGAGATATGTAGAGAAATATACTCTCTTATAAATGAAAGAGCAATTATCTCAAGTCTTTTTAATCCTACCAGAAACAAATATATCAATACAGCAATATCCAAAAAAGGAAAGAAAAAAAATTAAAAAAGAAAAAAAAACACAAAATTCAATAAATACATAAAATTGAGAGTCAACATGAGGCCAGATTACACACCGATAGAGCCATGGTAATTATATCTGTAGACTATCCAGGGTGACCACAATTTATCATAAGACAATCAAAGACCAGCATTAAAAATGAAGTTATGTTCCATTCTATACTGAAATTCTATTTGTTCCATAATCTCCTTCCATGGTACGGGAATAGTTCTTTTCCAAGCCCTTGCTATGAAAATTTTAACTGCAAAAAATATATGGGTGAGAAGATAATTTTGGCACTTATCCTGGGATGGAAATTCCATGTTAAAAGCAACATTAAAGGGGAAATGTATTTTATCTACTACTAAGAATTCTAGCTGTATCAAACATACCTATGAAAATTTTGTTAGAAAATACAAGTTCCCCAGCTTTAAGATACCGATCCAAGATAAGATATATAATTTGTATCTGGGGCTGTCTTCCTGTTATAATATGGACGACGATTGATTTTCATTTTGTGAATTTAGCCACATACATAAATGTGATAACATACAGGCTTTTAGAAGTTTAAAAACATCTGGGAAGGTTATACCTCCTTTTGCATAACTTTTCTGCAGGATATATTGAGATATCCTAGGCTGCCTAACTCGCCAAATAAATTTGGAGCATATATTTTGAAACTGCCCAAGAATATCCTTTCTCTGCTCTATAAGGTATAGCCCTAAATTGGTACAATAATTTTGATATTAGGAATGCTTTGATCATATTTAATCTACCTAATCAAGAGGCCTCTAACTTTCTCCAATTATCTAATTGTATGTGAAATTTATTTAATAAAATATCAAAGTTAATTCTTAGTTTTGTTTGTTTTTTATAATTCTTTATTTTTGTGGTGCAAATATTTAACACACACTCTTGTAATGCCCCAATAGGAGTAGAAGATACAGATTTGAACAAGTACAGGGCATATAGGATTACTGCACACATTTTTTTACGTTAAGTAGCATAATCACAGACTTGTCAAGCATGTCTGAAGTACATGGAAAAGCAAGTTAAGTAAGTAATCAACGTGAGCCAGAAGTGTTAAAGGTTATGAAAAATTAGATTGTAGGACATGCTTATAAGACAGAAGTTTACAAAAAGTATAGTTAAAAATAAAATAAAGGAGTGAGAAATACACAATGCAGATTAAACTAAATGATTGGTTCTGAGTTGTGCAGGCTATATGTACTGTGGTTGAGCAGTAAGATGTGCTTCGTGGATAATCAATGAATATAAAGAATAATAGGTGGCTCGTAATGAATATACCGTTTATTAATATATGGTGAAGCACACATGAGTGAGGATTTTCCACTGGGACTGGTAAATAAGGCAAAGGTAAGTGGGCGTTATGAGTATTTTGGAGATGTGAGGAGAGAAAAGGGACAGTAAGACAGAAAATAATTTAACTGCTAATGCAGAATCAGGGTCAGTAGGTGTAATATCAGATCAGATTTGGATATTTAATTGTATATTTTAATTATTAAAGATTTTCTTTGGTACCTTTTTTGGTTGTACCAATTATCTTTATATATATAATACTATATACATTTCACTATTACCTGGCACCTTCGACTTCTGGACTCAAAGCAATCCTTGGTGGGGATTATTCCACCTATGTGAACACTTAGGAGCAGATAGCCTGCTCCACCATTGTGAGTACCATTCTTTTATTTTTATCTTCAAATATTTTAAATAGAGAGCACTATTGGTTGTGTCTTCTTATTCTCTTTGAGTGGCACCTACCCTTGAAGAAAAGGAAACTGCACCATATCCTACAGGCGGGGATCAAAACCGCTGTACGCTTTCCATACTAGAGCTGGCTATAGCTCTATCAAATGTGAGTGCTATAATATTTCCTTTATAGTATTCACTATATTCTAACGTACATACTACACTATCCTGGTCACCTGCTCTTATCTTTTCATATCATTGGATCCATCTGAGGAAGAACAGTGAGGACACTGCCTCGGATTCACCATCATTTGCACTATTGCACTTAAGGAAGACCTACTCAGTTAAGACACAATTTATTGGACTTTCTCTTTTTATTGGACTATTTTTAACTGCTGTTTTCTCTTAATTATTGGTTCTTATTTGGCGCAACTTTTAACCTTTTCCTTGTCCCATTTTGTCTAAAGGGTTTTTTGAGGGATTCCCTTTTAAAGTTGCTGCCTTATTTTGTTATTAAGCGCTAACCCTCTTTTTTTCCTTATTTTTAGTAATATCAGATCAGTGTGCCATCTTGTTGCAAGTGTCTCTATTCACCTGATATAAGAGGTTGGCAGGCTTTTGGCATAGGTCAGGGAGTAATCACAGGCACTCCAAGTTTTGGCAGTCTCCTGTGTTGCAGCTGCACAGTACCAGCTGTGATCAGCCGCTTGAGCAGGCCTCCCTGCTCTACCGAGTGCACACCACTGGCCTTGCTGAGCGGATTTCCTACGAAGGGGTTGGTTTGGTCTCAGATGTTGTGGGCTATATGTTGGAGATCTCCGTACGTGCCAAGGCCCAGACTGGCGGTGGCTGATGGTGGGTCTGCTTTTGGTGAGTTGGGATGTCCTCTTCCCCCTGCCCCCTCGCTTCATCGCGGTCAGAGGTTTGGTGGTGCGATTTGGTGCAAGGTTGGAGTTAAGCGGGGCAGTGGGTCGTCGAGAGGTGTCTGTGACAGCTTGGGTCTGTGCCAGTTTGGTCCATAGTTGTGCCCAGAAGTGGTCAAAGGCTTTCACTATGCTTCCCTCGTGAGGGATCCCGCAGTCAGGATTCCATGTGACCGCCATCTTAGCTTGGAGCATGTGGCCCTGTAGATCCTGTTGAGTGCCCCCTCTAAGTGTTTTATGCCTGGTCGATCACCGATGGGCACCCAGAGGGGACCAGGATAACCCCCACCGGTCCAAAGGGGGGGAGGAGTCCAACTGAGTCGCTTGGTGAGTTCAGTGTCGGCAAGAGCGGCTGCCTCTCTCCAGGTCCAACGCTAGTAGGCTGCAGTTCAGCATTCTGGTTGAGTTGGGGTATCAGTCAAATCAGCGGTGCACTAGCATTTTGGCTAGTGAGCCGCAGATATCACCCCAGAATACACACATTAGGCGGGAGCTTGTGCTGCCCGCGTCTGCACTGCTCTGTGGTCAGGCTCCACCCTCCCAAGGGAGATTTTAATACCCAGATTTCCTCCAAGAAAAGTGGAATTGTCAGACCAAAAGCTCTTCTTGGGCCGCAGATAAAAAGGAAGACAAAATTTTAGTTTTTAAAAAAAATATTAATCTTATAATTTGAAATTTTACTATATGAATCTATTGTTTCTAAGACCGAAGGAATTGAAGTCAAGGGATCCGTCAGGGTGAGAAGCACATCATCTGCAAAAAGAGAGATCACATCATCTGCAAAAAGAGAAATCTCACCATTTTGTGTTTTGATTCCCTTTATATTAATGTTCTGTCTATTCATACTAGCTAATGGTTCAATGGTAAGAATATACAGCAGGGGTGCCAGAGGGCATCCCTGTCTAGTACCATTTTTTACCACAAAGGTATCGGATTCAAAAAAGGATGGATTATTTTTGTTGAAGAGTTCGTATAGAGCAGCATAGTTTTATTTCTAAATTGGTCCAATTGACAAAACGCCAGTTGACTCTGTCAAAGGCCTTCTTGGCGTCGAGGGCCATGACAGCAGTTCCCAATTCATACTTATTGATCCTGTTCATTAGATTAAATATCCTGCTTCTCCCCCTGACGAAAACCAATTGGTCAATGTTGATTAGGTCATTAATAACCTCCTTAAAATGATTAGACATAATTTAGGAGAATATTTTCATGTCTATATTAATAAGTCATATTGGCCTATAATTAGTGATAAGTGATAGATCTTTACCTATCTTTAGTGTAGGAATAATTGATGCCAATAGCATTTCATTAGGAAAGGGGTTCTCAGGAGAGACCTCTAGAAAAACTTTCAGAAGAATAGGGGCAATAGTTCTAGAATTTTTTTTGTAAAACATAGCGGAAAAGCCATCAGGGCCAGGGGCTTTGTTTAATTTAACATTATCTATCGCATCCATAATCTCAGTTAATAGACATGGAGCATTCAATATGTCTAATTTTCTTTGATTCACTTTAAGACTATTTAAAAATTCTTCCATTTCCTTATTACTTTTCTCTACATCTTTTAGATTATATAGCGATTTATAAAAGTCTTCAAATGCCTGTGTGATATCTTATGGGGAGGATAACTGTTTATCTCCTATCACTAATTTTTTTTTTTTTATAGATTTGTCTTTAAGGTGGTTCTTGATTTTGTTTGAAAGATCCTTAGTTATTTTATTATTGTTATAATACTACCTTTGTTTGAGAAAAGCAATATTTTTGTTTACCTTATCGTATATTTTTTCTTTAATATATTCTCTTAGGATGGCTATTTCTTTCACAATGTCACCAGTAATCTTAGATTAATTTAACCGTTCTTTAATTGCTAATTTAAATTTATAATTCCTGGATAGTTCCTTCATGTTTCCATTTTAACCCTGAATCCAACTTTATCGCTAAACCTCTCGCATAGCTTTTAAAAGTACACCACAGCATTGGGGTGGAGACTTCACCATTATCATTAATATTTAGGAAAGTCTCAAATTCGAATGACAAGTTATTAATGTTGTATTCATCTTTCCAGATGGTTTCATTTAGTCTCCATCTGGTCCTTGATTTATAGTTATATTTCAGTTTGATATTAATAAATACCGGGGCATGATCCGATATCACTATAGATTTGATATTTGACTTAATAATTGATCCCAAGAATCCAGCTTTAACCAAACATTTTTTTAAAAATTTAACTTTATTAGATATAATGATGGCAACTCCTATTTTTTTTTGTTTTCCTTCCATGTTTGCATTGTAAACTATGGGGTATTTCCTAAACTGTCATAGTCTATTTGGGAGGTCAATACAGTGAGTTTCCTGAATGAAAGCAATATCTATACTGTTTTCATTCAGAAATGTATATACTGCACCCTTTTAGTGGAAATTTAAGCCCTGGACCTTCCAAAAAAAATGTGAAGCCATATTTATTGCTCCTATCAGTTGGCCGCATGTCGAATCTCATTCCAAAAATAAAAGTAACATACCTAAAAATACAAATAAAAACCAGATGACAAAAAAATCCAATTGAAAGAAGGGCAAATTAAATCCAGTGGGGAGACATGATTGTACATTTCCCACTAGATAAAACCTGCCAAAAATTGCAGAAATGAGGATTATGGGGAGAGGAGGAGATATCCCCTATCTTAAATATCCCTGCATAACAAGGCGTTGATATGGCAACACAAAAGCTCCTCTAGCTCCCGCTACCAAGAGGTTAACTACAAACTACTCTCCATGTGGTACCGAACACCGGTACTGCTTCACAAAATTTTCCCCAATACATCCCCAACGTGCTGGAGGTGCCAGGAAGAAAGGGGGATGCTTATACACATTTGGTGGGAATGTAAACATATTGGCCCATATTGGGATCAGGTCAAATCCGACGTCCACCAGATTTTGGGGGATATCACCTGGTCGGTGGAACTAATCCTACTCCACGTCTCCACACAACCACTATCCGCATATAAAAAATCCATCCTGCGGCACCTGCTAAACGCTGCAAAATCACTCGTACCAGTGTACTGGAAAAAAACAGATATCCCTACCAGGGAAGAATGGATCCATCGAGTCGAGGATATCCGAGCGGCTGAAGCTATGCAAGCGGAGCTGACGGGCAGGGGACCGAAGTGTGCTGAACTCTGGACTCCGTGGTTTACCTTAGCGCACAGCGGTAGGGGGGTGCCGGGCGGGGGTGCGGGCCGTGCGACGTGCCTATGGCAAGCGCTGCGCCCAACGATGACCCGCTGGAAGTGGCAAAGCTGAACCGTGCACCACGCATTTCTCTAAGATGGGTGGGAGACTTTGGAGGCACTGCCGACTGAGACAAACGGGTGACCACGTGGATCCACAAGGGGGACATACCCTCAAGGGAATAGCTGACGAACCTGAAGAAACCCCACTACATAAATATGAACGGGGATACGGCTGTACTACACATGACCCCCCCCCCCCAGACCCTTTCCGACTACTACATGGTATCGCAATCACGGTTGGGGGACCCTGATAGACTACATGACGAGGATACGCAGGCTAACTGTTAACGCGGACGATGGGCGTACACTGCAGCTTTGGATTTGCACCCCCCCCCCACTTCCTCGCACACTCGCCACATCGTTCACCGCTACACACTCCCCACATCACACCGTAACCTGGACAACCCTCTCTCCAACGGACCCATACCGCCCACTCATATACACTGTGGCTGCACACATATACATGTTACCCCACCACCCCATCCCTGCCGATGCCACTCGTATAAATACACCACAGGCACATATAGCACCTCAGGCACTATACGGATTCCACTTCACTCACGTTGTCCCGTCTCTTATGGGCCCAGCCCGACTGTACGAGTCTACTACATTGACATAATCCAACGACTTAATAGAGACAACAGCATACCTAACTATGGGCACTGGATATGAGCGAACATGGGAACTGTGATTGACTCTCTCCCTCATTGAAAGCTCGATGTAGATATCAACTGCTTATTCACTGTATCTTCATGTTTTTATGACAAATGGGGCCTGCGAGTCCGAAATGCGATATACTCACCTACACACAGGCACACATACCACCTCCGACACTATACGGATTCCACTACACTCACATTGTCCTATCTCTCACGGGCCTAGCCCAACTATACAAATCTAATACTTTCACACTTTTCGATAACTTAATTGACACAACGACACACATAACTATGGGCACTGGACATGAGCGAACATTTGAACTGTAATTGATCCTCTCCCTCATTGAAACCTCAATGTAGATGTCAACTGCTTATCCATTGTAACTTCTTGTTTTTATGATGACTGGGGCCTGCGAGCCCGAAATGCGTTACACCTATTTACGAATAAACTTGATTATCCAAAAAAAACTTTCCCTGGGACCACATTACTTGATGGGAGTACCGAACATTATTTATGCTCAGTTTTGTCTAATTTATAACAACTGTATTTACCAAAAGGATTAGAGAATTATCACAAAATGTGGTATTAAAAAGTGCATCTTATGGGAGCTAAGTGGCTCCTTATTATATATAACAAACATTCATTGCAATATTAGTTAAATTCTTTCCTTGTGTATATATCAATTAATTTGTTAATATTATTAAATAGATTTCACGTGATTTGCGACTCCATATGTGAATTAAAATAATAAACTTAAATAAAATAATAATCATAGATCCTAAAAAAGAACCCACATCATGGGGTTTGTTACTTGAATATTATAACAGTGCTATGTGGCTCCTTAAATTATTCCTATATTACTATTTAAATTCTTCCACTGCTTTTTATGCCTATATATCCATAAGTTGAAGAAACATACAAATGACTATACTTCCTGAGAGGTAAGAACCGCCTCCCCTCTTCCACCTGACACACTAAATCTGCTACTGATGAAAGCGATCAAAAAATATACGTGGCCATATTTTATAACATCAAAAGTCCTAACCTTACCAAAAAAAAAAAGAAGTTAGACCCATCAAGCATATTATATCCTTCATACAATTAACTATCCTTCAAACTAACTTTATTGCATTCTACGAAGAAGTAAGTAGTAAGTATAGATCAGGGTGTTGCAGTGGATGTGATCAATTTGGATTTTGCCAAGGCATTTGATACAGTTCCACACAATAGATTAGTGTTCAAACTCAAGGAAATCGGTCAAGATGAAAATGCTTGTTCTTAAAAATAGAGTACAAAGAGTTGTCATTAATGGTAAATTTTCAAGCTGGACAGAGGTGGCAAGTGGTGTCCCTCAGGGTTCTGTTCTGGGACCCCTTCTATTTAACATGTTATAAATGATCTTGAAAAAAGCATTGGAAGTCATGTTTCAGTGTTTGCAGATGACACAAAACTCTGTAAAATAATACAATGGGAGCAAGATATTACTTTGCTGCAGAGGGATTTAGATAGACTGGGGGACTGGGCACTCAAATGGCAGATGAAATTTAATGTTGAAAAATGCAAAGTTATGCACTTCGGCGTAAAGAATGCACAAGCAACGTATACCCATAATGGAAGTGAATTAGGGATAACAACACACGAAAAGGACTTGGGAATTGTTATTGACAACAAACTATGCAATAATGTGCAATGTCAATCAGCAGTGGCTAAGGCCAGTAAGGTATTGTCATGCATGAAAAAGTGCATTCATTCTTTTTTTACTGTAAGACATACATACAGATGTTCAAACAGCTACTAGATGCATACTTGCAAAAACAGAATATTCAAGGATATAATCTTTCATTGTAGAGTAATAATTGCTTGATCCAAGGATAAATCTGACTGCCATTCTGGGTTCAAGAAGGAATTTTTTTCCTAGCTTGTTGCAAAATTGGAAGTGCTTTAAACTGGGGTTTTTTTTTTCCTTCTTTTGGATCAATAGAAAAAAACAAATGTGAGGAAGGCTGAACTTGATGGACGCAAGTCTCTTTTCAGCTATGTAACTATGTACAATCTCAAACAGATTGTCAGTTAACAACTTCCTTCCCTCTCTCTCCTCAGGGAACTATAGAGTTATTCCCTTTAATTCATTAAATAGAAATTATGTTTTCTGTAGGTTCCAGGACTGGATTGCTTCTTGTGCTGCAACTGCATCTTTAAAGAAGTGGTGTTGATTTTGGAAAAATACCCTTTAGAGCCGTAGGAAAGTTCCATTTATATTTAATGTTGTGAGATCTAAGTATAGAGGTCTGAGCCGCAAAGTTCTTTCTTGCCTGTCAAGTCATCAGAGATAGGTCTGTGAATGGCTTAATGTCTTTAAATTGAGGTTCTAAGATTGGATTTCCCTGCACTGATGGCATAATCAGATTTTTTTACATAATTATTAGAGAAACAAACAATAATGTCTCTTGGGGTATCTGATGACATAGTCTTAAGTCTATATAGTCTATGGAATTTTTCAAAAGGAAATTCACCTAGGGACTTTACAGGTATGAATTTTTAAACAAAGATCTCAGGTATTGATCCAATTGGTCAGACGTATTCGACTCTGGAACGCCTCTTAATTTTATGTTGTTCCTATGAGATCGATCCTCCAGATCAAGTACTTTGGTCTCCAATAGATTGATCTTTTTTTCTAGTTGGTTATTTTCGTATAGTCGAACACGTGGCAACGGCCATCTTGTTTAGTCGAACGCGGTCAGCGGTGTTTTGCCATCAAGCTCATGGAACTGAAATTGGATACACAATGGCATGAACACTGCTGAACCTTACCTTCTCTGCAACTTCGACGCTTCAACAGAAATTAAAGTGCATTCGACTATTCGAACACCACGTTAACATGGGATATTTGCACGAACGGCACCCATTCGTGGGTTGGCTGTTGTAACTGTGTGTCCTGTGTACCACAAGGTCCACGTGGGTGGTAACCTTGTGGGAAAACCTGTATAAAAGAACGTCCAGTTCTACTTGACCCTCAACTCACAGCTTTGACTCGTGTTTGGAGGGGACAGCTATAATAACTACAGGGATTGCTATGCTCTTCATACTCCCTTAGCTACTGAGCTCTTGTAAGAGCTTTTGTTCCTGATTGTGCTTTGCTCTACAGAAGGAAGAGGTTCACCCACTGGAACCTGGAGCCTGGTTATAGGTCCAGGGCGGATAGCAGACGGCAATATCCCAGCCCAGCAAGGCGGTTCGTGGAGTCTGCAGTACTTATGGTGTCTACAGTGCTGATGGTCCTTTGGTGAGTGCTAGGAGCATCCTTTCTACAATCTAAGTTTCAGCTAGCCTGGAGGCAACCATAACAGCTGTATCCAGATATAACCCAAAACATAATGCAAATTGCTTAACTTCAGAATAGGAATTATCACGGCCTTGGAAATTCGATCAATCTTCTTATTAGTCAGATACTATCGGATACATTCACCAATAGCAATTTGAGATCAAGTATATCTAAACATGTTACACACATCCATTTTACCTGCCATTCATGCACTTTATGAGAATGAAGAATTTTTCTTACAGGAAAACCAAGCACCACCACACAACCCCTGAGACGTGCGAGCTTAACCGGATGAGAATTTGCAAGGACACTGGATAGGACAGAGCAGTGCAGTTGAGTTCCCTGCACATTCTCCTGATTTAACATTTCTAACTTTTACCTATGGGGGTCCTTAAAGGATGTGGTGTATTGCAGAAAACCGGCTAGCTCTTCAGGAATAAATTGTGCAGCAATCCCACTGGAAACTTTGTGCAACGTTGCCCGAGCAACAGTTCTCCATACTAATGAGTGTCTGGACGCTAATGTCAACCACTTTGAGCACCTCTAGTGATTGTAGAGGTCAAAGATAACTTGTATTCATCTCTTGATGACTGAATGAATTTAGTATTAACATTTTTTTATAGGTTTATTTTTGCTGAAGTGTTTATACATTTTTCTAGCTAACTCTGTATTATGTTGCAAATGTTGATTGGCTCACTAAGCTGATTTTATTGTTAAGCAATCGGCCTTCAAGCTTAAACCATATACATCCTTTAGGTCCTTTCCAAAATGGTTATTATTCACTGTGTTAGAAGAAAAGGCATGTTTCTTGTAATATGTGTAACCTGGCTTGAGATATGCTATCCTTGGCTTCTAAAGCAACTCATGCTTTGCTTTCGCGATCCCAGGAATAATTAAATGTGTATTAGTTAACTATACAAATGGTTAAAATGCCATTGCTTTTGCAGAGAAGAACAACAAATTGAATGAATACTAATAACAAAAGATATCTTTGAGTAGTCAATTACCATGTACTACAAGTGAATATGTTACTACTCAAATAAATTAAAAGCCACTATTGCTGCTCTTTCCTAGGCATTCTGCATGTATTATTAAACAATCATTTGGTATTCAAGTTTTAATAATTCCTACTCTGTCTGATTTGTTATGGATTATTCAGATGTTTAATTATTGTTCAGATATCCCATTGCACCTTATCTATAATTCTTATAATTGTATAATTATATTTTACAGTTAGATATAAAAGATATTATAAGATATATTGCTGTAGGACTAGTTGAAAAGCAGCATTCATGTGTGGGTAAAGTGAAATTTGTTTAAAATAAATAAATAAATAAATGGCTCCTGATTTTATTAAAGGACATAGAGGCTCATATTATGCTGTATCTCTTTCTTTATTCCTCAGCAGCAAAGAATGGATTTTAAGATATTCATAGAAAAAACAAAAAGAGCAGTCCACATTCCATATACTCCGATGTGACCCTAAGCCACTACTCTCTTTCTTTGCTGCTACCTCAGCTAAGTACCATCAATATTTTTTGCTCTATATTTGTCTATGTTTTTAACTACTAGTTATTGTTTTTACTGGCTTATTTCAGTTATTTTTGTTGTTAATTCATGTCTGTATATATGTGTTGCCACTATTGTGTGTGTTGACCGGGGCCCTTCATCTCGCAGCTCCCTCACAGGGTCTTTCCCGCCACCCTCCAGTGGCTGCCATTCCTCCTACCTTAATTTTGGGTTCTTAATAACCTGTTTCTCCCGGGCCGTTCAGCGACCTAAGGTTCCGAGGTCTCCTTCCTACCCCAGGGCACATCTGTCTGGGGCCCGCGGGTTGAAGCCTATTCCGCGATCACTGCCGCTTTCGCATGCGCAGTTGCGACTGTGCATCGCAGTGGCCATCTTGAGTGTGGCAAAAGTTTGACGCGCTCTTTTGTCTGTTCGCACAGCTGGTTTGGGGGAGGGCGTGAGCTGATTGGCTCACTGAATGCTTGGTGTGTCAGTGCTCCCCAGAGACTATTCCTGAGGGAACACTCGGTATGCTAGCCCACTGTTGTGTGATTGTGCTTTGTGCTGTGCTCTGCCCCTGCCTGTGACAGCTCCCCTGCTCTCAGCCCCTTCACTACTGTTCTGTACCAGATTGTGATCTGTTACCAGTGTCATTATTGTGGGAAGTTATTGTCAAAAATATTTCACCTGTACCTAACATCATGCACCCTTCTAATATTGATGTTAATATTTCTACTGCCCCTGTTGGTGACAGTGAGCAATGTCTGCCCCGTATACCCTTTAAACCTCCCACCCAGTCTGGGGAGGATGAAGCGTCACTGGAGCAGATGAACTCTGAGGAGATTCCCTCGCTCCTGGATGCTACCATGACCAAATCGGTCACCCAGGTCATTTACACGGCTATGGGTGCTATGTCGGACAATTTGTCTCACTCTATTACAACTGCAATCATGGCATCTAGCCACGCTCAGACTCCCTAAGGTCTCTGACGATTAGCCGGTGGTCCCAAGCAGCTGTAAGGCTACCAAAAAGACCAACTATGTGGGCAAAAATACATCCAAAACTGTACAGACAGACAGGTTGCGCCCTGTTACTATTGAGGACGTTGTGCCCCTATGTAAAAGAGCCACCCACCACGCAAAAGCGGTGCAGACATGGAAGAGGGCAAAATCCTTAACTGATTTCTCCGACTCTGGTTCGGATTCTGAGGAGGTTTCAGACAAGCCGATTTGATCGGCTCTATTGACTTAGAGAATTCATCTCCTGACCACAGCATTTCTGCAAAGCCAGCTGTTAGTGCCAAGGAGGTTGCGGATGACTCCACCATTCTCAACCCGCAGGGAGAACCACTGTTTGACCCCGATGCCCTACAAAACCCAAGGTCGGCTGAATGGTACCCCACTTTCCACGTGGCCCAGTACATTGTGGCTAGGATTAGGAAACCCCTAGATAAGGCCACTAGAAATAAGCTTAGGGCGGAGTCCCCGATATGGCTTGTGCCTGGGCCAACCCAGCTGGAAAGCCAAAAAAGGGATGCACTATTCCCTACATCACTGCCAAGATAAAGACTTATTGGTGCCTAGCTCCAGAATCTTATATATGATCGAAGCCGCCTTAACCGAGGGTGCACCAGTGCATTTATTGGCCTTAAGGGGCTGGGTCCAGCGATCCATTTGTTTAATAGGCAATGCTAAGCCACTGAGAGGCGCAAATCCATCCTCCCAAGCTGAAAAAAGAGCTTTACATCTTGGTCTGGAACTCATGGCAGGGTCGTTTGCATTAAAATGCCTCCTCTGGGTCACGGCCAACTGTTCCATCATACTACGAATGGACAATATATCTGCAGTCCGCTACATCAACCACCTGGGTGGCACAAAATCCAAGATACTGACGGACCTGACAAAGGAGTTTTGGCAATACTGTCTTTATTGCAACATATCAGTACAATCAGAATACATCCCAGGTTTGTCCAATACAGTAGCAGACTGGAATTCCAGACTTCTGAGAGACACCAGCGATTGGCGGCTGGACTGCGAATGTTTTCTACAACTACAAACACTCTGGGGCCTGATGCATATTGACCTTTTCGCGTCTCGATTGAACCAGTGTTCTTCAGTTAGAGGACACCCTAGCATTGGCTGCCTTCCTCCAACCATGGCCGACCAGACTGCTTTATGCATTTCCTCCTTTCTCCCTACTAGTTCGGACACTATTACAACTCAGATGTTCTCTAACGTCTTTGGTTCTCATAGCCCCATTCTGGATTGCACAAACGTGGTTCCCTTCACTCATGGAGATGTCCATAGATCTTCCTAGACTACTTCCTGGATCCACGGACCTGTTCCTGGATCCCGACAGAAACCCACATCCTATTCTGGTTCAAGGACACTTCAGGCTGTTAGCATGGCTCCTCTACGGGGACCCTTGGTCTTGCCTGACGTTCCACAAGCAACTCTTGACCTACTGGTAGGAGCTTGGGTCCCGGGAACAAGACGATCCTACGGCCTTTCCTGGAACACATGGAGTTGTTGGTGCGTGCTTACTTCTGTGAATTACCTATTACGTTTCCTTACTGTCCTGTATGACCAAGGTTTGGCCTATCACAGGGGTATAAGATTTGCACGACCACCTCGACCTCGATACACTTCATTATGGGAGGTGAATTTGGTTCTTAACCTGTTTGAAGCCTGGCCAAGGAATACTGAACTCACGCTTAAACAGCTTTCGTCAAAATTGGCCATGCTCCTCTGTTTGATATCATGCAAATGGGTTTCAGATGTCTGAGCACTGGACATTGACGCACGTTCTTCTTTCATGACCTACAATATGATTAACTTAACATAGTGAATTATATTATTCAGTCTAATCACTACTGTGATAACATGGGCGATATTCTATTGGAGCATATTTTACCATTTGTTCTCTCTGTTCTTTACAGCTTGAAACTTTACAATGACTCTCATCAGGACTGATTTTTTCCACAGTTACAACGGATGTGTTCAAAATAATCTGTTCCCTCGGAGGATGTCGCCTAACAGACGACTGTTCGACTGTCTGGTTGTGTTGAGTCAGTTATTTCATTTTCGGTACTACTCCTTGACTATTGGATTCAGGATCACCAAGAAAGAGTAGTGACTTAGGGTTACATGGGAGCATATAAAACTATAGTGTGAGCACAACTAAAAATATGGAGATGTCTATCAAGTAATAAATAATATTTAATAATACAATACAAGTGATGACTAATTTATTGATAAAATCCATAAGGTGACAAAAGATAATAATAAACTGATAAGTAATCAGCAATCTCCTAACAACGCAGTTCCAGGTAAATAATAATGTATATATAGAGATGTTACAAGTAACATGGGAGTATATGGAATGTGGACTGCTCTCATAGAATAAGATGTTATGGCTAACCCTCTGAGGGTATTTGTTTAGTTTTTTCTATGAATATCTTAATATCCTTTCTTTGCTGCTGAGGAATAAAGAAAGAGATAAAGCATAATATTCGCCACCGTGTCCTGAATACAATCATGACTTCACGTCATGTAAATAGTAAAATCTGGTAATTATCATCCATTAAGGGGTAATAATTTAAATCCTTCACATTTTTCAAAACTTATATTGTGTGCTATTCACAGCTGAAGTTGAACTTCTACCCATAGGGTAGGAATATCCCCCCACCCCCCAAAAAAAAAGTTCCAAAAAGTGTGGCATTTATTGCAACATTCCAAGAAATAAAACATAAAAATTGGCACGGCAAACTAAAAGAACCCACCACAACTCTCCAAAGAGATGTGAACTATCTCTAGGGTACTTACTCATTGACATATTTACAACTCGTTTTCTTTCTTTCTAAAGAAAGTTAAAAAAAAGTAAGTGCATAAATACACTTACTCAAATAGTATGCTAATTCCTTAATAATATGCACCCTCTGTGCCACTCCAAGAGTTCCTTAGAATCCCATACTTCTTTGGAGGCATGCAATATTAATATCACCAATTTCAAACTATATAAAATTGTATTACCCAGGTGACTCACCTAGGACTCACTGTTGCTGGGGTAGCTAGCTTAATGCTGATTGCCCTCATCATTTTGTCATTGAATTGATATGGATGCAGCAAGTGCATTGCAGCCCTACCCCTAAGCCCCCCCAAATTCCAGTATAGCAATGAAGCCTCTAACTGTAATTGTAACAGTAACTTTACTCACCTTGGGAAGCAGCCTCTTCAGTCACAGTGATTCAGAGGGAAGGAAGAATATCGTTGATTGCCGAGTGGAATGAGTGAAAACAGCTTTTGACAGGGAAACTACTCTTTGGGGTGTGTGAGCTGTGCGGCCGCCTGGAGCCCATGCTTCCATGGTGCCCTGTGTGCTGTACAACTTGCACACCATAAAGGGCATCCCTGGAGCAAGCTGCCTTACATGAACCGGGGTACTTTATGGATATGGAGATAAGCTTCTATAATTCTAGAAAAAAAGTCCATCTGTTGTCCTGGACCACGAGTGGATAAATATACAATTTTGTAAGCCATATGCATTACACAAATATGAGATTAATGGAGTACTGTCAGGTTTAAAAGACTAAAACCACAGAACTACTCTTTTTTTAGAGACTTCTTAATCTATAATGTGTCAAGAGAGAGCTCACAAAGCAGATGATATAATCTTGTTTGATGGAAGGAGGCTTTGAAGAAATTAAAATGGAAATGGTATTAAAAGAAAGAAAGGAATATCAGAAATAAAGAGGTTTAGGATGCTGAGAATTGAAATTACAATTATTAAATTAATAATAAAATGGATTTGGCAAAGGCCATCAACTGATTGAAAATTTGCATTGGCAATAATTAGCACTGGATTAAATCTCCAAATGTATTCATAGACAGGGTCAATCCTACCCTGTTACTTTATCAGTCACTAATCATAAATGCAGCCACTGGAGATGAACCATTTGTGAAAAAGCAACACTGTAGAACATTGAAAAAACATTGAACAGAATATATATTTGTGTAATGGTATCAAAATATATCAGTTTATGTTTTTAAATATTAACCCAAAATTGTAAACTTAAAATGTGTTTGAAGAAATTAAAAACTATTTTCCAAAAATTGTAAATTTAAAATGTGTTTGATAAGAGAAACTATTACGTAAGAAAAAAGGGTTAGAGAGTGCATGAAAATATCATAAAAAGAATGAGTAAATATTAATGATAATGTTTATTGCTTTGGAAATAATAAAATCTTTTATATATCATATAAATGAAAATTAACAGCTTAAGGACATAACTTCTGGAATAAAATGGAATCATGACAGAATATTTCAGTCATGTGTCCTTAAGAGGTTAAATAATTTATATATGAAATAAATAAAAAGTAAATAATTTATATATAAAAAAATAAAAAGTTAATAATTTATATATCAGATAAATAAAAAGTAAAAGTTGTTGAAATTAAATACATAATACATGATAATACATAAATACATAAAGAAGCAAATGAATAAAAACACGTTCTGAGAACAGCCACAAATGCTGGTGAACAAATCTGCTGACATAAAACACTAGAACAATTCAATATATGTCAGCTTGTGGGTGCCCTGCATGAAAAAAAAAAAAAGAGTTGTCCACATTTCTGGAAATATAACAGCATATCCACAGTTGAGAAATTGTTTAATAAATCTTGTACTTATGTAACACAGTTAAGTATAATAATGCGTCTGACGCATTTCATCTGGAAGGATGTTTGCAAAGAAAGTGTGTGTATCACTTAATGGATCAAGGGAAGGAGCAATATTTCTTCCAGGGAAGGAGTATTATATCTGGCAAAACAATGTTACAAGCGGATAGAAATCAAGATCACCAAATAGCTAATAAAATCTGAAAAAATTATATTAAAGCCACACTATAGCGTTATAAATACAAACTACTTTGGAATCCAAATTGGAAATATAGAACTGATTATACTGTAAGTTATGGCTAGATATATAGCAGTGTCATTCATAAGGCGCTCCCTGTTTCTTAAATAAGTGTACAAAAATTATATTTTAATGGAAATACAAGGTAATAAATATGTTAAAAATGAGTCTATTGGAGGAGGCAGGGCCTGGCAGCCAAGATGGTCGGTCGCACATCTCATGAGCTCCTGCATTAACGAGCAAAACCACAATAGTACCGAGCGACCTAATAACACTAGCAGCACACAGTGACCGGGGACCGACTCAACAAAACGCGAGACACAGAATGATGCCGGCCCGTCACCGATACGTGGCGGAAAAATCATCGCCAGCCACGCAGCCTAAAATGGAGAGAGGCCTGAGGTCCAGAGGAAGCGGCCGACCTCCTGACATGGGGCACGCTCACAAACGAGAAACCACCACAGCCCTGCTACTCCCCCTCTGGACCGGCGGGGGATATCCCGGTCCTCGTGGAGGATGAACACCCCTGCATCACAGCCTGATCAAGCGACCATACCTAAAGCAAATCGGATCCGCCAAGGCCCGATCAAGATGGCGGAACAGACAAGACCCACAACACAGCGCACACTTATTAAACCCCCCAAGCACATGCAGGAGTTCTACGACAAGCTTCGCCACAGACTCTGGACAAAGCTGAAAGCACGGAGGCAGTCCTACCGGCTGGCGGTAAGAGAGATAGCGGCATGGATCCGCCCGACAACCCGCCGCCAACTGGGCGGGAACCTTTCCCGTACCTCCAGAGCGGCTCCCCGCCCTAACCGGAGGTGAAGCACGGCACAACTGGAAACAGAGCTGCATTTCTGGAGAGCCAGCGCTCTCGCTACCATGCTCCAGAGCAGGACCTGTTGGTGCGCCCGACCCGCTTGCCCCTCAGCGGTCCCAAAAATCCTCGACCGGCAAAGCACAATGCTGCAAATAAGAACCCACGAGGTCTGCCGGGATGCTGACAGAGAAGCAGCAAGTTTGATTGCCGGCGGGAGATGCAGACGGAGAGCTTCTCCACAGCCCACAGGAGGGGGAACCTCGACCCTATACCACCCAACAACAACCTCCTGGCTCTTCCCGAACTTGGGAATCGGCTGAGGGGTGACTATGACAGGGACAGGCCCGCTGCATAATGTCTAGGCCTCTTACACTCCAAACAATTACCAGCAAGCCTAATTTAAAATGGACCCTCTTTATGTGATCTATTTTTATGTTTTTCATTTTGCCAATTTTTTTTCTGCCTGCTATATTTTAGCGTTTAAATGTCCCTTAGCTCCCATGTGCAGAGAGCAGCACTGGGGAGGCACATCTAGCCATGGTCACAACTGTACAAGTGAAAACCTAGAATGGTAGGCATGTCAGATAATATGAGGGGGGCAGTTAACACAGTTAACACACTTACAGTGTCTCATGCATGTTTAAAAACGCTTATCTCTGGAAAGTAACCATGGAAGCTTCACACGGCCACTAAGCCATACACAGGAATTAGACACTAAGCAAGACAATAGCGGCAAACTGTTTAAAGCTGAGGCGAGTCCAGCTAGCCAGCTAAACTATTATCATTTCTGTATGGTTATGCTTGTCCTGAGCCTTCCACTATGTTAACCTAAGAGCAATGCGAAAAGGTCACACTCGTATGGCTAGCTAGTACCAGGGAATGTTATAACAGCGAGCTGAGCTAATCTGTTTGATTTATATAAAATTAAGCAAGTTTCCCTGGCTGCCTACTTAAGGATGATTAGTTGAATCCCTAATCGCAACTAGCTAACACTTTGCGATATGTAACTAATTAAGCATGTAACTAAACGGACCTAATCCTACAGTTCTTATACGAAATCCGCAAAGGCTTATGCTAATGCTTAACTTATACGTTATAGAACAGTCTGTAATCGTTTGTTTCTCACGATAATATACAATAAAAATGTGCTAGCCAATCACATGCCATAATAAGTCAAGGTTTTAAGACAAGCCTGCAGTTGCTGTTGTGGCGCTGCAAGACTAACTGTATATTCTATCATATGCACAAGAAAAATAATGAATTTAAAAAAAATGAGTCTATTGAAAAAAATATATATAAATGATATATTTCTTTAAAATAAAAAGTATAGAATATAAAAAAGAGTTTGTATCTGGCATGGCTTCAGTGCTACTTTATTTTAAACATACGGATGTGCAATCTTATCAGTTGTGTGGCATTCACAGTTTCGACTGAGAACATTTTCCAGGGGAGAATGCCTGAAAATGAATAATTATTTATCCACAGTATAGTACTGTGCAACATTTTGATGCAGGTGTTAAAAAATGCTGTACAGTAAGAATGCTTTTAAAATAAAAAAAGTTAATAGTTTACTTGTGCCGATTACTATTACAATACTTCTATCAATTAAGTGACTCAACAGAAGAAAACTCTAAATCAAATCAATATTCAAAACAGCATTAATCCTTCTAGGTACACTTGTGTAGGAGGAATACAACAGCTGTGTAGGAGGAATAAAGCAAGCTAAAACTCTGCTAGCAAGGTGAAGTTACTCAATACAATGCTTCAAACTGTTTTGTTCTTTTCAAGCAGTCCCCGGCGATCTCTGGCGCAATGACGTCAACTTCTGAGGCAGCTCACGTGTTGGGTCCTGGGAGATTGAGAAGGACAAGCGATGGGAAGGGCTCAATATTTTCATATACAGGGACAAATGACAGGGTGTCTAAAATACGCTGGTAGCCAAACCAAATAATTTAGGCAATCAGAAAACATTGGGAAAATTTATAGCAAATTAAGTCACTCATTTACACTAGCGTGTAATTGAGTCCCTCCAAAATTACAAATTGTAACAGATAGTATCCACAGCACCACACTGGTGCTTAGTGACATATCCTATTGTTGAATGTTCACGCTAATAGGTAGCTTGAGCAATGGTGATACAATGTAAATATTATACAAGGTATCCATTAAAGGGACACGCCACTGCCCAAACACAAAATAAATAAAAAATCACTGTTTAATAGATATACCCCCACATGAAACCTTGCATGTCTTTATCATGTAGTTTTTTTCAATGGGGATATATCTAAAATCTGTCCGCTTGTCTGCTGCCTTTGCATGCTCCCCCCTTCTAACAACAGCCAGCCTCTCTGTGTCTGTCCAATCACAGACTTCCCAGTACAGCTGAATGAGAAGTCTTTGTAAGTCAGGTAATCTGGGGAATTGCTGCCTCTTGAGGTCAGCTGCATTGAGCTAATGAAACCAGGAAGCAACATTACCTGTTGTCTGCTTGAAAGCCAAGGGGATGTAACCAAGTTACTATATAAAAGTGTCAATTATTATTGAAATCTGCACTTTTTGCAAAATAAAAAAATAGGACACACTTTTCACACTCAAAGCTATTCAGCAAGGTAAAGTTGTTTAGGGGTATGGAGTGACCGTTTAACTGCACAGGAATACCAAGTAGCCAAGAAATTAAGGATTTGTTTTATTTTGAAACACAAAAAAATAAGGTTCTATTTTCTGATTTAGTATTTTGCCCCATAGCTATATGTTTATGTGTCATTATACAATTTTCCATAATGCAAGGCTACACATACACCACTTGAGAAAAACAGCCAAAGAAAGTAAAGAAAAACAGGAAACCCATGGAACTTAAATACAATAAATGTGTGGACCAGTGATTGCTTCCACTCTGAACTGATATGTGGTGACCTTCATTGATTGCTACTCTTAATATCTTGTAAAATACATATACAAGCTGCACTGGTGGATAAGTGTCAGTGTTGCCCAAAGCATCCCTCTCCTGGCTTTTCACAGCTCCAAACATAATGCAGCCAAGCATGAGTGTGGCAGAGGATATTCACACTACTCTGTTCAGTGTGTCAGAGAAGCTCAGCTAGCTTAGCCTGCCGCGAGTGAAGGGGATGAGAACTTCACATTTTAACTAAGCAAATAGTTTTGATTGTTTTGAAGCAGGGCCTGGATTTAAAACATATAGGTCCAGATTTCAGAGGTCCAGCGATATTCAGACTTACTGAAAACCGGACAAAATACAAGCCCATATAGCGTGAACAACATCCAGATTTTGAAGTCCGAATGACCCCCTATTCAGCTACATGGTTTTACGTCATTTAATCAGCAACATGGCATTACCTTCTGGTCAGTGACAGTGATCGCTAAATGTTAGCCTCACTCAGCATTAAGGGAAATGTAGTTCACAAATGCCTGAAGTGCCAACTGTTAGCTTTTACTGGTGTGTGACTTTAGCTGAAAGCCTTTATCTTTTCTCTTTGTCCTTATCAATACATATAAGTACTTTATTGCATGTATCTCTGTCAATGTTGAATACACTAGAGGACTTCACATAATGTTCTGCTAATATGGCACAGTATTTCAAACAGTTAACTTGGCATATTTCCAAGAACCCTATTATATTAACTACTGCTAGTGTATTATTAACTCCATTGAGTTTAAATATTGAACATATACCAAGATACATATGTGCGCTTGCATGTACTGTGGAGGTGATGGAGGTCACGGAATGCTGAACTAGTGTAGGCATTCATAACATTATCTATTAGGGATACATGAACTGATAATGATCAGGTAGCACTAAGCCTAGTATGAAAGATTGACAATAGATTTCGGGAGAGGTTAAGCAAGGAGTTAGAACACTGTGCCCTCTGTGTTAGAAAAACACTACGTCAGTAAGGAATTTACTGGGATTGTTTTGGGAGTGCATCCCATAAACAGGGTTGATATTGTAATATTGGTGTTGGTTTTAAATGCAATATGAATGAAATTCAAAATGAGCATTGTACCATCTTGTGATTGTGTTCTCCATGTTTAATATGTGATGAAGTCCAGTGTCCTTGTTGAGTACTCTAAAGAACTTCCACCTGACTGTTGTGGACTAAATTAATTCATCTCTCCATGATAAACATAAGAATTGCAGCTCACCAAGGTCAGAAGTCATCGTGTTCAACTTAAAGGAACACTCCAAGCAGTAGAACCAATACAGGTTGCTGTATTGGTTATGCTGTCAGGAGTGCCTGGAACCCTCAAACTGTACGTAGTCAACCCACTTCTCTACTTCAGCTGGAGGAGAGCCGGAAACTGCTATACAGAGATTCCATTAGCTCCTCTGGAATGGGCTCTGCAGTGCTGGCCTAATTCATTTTTTATTTCAAATGGTTTGACTACTTACAATGGGAGGAGGCACCAAACTCCTGACACCATAAATACTACAGTACTGCATTGCTTATAGTGATATTGTGCTATGGTGTTCCTTTAACTAATTCTGAATATTTCGAGGCTAATGTTCTTTTCCGAGGAATATCCTTTGAAACTATAGTTGGAAATCGTAGATAGGCTCGGTAGAATTCTAGCAGCAAGCTCATTTAGCTGATGCACTATTTTCTGTTTGCTGTAGATGTACATACAGGGGGATAAAGTAACAACATTTTTTTTTTTTTTTATCAACTGTTAAACTAAAATTTCTTGCAATTCCTGAAGTTAACTCTTATTGAAAACTTAATCTCTACACTGACAATGGTGGTAAGTAGTTTTCAAAGATCTGCTACAAAATTTAAAAGAATTATATGAAACCCTCGGGTTTACTATTGTTTGAATTCTATTTAACATATTTGGAGAAAATGAAGAGATAAGAAGGGTTTAATAAAAAGCCTCCATGAATCATCCACAATTATACAACATCAGCAAGAGAATTCTTAATGGTTTTAAATTATTAATGAAATACGTACATTGTTTATAAGAATAACTATGCTGTCATTTAGAACAAAAATGGATATAGCTGCATTTACCAACCAAGTAGGGATTTTACCATAGCGTGCATAATAATTAAGTCATGTCTGTTTCGCTGAGAACAGCTTATTAATTCATTATAGTTATGCACAAGAATTAGTGCATACTCTTAATTTAAATGTCAGAATGCAAGCTGTAAATTATTTTCTGAAATGAAAGGCAATAAAGTCAGATAAATGAAGCTGAGATTTTAAGATTTTTAGATTATGTAATTTGTAACTGTAAAAAAAACTGCCTTTGAATTAAATGAGTAATAAGTCTTAACAACTTTTGATTCAGGGTTTGTATAATCAGCTAACTATTTCAGAAAAAATAAATATACGCAAATTGTATAGAAAACTTAGACTAAATAAATAAAGCATAAAGAAAGACTCATATTTCTAAGATGCCGCAAATATAGCAATTCACTAAATAGCAAATTGCAGTGACTTCAAAACTGACTTTAAAATTTTAGAACCAAATAGCTGTTGTAAAAAGTTGTAAAGACATTTTTAACACGTAAGAATTTATATTTTATTTACAAAATTTTGTGTGTACTCAAGTAAGCACATCTTGCTGTTTTAATTATTAAAAGAACTACTGTTTTAAATAATGTTTGCTTTATTTTATTATTTGTATATTTATTTGTTTTATTAACTAAACAGTCAATTGTGTGTTCGAGGGTGATGGTTGACAATTGCCATATTAGCATATTTAAAAAGAAATTCTAATTTTCTGACAATTAATAAATCCATACAAAATTCAGATTAAGGAAAAGCACACATACAAAAAATACATCTTAAAAACCCCTATATCAGCATACAAACATGAGCATTCAGTCCCACCATAGGGCCATATTGTGTTAAGCCCACCACTACTTCAAAGTACTCGAATATCGGCGGGTCTTACACTAATTCCAAAGTGGGAGACAAATGAAATAGTGCTAGTGCTAAATCAACTAAAGTGTATTTAATGAACATGTTATATGTATATATAACATAATGCAAAATTGATGTGATAATAAACACAATTAAAAAAAATAGTGTAAAATGAAACAATTTACAATTAATTATATAATAAATATTTATGAAACGTTTGTTAAGAGAGTGTGTTTGAATTTAATTATTCATAACTTTTCATATATTACCCAGAGAGATCAGGTGTTTTTTTTACCCCTGCCTTTAAAAATTGGAAAAAGAATAGAAATTCCAGTGGCTCTTAATTTTGTTCAATCCACATCTGTTTTCTGCTAATAATTATAAACAGAGCATGTGAATCATTTATATTTAGCGTTGTTAAGGGTGTACTTACATTACTATATCCTCACAAATGAGTAAATTATATTTCACCTTAATATAAATGTTGCAGAGTTATTTATGACAGCTTAGATTCATTATAACCTCAGCAGTCAGCTCTAAAAAATGTCAAAGTGAGCTGTGCCCTGCATGACACTTTTATGGAATCTTCAGAATCAAAGATTGTCAGGTCTATACTCACCATAAATTTTTTGGACCAGCAAAAAGGTTTACTGTTACTGGCAGATAAATAGCTCCCAGTTAAAAAGCAATCAAACTAGCACTATACAAGACCCTAACCACTGGTTAAAAAATAGCTATTATAACTATGGTGTTCAGAGATGGAACTACAGAGAGTAAAGGGGTGCCACTAGTCCACCACATGAATTTGGGCACAGTAGCTGTGGGTCGATTCCTGACCACTCTTGCACCACCAATAGTTGCTGTCGTGCAAGAGAGAGAGGCAGGATTTGAGTGATGCACCTTTGGAATCAGGCATATTAGGTGATGGGGAGAATTTGAAGTGTGCATTATGGAATTCAAAGAAGGATCTGCTTGTTTGTATCAGTGTGTGGATGTCAGTTTATGTATATCAGTGTGTGTATCTGGGTGTATCTCTTTGCGTGTATCTGTGTCTGGTAGTGTCTCTGTAGCCTTGTACGTGTATTTGTGTGTTTCTATGCTTTGTTAGGTTACTTTAGTCTGAATTTTGCAATTTGCTTTCTATCAGTCTACTATTTAACCTTACAAACAAAAACATAATGAACTTTAGCAGTAATATAAAAGCGCTGAACTTTCCTTTCCCTTTTTTTGTATATTCCTGCCATTGATTATGTGTATGTCAAAAAAACCAAAAAACTATGCCACTTTAATTTTGAGATTTCGGTTCCGCACAGCCGCTCTCCCTAGTTGGTGGCCATGTAGAGACGATTCCTTGAGAGAAACAAGCATATAAAAATTTTTCAATCTGTCCTGTTGCAGCAGGTTTTGCACATGCCTAGTCCCCTGAAAGAAAGAAATTCTGGGGCCTCCAATTGAATTGCCATTCAGGTAGCAGTGCCAGCTGCCCATGAGTGGTGGAGGCATGCTATTGGCCTCTCTCAAGGGACCATCATTGGCTCTTATCACCAGGGGGTGGGATTACAGTGCCCACACAACTATTTTGCCATACCTCACTGCCCAGGCCTGGCATCTCCATCTCATACGGAGCCAGAATTTCTAAATTTCACATTGTTAAATAGTGTGTCTGGAATTTGCTGTCATACTGGCTTTTATGTATCCAGATAGTTTTGCCTCATTTGATACAGGGCCATTCACTCTTTAGTAAATAGTCCTGTGTGTTTTCTTCTCCCTGTTAAAATCTCTTTAGTTTTACTTAAAAAAAAAGAAAAATGGTCAGCTGTTTTCTGCAGCGTAACCATGCCCCATCATCCTTGACTCCCCTTTTCCCAATAAGTCTTTCTGATTGGAAGGTAGCATAGCTCAGTGATCCGAGTTCACTTGTGTTTGCAATATGTATACTGAGTGTAGGATAACTTAGTAAGTGCACATAATAACTGAGGAACAGCACTACACATGTGTTTGAAGCTTCACAACCACACATTCAAGGGAAATAGGTGCAACAACAACAACTTTACTGTACCCTGGACATGACCACTATTGAGAGCACCGTAGGATTATATCTCAACAACCTGATTCCACCACCACAAAAAGCACAGTTATTTAAGGCCTTTGGTGCCTTGGCTATGGCACAGAGTGACATCAGCAGCTCAACTCCCTCTGCTTTCTCATTGACTGAACTGACCGTACTTACAGTACTCACGGTATGTCTAATGAAGAAGTTGCTTTGTGAAAATATGGGTTGTAGTTACATAAAGCAAACTGAAAAATATTTTTCCTTTTAAATAAAACTGAAGAGATTTGAATGTGGTAAAAATACAGAATGACAATAAGGTCAATAACTATAAAATTGCATAAGTTGTGTAGGTAACTAGAGTGTGCCCGGATTGTCAATTTAAGTCTATCCCTAATGTCCACCCTTTACCATTCATGCCCTATGTCCAAGCATGAATTCTTAAATTCTGTATCACATTATGACACCAAATCTTTAAATTAATTATATTGTTATGTAAACCTATATATATATATATATATATATATATATATATATCAACTCCACATCTGTTGTATTATCCAAACATTATGCTGCATTGACCCCAAACTTGCAGTATTAATGAGTTACTCTAACCCTTTTTTTTTTATCCTTAGTTTAATTTATAAAGTCATACTGTTCATTATTTACTAGTTCTCACCTTTATAAACCTCTAAATCAAGAGTTAAACTTATCTAAAATCCAGCTTTGGGTGAAGCTCTCAGGGCTGCCTTCCACATCACATCTTATGTCAATGGTGCCTGATCATGGTCCAATCAAAAGAGCAGGCGATGGAGGTCTGCAGGTAAGAGCACTATTAGGGCAGGAGGAAAAAGGGGAGAGTTAGGTTCCCCCTTGCAGGAGAGAATCTCTTTAAATTACAGCTGTGTGCGCAGACGTATATTTTACACAGAATTCGCATTAAGTCATGTTTTCGTGGGGTGCAACTAGCCCAGGGCCAGATTAAGATCCCAGTGGGCCTGTTGCTGACAATTATGATGGGCCTAATTACAAAATCTCATTGACCTAAATCACTAAAACAGTCCTACCTCCCAAGCGTCATGTATCTGATGGAGATGGTGCTGGATGTAGCTATTCGAAAATATATACCTTATGCTAATCGCATGCTTTCATCTATCAAGTAAATCAATACCCCCTAACAGCAGTGTCCAGTAAAGTAGGAAGTCTATGGACGGGGTAAAAGGGTGGGCCACTGATGCAAATCACATAACCAGAACTGCCGAAAGCGGCGAACATACCCAAAAAGGGGGCATGTATGTGTCCCCATGTCTCCCAGTCCCCTAGCATCTGCGTCCCCATGTCTCCCAGTGTCCCCATGCCACTAGGACACTAGGGGACATTGAGAGACATTGAGACACTGGGATACATAGGGACACTGAGATACTAGGGAACACTGGGAGACCTGGGGACAGACACTTGAGGTGTCCCCATGTCTCTTAGTGTCCTAATGTCTCAATGTTTCCCCTAGTACCTCAGTGGCCTCAGGTCTCCAAGTGCCCCCTAGTGTCTCAGTGTCACCAAGTTTCACTATGTCTGTCACAGTTTCCCCTAGTGTCTGTGTCCCCAGGTCTCCCAGTGCCGCCTAGTGTCTCAGTGTTCCCAAGTGTCCCAATGTCTCCCAGCAGTGTCCCCGAGTGTCTCAGTGTCTCCATGTCTCACTGTGTCCCCATGTGTCTCAGTGTCCCCTAGTGTCTCCAAGTGTCCCCTAGTGCCTGTGTCCCCATGTCTCCCTGCAGCCTTTCCCCCCCATCCCACACTTACCTGAGTTGTTCACTGTCTCTGCAGGCTCAGAGCTGCTGTCTGGACTCTCTGTGCAGAGCTGCTTCCCGCGGATCAGTGAGTAAAGCAGGGAGGGAGATGCTGTAACTTCTTATCCCTTCCTCTCTCCACACACACAGCGACCCCTACTGGCTGACGCTGGTATTGCAGAATAATCTCTGTTTATACTGAGACTGACATTTGTATTACCAGTATTACTGCAATACCGGCACCGGCTAGGCAGCCTCAAATACCTGAGAAATACATCTGAGAAATACCTGGCAACCCTAAAAGTAGTGTGCAAAAAAAGTTGTATTTTTTTTAACCCCTTAAGGACCGAGGACGGTTCAGGACCATCATCGGCATTTTAGCATTGCCGACCGGTGATGGTCCTGAACCGTCCTAACCATCTTATTTACTTACCTGATCGCCGTCGTTCTCTGGCAGCGATCGGCGGTGCTCCTGGTGTGGGGTGACTGCCTGCAGCCCAGACAGTCTCCCCACGGCGGATTAGGACCCCTGTGGCCATGTGATCGCTCAACAGAGCGATCACATGGTCACAATAGGTGTCCTAGGGTCTGCCTGCAGGGGGACTGCCTGTGCTGACAGGCAGTCTCCCTGCTAGTGTATAATAAAAAAAATAAAAAATTAATGTTAATTAAAAAGAAAAAAATATATATGTGTATATAAATATGATATATAGACATTTATTATATCTATATAATATATGTCTATATATCATATATATAATGTCATACTAAGTGTATTTTTATTTAATATGTACATATATTAATATAAAAATACACTTATAATTAAATTACACACTCATATATATAATATATATATAATAACTATATATATTGTATATATATTATTATAAAATACAAATAATAAGTAATTTAAATTAAATTTAAAAATTACAAAAATTACAAAAATTACAAAAATTATATATCTATATGAAATTTTATTCTAACTGTATTTTGATATTAATATATATATATATATATATATATATTTATATCAAAATACACTTAGAATAAAATTATATATATTTCTATGTATATATAAATAAATAAAAATAATACAAAATATACATATGTCCATATACAAAATGACATAAATAATTATATAAATATACACATAGACTTCAAATATATAAATATGCTTATATATTTAAATTCTACATGCGTATTTATGTAATATTTTTACATAATTAAGTAATTTTATTGATTGCAATTTGAGGGAACTGCCTGCCAACCCAGGCCGAAAGTCCAGAGAATTTAATTTGCTAGCACTGTATTTTACCCTGTAACGTTCTACGACACCCTAAAACCTGTACATGGGGGGTATTATTTTACTCGGGAGACTTCGCTGAACACAAATATTAGTGATTCAAAACAGTAAAACATATTACAGCGGTGATATTGTCAGTGAAAGTGACTTTATTTGCATTTTTCACACACAAACAATACTTTTACTGATGATATAATTGTTGTGATACGTTTTCCAGTTTTGAAACACTAATATTTGTGTTCAGCAAAGTCTCCCGAGTAAAACAGTACCCCCCGTGTACAGGTTTTATAGCATTTTTGAAAGTTACAGGGTCAAATATATGGGTTTGTTTACATTGAAAATGGCCAGGTTGGTTACGTTGCCTTTGAGAGCGTATGGTAGCCCAGGAATGAGAATTACCCCCATGATGGCATACCATTTTCAAAAGAAGACAACCCAAGGTATTGCAAATGGGGTATGTCCAGTCTTTTTTAGTAACCACTTAATCACAAACACTGGCCAAAATTAGCGTTCAATTTAGTTTTTTTACTTTTTTCACACACAAATATGAATGCTTACTTTGGCCAGTGTTTTCCTTTTTATCCTGAAAAAAACAATATATAATTTGTATGGGAACGGTAAATGAGAGAGCGGAAAATTACAGCTAAACACAAACACCACAAAAGTGTAAAAAGATGCCTGGTCGCAAATGTAAAACATCGCAAAAACAGTCCGGTCCTTAAGGGGTTAAATCAATGGGCCTGTCCCATGGGCTTGGGCCTGGAGCTCCATCAGCCCCTATGTTAATCCAGCCCTGATTGCAAATATCTCTGAATGTGCAGCTTTTCAAGCAGAAATATTGAACATACAGACTCCTATCACCATGACCACTTCTAAAAGCAGAAGTGGTCCTGGTGATTTAAGTACATTTTTAAACCTGCCCCCACTGCATAAAGACTCTGCACACATAAATATCCCTTCACCATACTGTATAATTTCCTCAAAATATGCTGCTATACATAACTAGGGATAGGGGCTCTATAGTGTTAGGAATGCAGGTTTGCTTTCCTCAGTCAATACTGTTCCTTTAATGACCCCAGTTGGGCCTCCATCTCAGGTCAGTAACCCTAGCAACGTCCCTGAGTAGCACTGAGTCACAATTTTTTTCATACCATTTTAGTTGTTGCTGTTACCAAGCCGGTTACTGATTTAATAATCAATAATGAGTAGAAGATTTTTTAAGGTGATGCTAAACTGGATCAATTTTTTAAAAATCCTTCTAATTTTGCACCATTGTACCCATGCACAAAATGATCACACCCTCTTGGATCACATTTTAGAACTCTCTTACATTCTTAAGGGTAACACCTGTTAACAAAACCAGCCTTTATTGATGCTTCGCTGCTGTTTATTAAACAGTCCCTGAGGCATTTAACCTGCTACAACACACTGGCTTTCTTCAGACACCTGCCTCGGGAGCAGCGATGAACACACTAAGCAAACAGGGATTCACAAGCTCACAACTTGGTGGGGGTTTTTTTATACCAGGACTCCCATCTGTTAAAAAGTTATTGTCTGTGAAAATGTACCGCAAGCCTGGGGAGGTAGACCCATTAAAGAATGCACTGCCCACTTTTTCTCCTCATAAAAGTTATCTTTTGCATTTTCTTTTTCTTTTCGGTTTTCATGGCCTGATTTATTCATTGGTTTCACCTCTCCTCTCCTCCCCCTTTGGTTCATGAAGAGGGCCTCGTTTTCTTCTGTGCCTTGGGGGTCATGTCTTTTCAGTCACTCAAACAATATCCCCTCCTGGCATCTGCTTCCAGATCCAATCAGCCATATTGTGATCACATCCTGACAGTGAATTGTCCCTTCTTTTGCTTTGCTTTGTTGCCAATTTCATGGCATGTATTGCCCTGTGTTTTGTGCTTCATGAAGCTGTCACAGGCATAAAAGTTGCCTGACCAGGGTCATAGTAAAAGGGGTGGGAACACAACAACCACCAAAACATTAAGCAGGCCACCCAGAAAACACACTCCTAGAACACATACAAACATAGAACTTCTCTATGACAGATATAGACAGACAGGCACTCAGACAAACTCACCATAGGATTTAATTGGCACCCTGCCGAGAAGTTTTCTATTCTCCTAGAGAGGAGTCATCACTTTTACAAGAAGTCATTAGGATTTTCCTCTAATAGAGAGTGAAAAAGGCTTAGTCTGTCATTTTCACAAAATTATGTTTGCTAAAATGTTGACAGTTTAACTTCTCCGTAGTCATATAAACAAACATAATGGCTCATTTCTAGTGCAAATGAGTTCATTATATTGGTGAGGTTTTTTGTTTTTGTAAGAGGACAGACATAATAAATGATCACATACACAAGGATACTTGTACTGCTGTATGTATTGCTATTTAGTAAATTAGAAAAATGTGTCACAATTTGTACACCCACTTGATTGCAAGAAAAATGCATTGAATGCTGCAAGTGATACAGTGATAGGCCATTCAAAAAGTTTTTTATCAGTATATTTCTATGTTAGATTTTAAATGCTATTCATTCACTTTCTCATAAAATAATATAGTTTCATTTGTTTCTATATTGAATTGATTACTTTTAGAATGCTAAATTGTCTTTATTATTATCATTACTTTCAATATATGTTAAGATATATATATGTATATATATATATATATATATATATATATATATATATAACAACGTAGAAAAATGTTTACCTTAGCTTAGGTGACATTAAAGTATTGTTAGAGTTTCGTCAGACAAATAGACAGCATAGCAGATAGACAGACTGACAAATGATAGATAGATAGATAGATAGATAGGTAGATAGATAGTTTCTGTAATACAATATTTCTATAGGTGACTTAATATTACCAAAAGCATCTCAGGATTCATTATATATAAAACATTCATTTGTGTACCGGGATTCGTTTACATTTTAATACAGTATTATTAAACAAATTAAATTATTAAATAAAATAAGTTACGGATCAAGCTAAATAAATACTATAAAGATGGAATTTACTCACAGTTCAGGGCCAGGGTACTACTGCAAAATACATCAATTTGGTTGTAATGCTTACATCGGGAATATTCTATATTTTATGCTGACCATACTGTTAGCCTAAATTTACAAATGCACGAATATGTCTCTTGTCTATTGATACAAAAATGTCTATTTAATGAAATTGTTTAATTCCAATCAACCTTATCAGAAAAAAGTCTGTTCCATGTTTAATATTTGTTTTGTTTTGGGTAAATTCTTTTTTTTTTGTTTAGATTGATATTTGGCACAAAATAGTCTACGGACAAGTGTTCACATTTATATCCAACTTAGATAAAAAAAAGTCTGATCAGGTTGGTTCAAGACATATGCTTTAATCTGTATCATATTCACACTATTAACCAATTGCTAAATATTGGGAGGAAAATAACCCCTTACAACTGAGACATCTTCAATATGGCCTCCAAAGAAAGAACAAGTGATGTTACATTTGTGGACATCCTTTTATCCAAAGGAACTCATCAAAAGTTTCTCCTTGAAGTGAATTATTTAATTCAACTTGACGCAGGGCATGCAGAACCCCCAGCTGTTTCTCCCATTCTGTGAGCTGCCAAGTGGGGTGAATAACTGAGAAGTGCAGAGTTTGCATAGAATGAGTGAACCTCTGAATTATTTAATGCACCATTTTTTATATAGTCAAATCTGGGTTTGTGAAAGGAACAACCGGAAAATTGATGGACAAAAAATATTTACAGATCTTAAGAATATCCAGTAAATAAAAGCAATTGGTCTTGTTCGACCTGATATATATGACTATAATATTTCAGAGTAGTTAATTTATCAAAACCCTGTTTTCTTAAAGGATTACTCTAACGTTAGAAATAGAATCCAGTATCTCTAACATTAAAGTGTTCTCAAACCTACTGTATTGCGTCCCTCCCAGTAATTAAAAAAACAAAACAAAACGTTATTACTTACCTTCTATCCAATGGCATGCTGGTCATGTCGTGGCCGCTGCTCTTCCCCTGACTGATATCATCATTACTGATGTTTTCGGTCCATAAATGCTTCCCTATAGGGAAGCACTAGTGGGGGCTGACACACTGCGTGTCACATTCCCGACGGTACTCACTGCCACACTGTGGGTCACATTCGCCGATGGTACTCACCTGTCCCAGGGTGTCCACAATGCCCTGGAGGTAAGTCTGCAGTGACTTTAGTGCCTGTGGCTGCTGCACCCCAGTCTGCATCCTCTGAACCTCAATTCACGGACAGAGAACTTAGAGTGATTGTTCCAGCATTCCATGATGCCAGCCGCTGCATGAGTAGACTGGTCTGCAGGTCAGAGGTTGAAGAAGATGTGGCTGAGGGACGGAGCCAGGACAATGATGCATCCAAGATGGAACTAAGTCCCACAGTCAATCACATTGACCTCAGGTACTCCTCCAACTGGTGAGTCCAGATTATGTGATGGAGCCATTCGTTTATAGGCAGAGCACACCATTCAGTCAGTGCGTTGTTATTTTGTTGCCTGCCTCAGAACTTGTTTACTGACTTTGCCTGCTCTCTGGATTTTGCTGATTGCCGCCTGCCCTGACTTCTGGACCGTCTGACTCGGATACCTTTGCGCCCTGGATTTTTCTGTTATTTTTTATTAAAGCCCCCGTGTCATCACTGAACCAACAAAATCCTCTTGTCAACCTCAGGATCTCTGTGGATCATGCTTGTAAGGGAGAGCTGTTACTGCACCTGAGTTGCAGGACTGAACACGACCCCAGTGGTTGGTTATACTGCGTCAATCAGCATCTTCTGTTGGAGATGCATTAAATCAGACATCTCTATGGGAGCTTCATGAAAAGCATGAAGATGTCAAATGTCAGTCTTGCAAAAATTATGGAATACACTAGGAAAGGCCTCTAGTGGCTGTCTAAGTGGAAGCCACTAGTGGTGAACTTGGGCCAGATGCAATTACTATCTTTTCTGAGATTGCTTAGAAATAGCTAATAATTTGGAAATCAATCTAAAAATATCTGCTGTCCTTGTCAGTGAATCAGTGAATATACTGAATTGTGTAATTTTAAGAAGTATGCCATTCCCTTTTGAAACATGAAGATGAAGTTTTAGGATTATTCTTTAAGAGTGTCTGTAAAGTGTGATTTCTCAGGAATTTAATGTGAATTCAATTTGATTTTAAAATTTTAGGGCAAAATAGCTGAACTGAAAACCCAGCTGACTTGCAAATATTCAATTTTTGCTACTTTGGCCTAAAATGTTAAAATCTGTATGAATATGAAATATATGTATGAATACGACACTCATAGATACTTCCTGTGTCTATTAACCACTGGCACAAGTGGGACAAGTAGTATGAGGATGAAAATCAATTTACTATTCTATACAGCTTATAATTCAGCTTAAAACAACTTTTTATAAATATATTTTATATTTTATAAGATATTTACTG
Organism: Pelobates cultripes; assembly: GCA_933207985.1. Lineage (NCBI taxonomy): Eukaryota > Metazoa > Chordata > Amphibia > Anura > Pelobatidae > Pelobates > Pelobates cultripes. The sequence continues at coordinate 187,301,201 of OW240917.1, forward strand.
GAATTTTCCCTTTTGTTATTTTCCTGTAAATCAACCCCTAATTTAAAATGCAATAATCTTGAGAAAGTGTACAATTGTATTTTCCCGAATTATGTAATCTTCTTAAAATGAAAACAATAGAACCATATAGTTATTATTTTTAAAAAATATTTTACTAGGAAGCATACATTGATACCTCTCTTGCTTTTATGTATGTTCTTCGCATATTCAAACATGTGCTACACAGTGCAATGATAAATACATCATTACACATGTTATACATTACCAATGAATGCTGTTGCTTTTTTATTGAAGGTAGATGAATGTTTTTCAGGATTTCAGACTGGTGGCAAATTTGATATTCTCGTGCAGATTGTCCCACCTATGCTCAATGTTGTAGTATAGAGCTGCTCGACTGACCTCACTTAAATAAGGAACCCAGGTTTATTCACTAAACTCAGAAACTAAGAAAAACATTTAGATTTGAATGGGGAAACTGAGGCTAAAATAGATGATTTGGAAAAACTCTCCATTTTAGCTATGGTCACAGCTTGGCTTTTAATCCTCACATTTGCCTTTAGATTTAATTTGCTAAATGTGGAGTTAAATGAATAACCCTTAATGATTTCTTGGGGAAAGTTGTAGACAGTTACTTTGTCGTAGATTACCAGTTGTTTATTCCTGTAGAAGCTCTATGGCTTTAGGCTTCAATTTGTTACTGGTTGGTTGGTGTTCCACTAAGTTCCAAGTTAGCTCATGTTGTTGTGTATATAATGATTGTCAGTTTAGTTATCATGCAGGAGCAGTCATACACTTTACTTGGGCATTGACTGTTGTTTAAATGCTTCCACTGTGGACTAACCTTAAGCTTTTGAGTTCCTGGAGGAGCTTGCTTGCCAGCCTCTTGCCCACAGACTATGGACCCTGTGAAATATAATCTTCAAAAGACTCTGTTCGTGCAATTGGGATTATATGGTGCAGTTACAGAACAACCGCACGAACCAGAGACCACCCTGGTGCTTGTTATCACCTATTAACAACTTGGAATGTATCTCACCGCAGTGTTCCAATTGTTCGTCTGGGTGGACGCAATTCCTTTGGACTACCACGAGGTGACAGTCATCTTGTTCGCATAAACGCAGGCAGCAGTGTTTGGGCATGAATCTCATGGAACTAAAATCGGACACAGAAACTCCGGAACACCGCTGGACTTCCATCATTACCTGCATTCTTTTCTTTTTTTCAATTTGACAATTTTTATTGTTGATAAGAACAGGGGGGGTGGGGGGGTACAGAAGAGAAGAAGGAGGGGGGGGTTTCCGTGTTACAGTATATGTCCCTCGATACAAGGCGACATAGCGTAGTAGCATAGTAGCTTGGTAAAACAGTAATGGTTTGGACAGTGGTATTAATAATATTGTTGTTAAGAAAAATAAGCCGCACAAAATTGCTTAGTGTAATTCTAGTCAATGCGCCCACACATGGGCTGGGGAGATCTGTGTAGTTTGGAGTATACTTCCCCATGCGTAGCCTAATCCGATGCTCTTTCGCTTTGCGAACACAGTGGGTCAATACAATGCATACATGTTTCTATGGTACAGGAATGAGTCGCCTTACTCAGGGTTTGCCAATCTCCACGCGTCCCACACATCCCATGCTGTCGTCCCTGTACGGGTGGGTGGGCATATATTCGTGAAGCAGCGCTCATAGAGCCTCTGCTCAGCTATTTCTGAGAGTACGTTTTGTATCTTAGGAGTGGTTGGAGATTTCCAGGCCCGCGCTATAAGGCGTTGAGCCGTTAGTGTTGTGTGGAAAATTAGTTTTTGGAGGTACTTAGGAGTGTGGGGGGGAGTGTGCAGTAGCAGGTACGTGAGCGGGTCTAGGGGCAGTTTAAGTTTCGTGAGGTCTTGTAGGAAGGAGTGCACTGCTTCCCAAAAGGGTTTTATCAGTGAGCACGTCCACCAGACCTGCATTCTTTTCTATACAACTTAGAAGGGCACTGTTCGGTGAAATCACTCGTCTGGATGAGGGGAACAAGCTCCAGGGTAAGACTATTGACTCTGTTCAGTAGTTTGTTTGGTTTCAAACTACCGAACTAGACTGACCGCAAGCCCTGATTCTCTGGAACTTTTTTGGGGATGGGACCATGGTTGCGGTCGGTCAAATAAATGACTTTCAGGAAATTCCTGAACCCCTGAACTCATCTTGGTGATTTTTGGATATGTTGGTCACCCAGATCAGGGCTATCAGGGGATGTAACATTTGTGGGTATATTATGTGTGTTTGGGCTACTTTTGGGGTTTTATAAAAAGATGTGTTTTTTCTGCCTGGAGATAATTGTGTTAATACAATTATCTCCCAAGCAGAGAGGAGGTATTGTATGCTATGTGTGGGAGTGTCATGCATTGTAACACTGTTATTATTGGTCTGTGACTTTGTACCGTAGTTCCCCACAAAGTCCATGTGGGAGTGCCCCTTGCATGGGGATTGTCATAAAAGGACAAGTGTGGCACCATTAAAATCAGTTCCTCTTCCCCCTCAACATAGAGCCTCTTCTCATGTGTTGGGTGGACAGCTATATTCACTCTGGTGATTGCTATACTCCTTATACTCCCTTAGATTATAAGCACTAGCTCTTATAAGATCTGTTCCTGCTATACTCTCTGGAGTTGGAGAGGTTCACCCACTGGAAGCTGGATCCTGGTCTTGGGTACAGGGTGGGTGGAGGACAGTGAGACCCCAGCCAAGCTGTGGCAGCTAAGGGACTACAGTGCTTATGGTGTCTAGTGGAGTCCTTGGAGTCCTCGGTGAGCACTAGGAACATCGATTGATGGAGGAACATGGTTGGGGTGCCAGGCGATCCGTCACAACTACCATTTATGAGGGCTATGTATTTAACTACCTACTTATAGATAATTATGTTAAAATGTAGCATTTATTTGAACCATGATATACTTAGCCAGCACAATTATTTAAAGATCAAAAAAGATGTACATGATCTCCGCACACATTTCCAGTCTCCGGTATAGCACAGAACTTGTAATTAAATTATGCAATTTAGAAATTGTATACACAAGACAGAGGAACTGATAGGAGCTATGTCTGAGCATAGGCATTGCCAGGGGGTTTACTTTGTGGACTGAAACACAAGATGTGCGACTCTCTAGCCCAAGATCTCTACAGTAGGTGAAAAGTGAAGGACATTAGTGTTTTTTCATTTTAAATTTCAAATCAGACAGACGTTTCTCAAAGCAGGCGACTTGTATAAGAAGAGTATGAGTAGTATAGTAGTCCACCAGGCTACTTATGGGAAATGGGTGCTGCCCCAAGTGACAGTTATGAGGAGACTTGGATATTGGGATTTAAGTGGATAATGTATGGGTACCATTAAGTATAATTCAACCATATAAAAAAATATTTATGCTTAGTATACATTCACCAATAAATAAATCATAAAAAATAGAGAATATTCAAGTTTACATAATGGATTCAAATGAATATATTCATATGATAAGACATTTCCGTATCCTCCTTGAAATTGAATTGGTAATAGCCTCTGCTTTTTTTCATCTTAATCAATATAATAAAATGAGTAATACGAGATTAAACAACTTTACCCCACAGTTTAATAAATGCAAATAGTTTATAATTTTAGTAGAATTAGTTTTCTTGCAGGATCTTTAACTACTGAATAATACATGAAACACATTACATTAGTCTTGGTAATAAATTAATATAAGAGATTGATAAAATATAGAAATACAAATAAGTAAGTGTTTACATTTGCAATATATAAGTTGACATTATGATAATAGTTATTGCCATACAATGCATTATGACAAACCACAGTTTAGGAGCACAACAGCTAATGGAATGAATTCTGAAATTACATTGGCTCTTAATTCGGGTTGTAATTTATACAATTTAAAAAAACATTTCTGAACCATAATTAAGCATCACCCTGTTGACCCTTATCATAAAATAAATTAATATAGTTTAGATAACATTTGTTCTTGATATCAACATATGTATAACTCATAATATTGTTATAATATAGGTAGAAAATGAGTAGAATGGGATAGGCATAATGTAAAAATGAGTCGGATCACCCAGAAAATTGGAAAAATTGATCAATCACTTGAAATTGTGTTTAAGCAAGTTCCAAGGGGTTGTGGTAAATCATCTTCTTATTTAGTCATTCTTTTGGGCATATCCTGTTTAGAACCACCCATGTTTAACCCCTTAAGGACTGAGCCAAATGTACACGTTGTGATCAAAACAAAACGTAAACAAAAACTTGAATTTGTGCTAAATGTCTGTTCAGGCGTAATTCGCCTCTTTCATATTATGTGCACCCACACTTATTATACATCATTCTATTCAGGCAAAACTGGGCTTTCATTTAACATCAAATATTTAGGTATGAAACATAAGTTAATATGAATAAAATATAAAAAAATGGGGAAAAAAATATGAATTTTAAAAAAAAATTTAGTTCTACGTGACATTCTAACTGTGAGTGTCATAATACTGTTTGCTTTTACGGCAATAAAATACACGTACAGGGAGTGCAGAATTATTAGGCAAATGAGTATTTTGACCACATCATCCTCTTTATGCATGTTGTCTTACTCCAAGCTGTATAGGCTCGAAAGCCTACTACCAATTAAGCATATTAGGTGATGTGCATCTCTGTAATGAGAAGGGGTGTGGTCTAATGACATCAACACCCTATATCAGGTGTGCATAATTATTAGGCAACTTCCTTTCCTTTGGCAAAATGGGTCAAAAGAAGGACTTGACAGGCTCAGAAAAGTCAAAAATAGTGAGATATCTTGCAGAGGGATGCAGCACTCTTAAAATTGCAAAGCTTCTGAAGCGTGATCATAGAACAATCAAGCGTTTCATTCAAAATAGTCAACAGGGTCGCAAGAAGCGTGTGGAAAAACCAAGGCGCAAAATAACTGCCCATGAACTGAGAAAAGTCAAGCGTGCAGCTGCCACGATGCCACTTGCCACCAGTTTGGCCATATTTCAGAGCTGCAACATCACTGGAGTGCCCAAAAGCACAAGGTGTGCAATACTCAGAGACATGGCCAAGGTAAGAAAGGCTGAAAGACGACCACCACTGAACAAGACACACAAGCTGAAACGTCAAGACTGGGCCAAGAAATATCTCAAGACTGATTTTTCTAAGGTTTTATGGACTGATGAAATGAGAGTGAGTCTTGATGGGCCAGATGGATGGGCCCGTGGCTGGATTGGTAAAGGGCAGAGAGCTCCAGTCCGACTCAGACGCCAGCAAGGTGGAGGTGGAGTACTGGTTTGGGCTGGTATCATCAAAGATGAGCTTGTGGGGCCTTTTCGGGTTGAGGATGGAGTCAAGCTCAACTCCCAGTCCTACTGCCAGTTCCTGGAAGACACCTTCTTCAAGCAGTGGTACAGGAAGAAGTCTGCATCCTTCAAGAAAAACATGATTTTCATGCAGGACAATGCTCCATCACACGCGTCCAAGTACTCCACAGCGTGGCTGGCAAGAAAGGGTATAAAAGAAGAAAATCTAATGACATGGCCTCCTTGTTCACCTGATCTGAACCCCATTGAGAACCTGTGGTCCATCATCAAATGTGAGATTTACAAGGAGGGAAAACAGTACACCTCTCTGAACAGTGTCTGGGAGGCTGTGGTTGCTGCTGCACGCAATGTTGATGGTGAACAGATCAAAACACTGACAGAATCCATGGATGGCAGGCTTTTGAGTGTCCTTGCAAAGAAAGGTGGCTATATTGGTCACTGATTTGTTTTTGTTTTGTTTTTGAATGTCAGAAATGTATATTTGTGAATGTTGAGATGTTATATTGGTTTCACTGGTAATAATAAATAATTGAAATGGGTATATATTTGTTTTTGTTAAGTTGCCTAATAATTATGCACAGTAATAGTCACCTGCACACACAGATATCCCCCTAACATAGCTATAACTAAAAACAAACTAAAAACTACTTCCAAAAATATTCAGCTTTGATATTAATGAGTTTTTTGGGTTCATTGAGAACATGGTTGTTGTTCAATAATAAAATTAATCCTCAAAAATACAACTTGCCTAATAATTCTGCACTCCCTGTATTTGTATTCAGCAATGTCTCACGTGTAAAACAGTACTCTCTATGTACAGGTTTTATTGTGTTTTGGGAAGTTACAGTGTCGAATATAGCATGTTACATTTTTCATTCTTTTCACATTGAAATTCGCCAGATTGGTTACGTTGCCTTTGAGACCGTATGGTAGCCCAGGAATGAGAATTACACCCATGATGGCATACCATTTGCAAAAGCAGACAACCCAAGTAATTGCAAGTGGGGTATGTCCAGTCTTTTTTAGTAGCCACCTGGTCACAAACACTGGCCAAAGTTAATGTTAATATTTGTTTGTGTTTGAAAAATACAAAAAAAATTATTTGAACACCAATTTTAGCCAGTGTTTGGGACTAAGTGGCTACTAAAAAAGACTGGACATACCCCATTTGCAATACCTTGGGTTGTCTACTTTTGCAAATGGTATGCCATCATGGGGGTAATTTTCATTCCTGGGCTACCATACGGTCTCAAAGGCGACATAACCATACTGGCGAATTTCAATGTGAAAAAATTGAAACGCAAGCCGTATATTTGACTCTGTACTTTTGAAAACACCATAAAACTTGTACATGAGGGGTACTGTTATACTCAGAGACTTCACTGAACACAAATATTAGTGTTGTCCGTGTAAGTGCCATTTGTGTGTGAAAAATTATGTAACTTTTACTGACAATATTGTCGTTGTAATACATTTTACTGTTTTGAAACACTAATATTTGTGTTCAGCAAAGTCTTCTGAGTAAAACAGTACCCCCCATGTACAGGTTTTATGGTGTCTTGGAAAGTTACATTGTTAAATATAGGGCTAGCAAATTAAATTCCCTGGACTTTTGGCCTGGGTTGTCAGGCAGGTCCCGCTAATTAATAAAATGACCTAATTATGAAATGTTATTACATAAATATATATGCACGTAGAATTATATATATATATATATATATATATATATATATATATATATATATATATAGGACTGGTATCCTTGCACTCAGGCTTAAAGTCTATTTAAATGCCGGGTGCTACACGCAAAAGCCAAATGATATACATAAACACGAAGTAGCTTGCACTCACGGACTTGAAATGTAGAAAAAATCGCTTTATTGAAAGCATATTAAATGTACATCACATCACACCTGTACATCATGGTGTGATGTACATTTAATATGCTTTGAATAAAGCGATTTTTTCTAAATTTCAAGTCCGTGAGTGCAAGCTACTTCGTGTTTATGTATATATATATATATATGTATGGATATATGGATCTAATTACAGAAACTTTCTGGTAGAAAACACTATAACAGTCATACCTCCCAAGTGTCTTGTATCTGATACTGGTAAGGGAGGGACACGTGAAGGAAACTTTTTTAAAGAATGCAGATACCCTAAGTGTACAGGGTACTAATCATGAATGCTGGGTCCTCTCTCCTCAGGGATCAGTTGTCCACTCCTCTCCTTTCTTACTAGCAGGCAGAATCTTGCTCTCGGTATGCAGCCTGAATCAGAGTAAGAGGTGGATGTAAGAGGTGGATGTAGTCTAGCAGGAAGAGCACATGCCAAACTGTATCATGATGACAGGAGAATGCTGGGCTGTTTGAAAGAAGCATCAAGAGTATGTGCACAGTGAAAAAGTAAACATTATGTCAAAACTTTATAGCTGGCCAGTCCGCACAAGCTTTGCTCCCCTGCATCCCACCTTAGAGTCCATACTCAGTTCTCGCTTTCTAAAAATAAATAAATATATATCTATATCTAGATAGATAGATAGATAGATAGATGTCCAAGTTAAGGCTTCATTTCACGGTCTTGATAAAATCCAAATACTTTATTTCAAATGTTTAAAATAGATCAACGTTTCAGTCCACATATGGGACTTTGGCACTCAACGCTAAAATCATATTGCTTAAGTGCAAGGATTTTATATATATATATATATATATTAAATTAAAAGGCCTATTCCATGGATATGGACCTGGAGCAGCAGCTCAATTAGCCTCTATATTAATCCAGCCCAGCTCAATTGCATATAGGGTAAACAGAGAAACAATTTGGGGTTGATCTTCAAATCTATAACTGTGCCTCCAAATTACCTTTGATGAATACATTGACAGCAAACCTAAAGGAAATTCAGAAATGATCCCAAAATATTGCTATTCAGAGTCCACAATCCTGTAGGTTTCCTTAGCAATCATCTGCTATATAATCCACAGTCGTTTAGCTAAAGGATGGTTTAGGACATAAATGAACTATTTGCCCAGCCAGACAAATATATAATTGCCTCAAATGCAGCACATTAATGTTAATAAACTTGCTGTCCCAGTTCTTAACCCAGACTTATTAAAGGAACAGTCCAAGCACCATAACCAACCACTGTAGTGGTTATGGTGCCAAGAGTGCCCTTGTGCCCCGAAATGTATGTAGTTAAACTGTTTTCTAACAGGTTGACTTCATACCTGAGGTCTGCCAGGGCAACTCTGTGCCTCCCAGAGAGCTGTAAATTCTCTGCCTAATCTGAGAGTGAACAGCTGATGCTCTTAGCCAAAGAGCTGGCCCATTACGGAGGACTTCGCTCAGGAGCGCTAACAGAAGCTAAAGCAGTAGCTTGCAGCTCTCATGACCAGAAGGAAAGAGACTGGTGTCTGGCAGATCCCAGGTTACATCACTCTGTAATGAGTATGATATGTAGAGCGGTGCTTTAAAGAACATCTAACAATGCAGACCGATAAATGCTCTACTTAAGTCTTACTTGTACAGACTTACCCTAGTGACTCTTCTGACTCAACACTACACTTCCTGAATGTAAGCCTCTTAAAGGATAGAGATTTAAAAACTTAACTCCAAGGGGTGCTGACAGTCATGTAATAGAAGAGGTAGAGAGGGAGGTCTAAAAAGAAGGCAGAGGTGATTTTGCCTTGGGAGTCCACAAGTATAGAGAATTTCTTAGGCTTCTCCCTCACAGCACAATACTAAATCAATTATTCAGCAATATTGTTTTATTGTAATATTAGTATTAAATACTTATTATAAAATTAAGAAAGGAAGTGGAGTGTGATGTGACAAAGTGCTGGTCTGTACTCCTTGTTTGTAGATGATTTCTGGGCCTAATTTAGCCAGTCCTCCACTGCTAATGGGGATATATTTTACAGGATCTCAATGCCAGTCACTCAGTCAATAACATTATTGCAATATCGGAAAACATGTCATTATTTAGGGAAACCTACCCGAGAAACTCTCTGTATCTCATTAGTGAAGGCCTGATATGGTTTACCTTAGATATTTGTGCTTTTAAAAAAAAAAAAAAAAAGTTAACCATCAAAGCCACTGCATCACTTTAGTGTTGATGCCATATCCCAAGTAGATGCAACAATGGAGATTTTCCAGACAGCAGAACCAAGGAATTCATTTGTACCTGTCTTACTCATTGTCTGTGTCTGTGACTTCTGCCTCTCTCTGTCTCATTCTCCTTGAGATGGTCTCATTTTTTTCTCACTCTTTCAAATGAGAGAGTGGAGGAGAAAGGTCGATGTCTTCAATCCGGTGCCTTTCATTGTGAGAATACTCTGTAGTGTATGCCAGAATGCAAATGGAAGGTTCTCACAATTGATTACAAATTTGCTATAATGGCAACCAAATATAGTCCCATAGACAGAATTCAATGCATCAGTGTGAAAAACCTACTGCATTTCATAATTAGAGGATTGGTGCAACAAATACATATTATTTATTACTTTATTCATATGAGTTAGCACTTGACATTTCACCACCCATATTTTTTTTCCTCTGCCTTCTAATCAAACTACAACCTTCTGTAGATTTTGTGAAAACTATATATTTATCTTTGTGTCTTATGTCCTTGAACAAGATATAGGGAGCTCCGGAGGCAGGAATCCACTTAGAGACAATAAAGGAAAGCTTTGTGTTATATATGTATATGTGAGTGACTGTGTGTTAAACAATTTCACGGACATCTGTCATGCACAGTTAACTTTGCATACTGAATTTTAAGTTGTGGGTCCAGCCACGGCCGGCAATGATAAAGTAGCTGGCAGTTTTCGAAAAGCCACTGGATAACAGAGCATGAATCATAAAACACACTGCTGTGTAGCAATATCCAAGTTCATTCAATGCAATGGAACCATGCAGAGGACTATTATTCCCAGCTAATTATGTGGAAACGTCTAAGACAATAAAGCATCTGGTGGTCTTTCTTCACCATTTCAATTTTTCTCAATATTGTGACAGGAGAAAGCATTGTATCTTTCCCAGGGTAGTTGCTGTGAAGAGGAGCAAAAGCAAGGGTCATCAAAGAGCAAATAGATGAATTTATAACTCTTTTTATTTGTTCCCTTACTATTGTTCCACCCAAGACTCCCCAAACCCCTTTACATCAGCACTGAATTTTTTGAAGACCACCATACTCTCTCCACTCAGGCTGAAATCTAATTTTTATTTTTTTGTCTGTACTTATACCACCCAAAACGATTGGCTTTCTGCTATAAGCGCTTGCATGTGTAAAATGGCAACCTCTAAAGCAGACATTGTCAGATATTGGAACGATAGAACAGGCAGAAATGTAGACCTGAATATTACTTCTGCAAATTTTCTTGGAGTTCTGTGAACTAAACATCAGGTTATCATGGCTTAAAATCAATGAATGTAGGTCAAAATATTTAAAGGTTTTAAAGGTTTTTAAAGTTTTAAGGTTTTAAAGGTTTTTTTTCTTCTTATATTTAGATGCATTGGCCTAGTTAATCCTCATATTTTTACAAATTACTGGATTGGGATTAAAATACTTGTATATCTATTTGTAAAAAAAATAAATACTAAAAGAGTTTTGAATTGCATGTGTAAGATGTATAAAAAAAATGAAAATGCTTATAACTAGATTTGGAGAATCCGTTTTGGCAGAATCTGTGGTAACTATAACACCCACATTAGTACAAGGAAGGTTTTATACTTCTCCCACGCCATCACTCGCCATGCTGCAAGTAAGGGCATCTCTGGGCATTGGTTGGGGGCTCTAATGTAAAGAACAGGGCGATTTACAGACTACTGTCCACCCCCCTTTCTGCCCCCTTTCTCCTACGGTTGGTCTACACATTCAAAACAATTACGCGAGAAGACATAGTATCCCCCACCCCCCAGCCATGGCACTGGGGACTGTAATAATATTAACAGGAGGATCATGTGTCCACAATGGCTGCCACCTATGGTCAGCGGTGACGGCTCTAATAAATAAACTGGTGTGGGGTCTAGAGTCCCCTCCACCCATGGGTGGTGAGGAGGGCTATAATAATGATAATGAGGCACCAAATGTTCCCCCCAGATCCCACCCACACGCAATGGGAAGGGCTATGAATAAATATAGAAGGAGGATGGACCATCTAGGTGACTAGGAATCACAAAGTAACACCCGTCACCCCAATTTAAAAAAATAAACTTACCCACCTCACACTAATATAAGTGAGGGGGCAATAAAACTGTGGCCTGTAAAAAAAAATAAAAAAAAAAATAAAAAAAAATGCATATTAACCATTAGATTTCATGTTAACCAGTTGCCACTTTAAAAATAAAATGAAAAACTGGATCGCAAAAAAAAGAAGTGATGGAAACAATAAAAGACATGACACAATAAAAGTAATCCATGCGAGCGCCTAAGGACTTGGCTCCAAGTGAGCTTGCAAGGAGGGAAAACCCTTTATAAGGGCTTTCCCATGCTATGCAAGCTCAGACAGAGAGATCTGATTGCTTCTCATACCAACCAAACAGAACGCTCTGATTTATATTACATAGCGTGCAAAAAAGGCTTAATAAAAAGCTTATGAAAGGTCAGTCACAAAGCTCTGATTAGTTGACTTGTACTAATCACATTTATTTTTTAATTATTATATTAAAGATGTAACTTTTTAATAGAAATCATATATAATTGATGCAATGTATTTATCACTTACTCAAAGATTATGAATTTTAGATTCCAAGAAATCTAGGAATTTAGAAGTCTCCAGAGGTCATATATTGGAAAATACTAATCATCTTGTCAGGATTCTCAAGTACATAACACATGCAACATACGTAGATGTGCTTTCAATCTAAATTTTACTGGGCTCTAGATTATACTGGGAAAGTTCATTGATGTATAATCTGATGCATTCTTATTTGAAGAACTGGTTCTAAGGGTTAGTCCGTATTTTACTTTTGGGCATCTTGGCATTAGAAAGGTGAATGTTAAGGTGATTTAGAGATCTTCCTAACTCCCTCTCCCATCTTGATAATGGCATGGTCTCCTTCATAATAAAGCCTCCTAAATCTTGCATTCTCTTTAGCCAATTTAATTCCTCATTGCAGCTATCGTGGTGCCAATGATCATTTATCGTGCATTACATAATTCGGATGAAAGTGAGATGCGAACATGCATCTAATTTACACAGAAGTGGAGGTCTTTGAAATGCACATTTTTTTCATGGTTGAATTTCTTCTCTAGCCCTGTTTTGTATTTGTGTATTCTTTATGTCCCTCTTCTGTCTCTGTCCCTGCCCAGTGTCTCTTCTTGTCCCTATCCCTGTCCTGTGTCCCTCTCAAGTCTACGTATGTTTCTTCTGCATCTTTTCTGTCTTCCTTTCATGTCCCCCTGTTCTATCTATCCATGTCTTGACTTATTGTCTACTCTGAGTCCTTGTTCTATCTTTGTATACTCTCTGCACTTGTCCTCTCTTGCCTTCCTGCTTCTCAACATAAGTTCTCTCTAGCCCTGTTTGCTTTCTCTGTGTTCTGTCATCGTCTCTCTGTTCGGGCTGTCTCTCCTCCTGCCCTCTCTAAACATCTCCCCTTTCTCTCTGTCTCTTTATTGACTGTTTTTCTCTGTTCACCCAATAACTCTCCAAGGCTACCTGTCTATATCCCTGTAGCGGAATGGATGCCCTAACTACACTTTTATTCCCTATCGTTCAGCTGTCCGTACACCCGTACATGTGGTTCCTGTGTTATTAAAATGTATTTTTATGGAAAATTTTTAAATTGTATATGTTTCCTGTATCTGAGAGATAATTGAGTTATAGTTTTCTCACTGAATTACCAATCAGAAACAGAGACTCTTGGGAGGAAAATCCTTGTAATTTTTATGTGGAGACCCCATGCTAGGGGTCAGTGCATAAAAGCAGTGCATGGCCAAAATAAACTCAGTTTACCCAGATCTATGTGTCATCTAGTTGCTGGGGGAAAAGGGTCTGGGATTATTGACTGCTTCTTTCAGCTATGAGGAAGGAATAGCGGAGATACCTATGTTTGGTATTGGAGCTCTAATACAATTGGTGGCAAGCGGCAGGATACAAGCTTCGCAGCGAAAGAAAGCAGTGGTTTGTTTGCACTTCGGTCATATGAACAGGACCGTGAAGCGGCAGTTCGCATGTAAACAGCGGTTCGTATGTGTTCGGTTACACTAATGGAATTGTGAATGGAAGTGAACTATGCCATATTAAAACAAAAGACCCTAAAGGAATTGCTGGAAGCAAGAGGACAGATAGCCAGCAAATAAAACAAAGGCAACACTGATAGCAAAGCTAACAGAGGGAGAACTATCCCGCAGCATTACAACAGCAACTATGGAAATGGAATTTAATAAGGAAGGGAAACGCCTGCTAGCTTTCTACGGAGAGAACCCCCGATGGAGATCATCACAACAACTCTGGCACAAGTAGATGCGTACATGACGGCACAGGCGGAACAGAAGAACCAACTTCAGTTACCTGAACAGCGCACCCTGGAAATATTGCAAGCTACCACAATAACTACAGAGGTAAAGACAAAGATTCCATATGATGCATTTAAAAAGTTTGTAGAAATGGAGGAAGATATAGAGCGGTTCCTGCAAGACTTTGAGCCACAGTGCCGCTTGTATCAAGTACCACCAGCAGATTGGGTGCACATCTTGGCTAGTAAACTGTCGGGCAGAGCGGCTGATGCATACAGAGCCATACCAAAGGAAGAAAGCACAGATTACGTTTGGGTGGCAGCAGCCCACTACTATCATACAGAGGCTGCCCCATTCATCCCCATGTCGGAACCTTCCAAAGAACAATGGGGTACCCTCCACGTAGATGACCCAGTACAAGCTGCTGCTGACAATCGGCAACACCATCGCCAGTCTGTCCAGCTGAATGGAAAACCAGCCCAAGGTCTCTGAGACATGGGAGCCTTGGTCAAGCGACACCTACTCCCAAATGCCGACCGAACCAGAGGTTCAGTAGCCGTGCGGGTAACAGGGGGAGCAGTACATTGGCGAGGGTTCACTTGAATTGGGGTGCCGGGTCGGGGCTGATTGATGTGGGGTTGATGCAGGAACTCCCCACCGACGTCTTGCTGAGGAACGATCTCGGCTAGTTGACCTCAGCATTCCTGCCGTCCCAGGTAACAAACGGACCTACCCAGTCACCAGCAGGTCTCAGGCTCACACCACGGAGAACCGCTTGCCCTCTGAGGTCCAGGTAGAAAAACCTCCTCAAACCTTTTTTGCACTCCCCTGGGATACCCCCACAGAATTTGGGCTGGAAAGCCATAGTGACCCTATCCTGCAGGTATATAGGGATAGAGTGACCAATTCACAGGCAGGATTAGAGGGAGAGAGGTATTCCTGGCACCAAGGATTATTGTACTGAGACTCAGAGTCATGGCTGGTTCCATACCAGTCCCTACCCGACAACTAGTCGTCCGCCAGAAATATAGGAAACAGTTACTCCAGATTGCCCATGATATTCCCCTGTCCAGCCACTTAGGGGTCAGCCGCACCAAATAACAGCTCACCACACCTTCTTTTGGCCTGGCATCTCCAAAGACATGCGGGCAGTATTGCCAAACCTGTGATGTGTGCCAAAGGATAGGAAAGTGGGAAGATCACCATAAGGCCAAATTGCAGCCCTTACCTTATTCTTACTATAGTCGACTATGCCACCCAGTACCCAGAGGCCGTGGCTCTGACGAACATACATGCAGAGACAGTGGCTGAGACTCTGATGCGAGTCTTCTCCCAGATGGGATTTCCCAGGGAGATAGTCTTGGATCAGGGCACCCAGTTCACTGTGGAAGTCACCCAACAGCTCTAGAGACTGTGTGGCATTAAGCTGATTATCAGTTCTCCCTACTACCCCCAGACAAATGGCCTATGTGAAAGGTTCAATGGACCATTAAAACAAATGCTATGGACTTTCATGGCCACGAGTTGGGACTGGGAGAGATTCCTGTTGTACCTCCTATACGTGTACAGGGAGGTACCGCAGGAATCTACAGGAAGGAGAGTATGGGGACCACAAGACTGAATCTAGGAACACTGGGAGGGAGCAGTAGGTCAGGATGGTACTCCTATTACACCCTATATGCTGGAGTTCTGTGACTGCTTGGAGGAATTGACTCAGATCGTATGTACCAACCTCCAGGTGGTGCCGACTCGCCAGCGCCGATGGTATTACAGTGGCGCCAGGGGACGAAGCTTTCAGATTGGCCAAAAGGTTTTGATTTAAAAACCTGTTCGCCACGACAAGTTACAGGCCGACTGGCAGGGCCCATACCAAGTGGTGGATCAGAGATGTGATACCACTTACGTGATTGGTCCTTGCTGTGATAGTGGGGGAGACGCATGCTCCACATGACCATGCTCAAACCCTACTACGAGAGAACGGAGGATATGGTGGCCATATGTGCGCCCACCTACAATGACTTCGAAAATCTTCCCCTACCAGACCTCCTAGGGGAAGATAATAAGACAGGCTCCCTAGATGAGGTCCAACTAGGAGAACGGCTTGGCACCCAAGAGCATATCCAGGTACAGCAAATGCTAGCCACGAAGGGAGCAACATTTTCAAACGTACCTGGGTACACTCCACTGGCCACCCACCAGGTAGAAACCCACGAACAGCCACCTCTCCAACAGACCCCCTACAGAATCACTGTCAGGGAACATATGAGACAGGAGATCCAAGAGATGCTCCATCTCTGGGTTATATAAGCATCTGATAGTCCTTGGGCTTCTCCTGTAGTATTGATACCGAAACGGGATGGAACAACCCACTTCTGTGTAGATTACCAGAGACTTAATGACAAAACGGTATCAGATGCGTACCCCATACCCAGGATAGATGAGCTCTTAGACTGGATGGCCAGGGGTCAGTACCTTACCACCATTGATCTGTGTAAGGGATACTGGCAGATCACATTAGCCCAGTATGCCAAGTCGGCCTTTGTCACCCCGTTTGGCCTGTACAGGTTTAAGGTCATGCCCTTCGGGATGTAAAATTCCCTAGCCACGTTCAAGCTGGGCAGTACTAGACCGGATTAGAGAGGCTGGCCTTACCCTCAAGCTGAGCAAATGCCATATTGGGATGGCAGAAGTCAAATATTTAGGACACCGGGTTATGTGTGGGAAACAGAAGCCCAAACCAGCCAAGGTTGAGGCCGTAGCTCAGTGGCCCACCCCCCGTACCAAAAAAACAGCTTCTAGCATTCCTAGGAATGGTCAGCTACTACCAGAAGTTTGTGCCCAATTATAGAGCCCTCGCCAAACTCCTCATGATCTCACTAAAAAGAATTTACCCTGCCAAGTAGTATGGGCCCCAGAGTGTGAGCAGGCATTTAAACAGCTCAAACAGGCTCCTGTCAATAGTCCTATCTGCTCCCAATCCATCTAAAAGATTTATTGTTCACATAGATGCTTCAAAGTTTGGATTAGGAGCGGTATTGAGCCAGGTCGGAGAAGATGAACATCACATAGCTTACCTGAGCAGGAAACTTCTACCCATGGAGGTGAGCTATGCCACTATAGAAAATGAATGCCTGGTTGCGGTGTGGGCCCTAAAGAAACTCCAACCATATTTGTACGAATAGCAGTTCACTTTACTCACTGATCACAACCGGTTGGTATGGCTAAATCGAGTGGCAGGAGACAATGCCCGGTTGTTGCGCTGGAGTTTGGCATTACAACCGTATGACTTTACTATTCACTACCTCCCCAGCAAACAGAATGGCAATGCCGACGGGTTATCTCAACAGGCTGAACTAGAAAAGTTATCCGTGAGTACTCCCCAGACATCCCCAAGCCAATCCATTAAGGATCAGACTGAGTACGCCGGCTTGTGGGTAAAGGGGAGCAGTGTAGCGGAATGGATGCCCTAACTTCACTTTTATTCCCTTTTGTTTGGCTGTCTGTACACCTCGTTTACCATACCAACTTTGTGTAGTTCCCTGTTAACACCTCACAATAACCGACCACCCCTGGCTGTTAACCATAAATTGATCATCAGTGCAAGTGTTTTCACTGTGTGGCCACTGTTCATATAACTGAACACACGTGCTCCAAGAATTGGCAGCCATTTTGTCTCCCTAACACAGGCAGTGGTACATGGTCGTCGACGGCCTGTAACTATTTTCGGATACGTGACCCCATGAACATCCGGGTAACTAGTACCATTGCCCATCCAACTTCCCGAACAGTTATGAGAACGGCATTCGGGAGGCATGAACTACCTAACAAGGGGAGCATTCACGCCCTAACAGCTGAAAGATGACCGGTCGTTTCCTTATTTTCCATGGAACTGTTTTGGGGCATCACTTCATGGCCAATCTGTCAAAACTTCATTCGAATGGCATTCTGGGATCTGAGCACTATTTCAACAAAGTGGGCACTCAGACCAAAGCTATTCTGTGATATGACTTTTGTGAGGTTCCTATGTTATTAAAATGTATTTTTATGTAAAATAGTAAAATTGTATATGTTTCCTGTATCTGAGAGATAATTGACTTATAGTTTTCTCACTCAATTATCTCTCAGAAACAGAGACTCTTGGGAGTAAAAAAAGAAAAATACACACGGAACTGCAATAAAAATCTTGTGATTTTAATGTAGAGACCCCATGCTAGTGGTCAGTGCATAAAAGCCGTGCGTGGCCAATATAAACCCAGAAAACCTGGGAACACATAAAAATATCC
The DNA here is from genome assembly GCA_933207985.1 of Pelobates cultripes. NCBI lineage: Eukaryota > Metazoa > Chordata > Amphibia > Anura > Pelobatidae > Pelobates > Pelobates cultripes. Next base: position 187,319,282 of record OW240917.1, read on the forward strand.
AAAAGGCAGAGTTTATTTCAAGAGGCTTGATAAAGGCTTAGGATGTGAGCCGAAACATTGCTGTACCACTTCCTGAAATAAACTCTGGTTTTCTGGGGTCATTTCTCACTTTAATCTTTGTATAGTCCTTGTTATATTTAGCCTCTGTCCTTCATGCTGAGAATCATGATTCCCAGGACAGCTGCCTCCTTCACCACCTCAGCTATCAGTTAGTACATTGTCCACTTTCTCAACAAATAATTTTCCTTTAACAGACAAACCCTCATCTGTCTAGCATGTACGACCTTTTGTAGTCCAATGAAACTTACTTAAAGCATGTACTGTATTTTTTTCTTTGTGAACCAAGTTCCAATGATTTTGCAATTCTATAATTTCTGATCATTACATGTTTTTTTAAAGTGGACCTGTTGCAGTCATTTATTAAACCTGAACAAAAGAAAACAATTTAAACAATAATCCAACACTTGGTAAACATTTTGAGTGGAAAAATAATTATATAGCCATTAATAGTCCCAGCTTAATGGATGTTGATTGACTCATTGAGACCTACCAACCCCTTGCTCAATTAAATATATTTGCATATTTTTATACAGTTAGCTTGTTCAAAAAAGACCTTCATCTGCCTGCAATCTGTCGTATCCTCCTGGGTATACCGATTCTTATCTGTGTCCCACGTGTAAACTATCCCTTGCTGTGTATCTGCCATCATCTAAGGGATTTGTATATATTCACATTTTTATTTCATTATTTTAAAGTCTACAAATACACAGGCCAGGCAGTGATTAATGATCTGCCTGCTGCCACTCTACATACTGAAATCCAATTAATAATTTGTGTCATTTATGCCAGTTAAATTTCAGTTTTATACATTTCAAAAGCAGTATTGTGGTGGTAGAGTTGCTAGGGAACGTATTTATTCTAGAACTAGTTGAGTACATTCAGTGTGTTAACCTGAATAAACTAAATGTGTTCAGTAAACATCTGAATTGCAATTCTACGTAAAATGTGGGTATATGCCAAGCTTATTAAAATACTTATTAAATAAAAGGGTACTTTTTATAATGGATCTTGGACGTTTCACTTCCAGCAATTCTGAGTATTTCATTGTATTATATAGTGATCAATGGACACCCAATTGTGACTCTAAAGTAAGTGAGTACGAGATTTTGGAGAACGTATGGACTCTGACCCATCCAGTCAATGCCCCATCAATACAAGATATTCTTGATCAATTAATATACTTTCTAGGGCTCTCCCATACCTGATGGCTGGCAAGGAATGAAATGAGTTTTACTCCAACAACATAGTTACATAGTTACATAGTTACATAGTTACATAGCTGAAAAGAGACTTGCGTCCATCAAGTTCAGCCTTCCTCACATTTGTTTTTTGCTGTTGATCCAAAAGAAGGCAAAAAAAACCAGTTTGAAGCACAATTTTGCAACAAGCTAGGAAAAAAATTCCTTCTTGACCCCAGAATGGCAGTCAGATTTATCCTTGGATCAAGCAGTTATTACCCTACATTGAAAGATTATATCCTTGAATATTCTGTTCTTGCAAGTATGCATCTAGTAGCCGTTTGAACATCTGTATGGACTCTGATAAAACCACTTCCTCAGGCAGAGAATTCCACATCCTGATTGTTCTTACAGTAAAAAACCTTTCCTTTGCCTTAGGCGAAATCTTCTTTCTTCCAGTCTAAACGCATGGCCTCGTGTCCTATGTAAAGTCCGGTTTGTGAATAGATTTCCACACAATGGTTTGTATTGGCCCCGAATATATTTGTATAATGTTATCATATCCCCTCTCAGGCGACGTTTTTCTAAACTAAATAGGTTTAAATTTGTTAACCTTTCTTCATAGCCGATATGTTCCATTCCTTTTATTAATTTTGTAGCCCGCCTCTGCACTTTTTCTAGTGCCATAATATCCTTCTTTAGAACAGGTGCCCAAAATTGCACAGCATATTCAATATGGGGTCTTACCAGTGATTTATAAAGAGGCAAAATTATATTCTTGTCCCGAGAATGAATGCCCTTTTTCATGCATGACAATACCTTACTGGCCTTGGCCACTGCTGATTGACATTGCACATTGTTGCATAGTTTGTTGTCTATAACAATTCCCAAGTCCTTTTCATGTGTTGTTATCCCTAATTCGCTTCCATTAAGGGTATACGTTGCTTGTGTATTCTTTACGCCGAAGTGCATAACTTTGCATTTTTCAACATTAAATTTCATCTGCCATTTGAGTGCCCAGTCCCCCAGTCTATCTAAATCCCTCTGCAGCAAAGTAATATCTTGCTCACATTGTATTGTTTTACAAAGTTTTGTGTCATCTGCAAACACTGAAACATGACTTTCAATGCGGTCTTCAAGATCATTTATAAACATGTTAAATAGAAGGGGTCCCAGAACAGACCCCTGAGGGACACCACTTGCCACCTCTGTCCAGCTTGAAAATTTACCATTAATGACAACTCTTTGTACTCTGTTTTTAAGCCAATGTTCTACCCAAGAACAAGCATTTTCATCTAGACCGATTTCCTTGAGTTTGAACACTAATCTATTGTGTGGAACTGTATCAAATGCCTTGGCAAAATCCAAATAGATCACATCCACGGCAACACCCTGATCTATACTTCTACTTACTTCTTCGTAGAACGCAATCAAGTTAGTTTGACATGACCTGTGCTTCATAAAACCATGCTGATTTTTGCTGATAACCATGTTCTTCTCAAGGAATTCTTGAATATTATCCCTTAATAAACTTTCAAATATTTTACCAGCCACAGAAGTTAAGCTCACAGGTCTATAATTTCCAGGCAAGGATTTTGAACCCTTTTTGAATATAGGAACCACATCTGCCTTCCTCCAATCCTCCGGAACACTTCCTGAAAGAAAAGAATCTTGAAAGATTAAAAACAGAGGTTCACTTATTTCTGCACTTAGTTCCTTAAGTACACGTGGATGGATACCGTCAGGCCCTGGAGCTTTGTTTATATTAACTTTCTTTAGTTGCTGCAGCACCTTGTCTTGAGTTAACCAATTACAATTATTCTGCAAGTTTTTAGTAGCAATCATTTGCACATCTATTGCCATGGGTTCTTCCTTAATATATACGGAGGAGAAAAAGTTATTTAAAATTCCTGCCTTTTCCTGGAGAGCACCGATTCATCTTCCTAGTCTAAGCCCATAAAGAAAAAGTAAGCTAACAGCTCATATAACCACTTATGAGCAAAGTATACAAGAATATAATTTAAACAAAGCAAACAAAAAGTATTTTCTTTACGTTGCTTCTCTCCATTCTGCTGTAGAGCATGTAAATGAACAAATGATTTTTTTTTTTCATTGATATTCACTGTCCTCAACTTGAACTTGCTACAGTGGATATAGCTTTGTATTGATCTGCTCTGTTCTAATGAAATATGACATGACAGTATATTGTCTGATATAAATATATATGTAGAAAGATGAAAGAGGGCAAACTGATTTGTGGATTTGCAAAATGATATGTTTGCAACCAGTTCATTTGATGTAATTGGTAGCATTTTTTTTTTTTTACCCTACTAATATTCCACAAGCCATATCTTCAACCTGGCAGGTTGCAGTTTGTGAGGACATTTTGCACATTTGCAGGAATGATACATCTATCTGTCTATTTATATAAATGTAGTTCTGTAATGCACTATATTAAAAGTAGAAAAATAAAAAAACAAATGGGTCTAACAGCATTACCAGAAGTTATACTTAACTTGAAACAGATCTACTCATCACTGTTTCAGATATTGCCAGATTCATTATTTCTTAAGTGTTTTTGGTTATAAAATATGTTATATGTTCCATTATATAATGTATCTGCCTACATTTATCTAGTGTACACCTCCCCTTTGTAGACGCTAGGTGTATACCTATATGCTTAGTAACTGAGGGTGATGTGTGATGTTGAAATGCATGCAGAAGTAAAAGAGAGCGAACAGATTGCTCCTTCACATGAGTTCACATGGGTACAATATTATGTCCTCATTTACAAAGGAAAGCATACCAGAGGGGGTTATTGCAGTTACCCATGGGTTACTCATCACAATGCAGGGTGGTATGGTATGGAGAATTAAAATTAGATTGTGTTGACTTTTACTAAAATTGTGACTCAATAAGAGTCTAATCCATGAATAATCTGCGTTGTAGAAGCAAAAAATTCAATATACAAAAATGATACTGCACTCAAAAATTTCAGATAGAGTTCATTACTTCATTTAATAAATCATTAAATAAATCATTATTATCTGGATGTAATTAATTAATTTCAAAAGTTGATAATATGTACTCTAAAGTCAGAAAAATTGATAATATATACACTTAAATCAAACAATATGAATTAGTAGAAACAGTGCATTAAGAGCCTACTAATATAACTCCATGTAGCTAAAGATCCCTGACCACAAATTGGTGAATCATCAAGAAGTATTATGCTATATTGCTGTATCTAATAGTACAAAATGTACCATCCAAAAAGAGGGGTAAATAGGAAAAAAAGGAAGAATCAAAAAAATTTAATAAAAAATGAAAAAAGTTAAAAAACGCAAAAATAATGAAAAAATACAAAAAGGGAAAAATAAGTATATACAGTCTCAGTGTGTACACACTACAATATATGGGTGGATCTCACCACATTCTCCAGAGAAATAGGTCCTGTTTTCAAGCTGTCTGTGTATCTTGATATGTAAATCGTGGTGCAATAGTAGATCCCTGTAGTTGTTGTAAATCTTTTGTTTCTCCCAGATTGTATGTAAGAGAAGTCCCACACTAGTCCTGGAGGTACCGGGCTCTATCTTCCTATCTGCTGGTACAGGGTCTAATGGGCTGCGCACTCGGGATCTCCAAAAATCCCTTCGATTTTTTATCAAAAAATTCAATAGAGGTGGCTACTGTGCACTATTTATACAATTGTTTTTTTTTTTCAAATTACAAAGGTAGTTTCTCACTCCAGTCTATAACATGCATTAATTCTTCATATTATAGTGTTATAGAATAAAACATACCCATGCGGTAGGTGTGTATATGAAGGCCAATATTTGGTGTATTTTGCCAGTATCAACACAAAAATAAACTAATTGTATTTATAAACATGGGCTCAAAAATAAATTCCAGATTGGGAGTATAGTCCCACATAAAAAGAATTTTTAAAAAAATGCTTATAGTATAACATATTTTCATTGAGTACAATTGAAAACATACAATGACATGTTTAAAGAAAAGTCAGTGGAACCAAATGATTTTAAACCCCCAAACCAGCCTTCAGTACAAAGCTCACACGCCTTTCTATGTAGCCTTACCTGTCTTTTCAGATATCCCATTCGGAATTTACTTTCGGGTTTCAGGCTTGTGTGTTGGAGGGATGACATTGATTGTAATAACTATGCCATGTGATTTACACAGACTTTAAATGTGGAAGTCGATTCCCCAAAAAAAGCTCTTTTTGTGAAATTCAGCTCTTTCTCATATTATATTATTTAAGACAGTGTATTTTTAGGGGGAAAAAGAAAATAAATGCAAATATAGTGTAAGTATGCCCTTTTTAAAAAGTGTGATGTAATAAGACATATTCTGAAAAACAGTGCATTGTTGGCAACCACTTTCCTTAATTTCAACTTGGTTAGTTTCCATGTAGTTGTACTTATTAAAAAAGTTTGAAGGAAGATAAGTGTGCCTGAGAGTGGAGTTTAGAATAGGCCTGACCAACCCATGTTCATAAAGATGCAAGTATAGTGTATCTTGAAATGGCTTAGCTGTCCAAAGAGACAATACAAAAAAAGGGATGAGAGGCAAAGAGGATGCACAATGTTATAGTTCTGTGCTCCAGAATGTAATGCATTGAAGAATTGAAGGGATAGTTTGAGGCAGGCAGAGACAATACTGTTTAGGTACTTGAGCATACATACTATACAAAATAATTCATGCTCCAATTCCACCCCCCCATCTCACGGGTGCACTTGTGTTATCTGGGGGCTGCACTTGTGCTATCTGTAGTGTTATAGAATAAAACATACCCATGCGGGCAGAGACAATACTGTTTAGGTACTTGAGCATACATACTATACAAAATAATTCATGCTCCAATTCCACCCCCCCATCTCACGGGTGCACTTGTGTTATCTGGGGGCTGCACTTGTGCTATCTGTAGTGTTATAGAATAAAACATACCCATGCGGGCAGAGACAATACTGTTTAGGTACTTGAGCATACATACTATACAAAATAATTCATGCTCCAATTCCCCCCCCCCCCATCTCACGGGTGCACTTGTGTTATCTGGGGGCTGCACTTGTGCTATCTGTAGTGTTATAGAATAAAACATACCCATGCGGGCAGAGACAATACTGTTTAGGTACTTGAGCATACATACTATACAAAATAATTCATGCTCCAATTCCACCCCCCCCCATCTCACGGGTGCACTTGTGTTATCTGGGGGCTGCACTTGTGCTATCTGTAGTGTTATAGAATAAAACATACCCATGCGGGCAGAGACAATACTGTTTAGGTACTTGAGCATACATACTATACAAAATAATTCATGCTCCAATTCCCCCCCCCCCCATCTCACGGGTGCACTTGTGTTATCTGGGGGCTGCACTTGTGCTATCTGTAGTGTTATAGAATAAAACATACCCATGCGGGCAGAGACAATACTGTTTAGGTACTTGAGCATACATACTATACAAAATAATTCATGCTCCAATTCCACCCCCCCCCATCTCACGGGTGCACTTGTGTTATCTGGGGGCTGCACTTGTGCTATCTGTAGTGTTATAGAATAAAACATACCCATGCGGGCAGAGACAATACTGTTTAGGTACTTGAGCATACATACTATACAAAATAATTCATGCTCCAATTCCACCCCGCCATCTCACGGGTGCACTTGTGCTATCTGTGCTGTATAGCAGCAGTAAAGACGGTTCGGTAGGCCTAATCCTCCTATTTTGTACCTAAAGGATGTTGCAACTAACCCTGAAATTACAAGCTTCCCAGATGAACTTGTTTATTATTGTTTTTTTGAAAGAAACAAAATCTCCTTCCGTCATGTATTTGTTAAGCAATGAAAGAAATGAAATATAGGAAGCAAGGGAGGTATATCAACTTAATATTAATATTATTATTGTATTATTATTTATATAGCGCCATCAAATTCCGTAGCACTGTACAATGAGTGGACTAACAGACACGGAATTGTAACCAGATTAGTTTGATGCACAGGAACAAAGGGGTTGAGGGCCCTGCTCAATGAGCTTACATTCTAGAGGGAATGTATGTGGCCCAATTGTGAAATTCCGTATATGTTCCAGTCAGGAGCGTACCTAGTATTCTTAAACTTTATTAGAACTAAATAATAAATAAATATGCTAATATATATATATATATATATATATATATATATAATTCAAAGTGTATTTCGATATTAATATGTATATTTTATTCTTAATGTATTTTGATTAAATATAAATATATATATATATATATATATACAAATATATATATATATATATCTATATATATATATGTGTGTGTAACGGATCCCCTATACTCCGGCTGAGTATATCCGCTATAGTTCTCCCAATTCCCAAAGCATCAGCCTAGACTTGATGAAGGGTAGAAATTAATGTGTTTAATCATGGCCAAATGGCCCACTTATATACAAAACAAGGATGTGGTAAAACACGCCCTGAACACTCCCACAAAATGTCCACAAATTCCTGTGTGGGAGTGACTCGGCATAAAAACATAAAATATCAAAATACATAAAAATATATATACAAAACAAATAGGAACCCCCACAAGTAATATATCGTTAAATAGCCATAGCCCTGATCTGAACGCACAAGTTCTCTAAATAGCACTCAGATCCATGTAGTGTAGGGGAAATGCCACCGTGTGGAAGTTCTGACCGGCCGCACATATGGTCCTATACCCAAAACAGTTCCAGGGTGCCTGGTGCTTTTGCTGGTCAACTTCCAGGAGCTCCTGCGGCCACAATATGGGATACTCCGGCTGGCTCCTAGGTAGCGTTTGTTCCCCTTAGTCTCAGGCACCTTCCCTCCAAAAAAAGCTCTCCTGGCAGATTTCAAAGTGGTTCAAAACCGCGAACCAAGTAGTCTGGGAACCGCACGGTCACCTCATGCTAAAAACAGTTCCATAACATTCGCTGCTAAATCTCGCTGCGGTGACCGGGAACCCACGAAGTCCTCATGCTGAAATTAGTTCCATAGCGGTCACGGCTAAGTACCACTAGGACTATTCGGGAGTTTGGTTTACGCAAACGTCCGCCAGAGGGCCAGCTTTCAGTTCCATTTGCATGAAGGGAAAGTGCCGAAACAGGGGCACCCAGGGCAAGCCACTGATGGCGGTTGGGGAGATTTAACTCCCGAACAGAGTCTTTGTATATGGCCCATAGTCGGTGGGCAAGAGGCCAGCTTCTACACTCCTTCCTAAACTCGTGACAAACGTCCAGTCTAGGAGCGTTTGTCTCAGTGCAGCCAACCCCCTCTTGTTTTATGTATATATTTTGGAGTCTAGCCAACTCCTTGGTTTTGCACCCCTCCCTGTCACAGGTGCCTCATCCCAGGGTCCTATTTAGCCTTGTACTGCAGAGAGCCCCAGATGGAATTTTTTTCCCAAGTAGGTTAATCTCATAAGAGCAGACATTAGGCTGTTAGTGTAGGACCTGCCAAAGATGGGGTACATTGACGTTGTGGCAGGCTTATGCAATGTATGATCATATAATGTAACTAAACCCCCATTATTTTTGCCTAGATTAGGTGTTTTAAAAAAAAAAAAAAATCACAAATAAAATCTTTCAACATTGAAGTTGCTGTTTGGTGGATAGGTGAGTGCGCTGGATCTTGTGTATTATATATATATATATATATATATATATATATATATATATATATAATCAAAAGAAATTAAAAATACATTTTATATATATATATATATATATATATATATATATATATACATATATATAAAGCATATTTCTTTATTTAGTTCTAATTAGGTTTGTTGTTTTATAATATATATTATATATTAAGAGCTGCAGGTAGTGATTTAAACCAGATTTGCCAGCGGGGGACTTGGCAAACTCATAGATTAAGACCCAGTCACCCCACCTCTCCTAGACCCCAACCTCCCCTCTTTACTAAACCACAGCCCCTCTTTACTAAACCCCTGCACTGTTAAAAAAAAATATTGGCCAACAGCAAGCAGACTACACTTACAGTGATGTATCAGATCAATCACCTGCTGCTGTCGCCAGTTTCTGACTCTAGTCCGGCCATGTCACTACATGGCGTTGCGCACCTCCATTTATATATTTTAACAGAGATTGCAATTGATATGTAATTGTGGGTCTAGAAAAAATTAAGTGGAATAAAGTATTTGGTGAAGTTTGAGGCACTTAATTTCAATGCTGCCACAATTCATCAGTGCAAATTGAGCTCACTGGCCACACTGAAGTTAACTTTTTGTATTTGCATCATAAAATTAACATCTAGCATATTCTATTTCCTTTTTATCCTTCACTGCATTTTCACTTGGACCAGAGTCAGAACTGAAGTGATTGTCTAATGTCTATCCTGTTAGGTAATGCACCTCAATGGTGAAAAGTCAAATAACCTTTTTATCATCGCTGAAAATATATTTGCTCTAAATTATCTTCTGACATGGACATAAAAAATACTTCGCTGTGTTTGAAGGCTTTATAAGAGACTTTAATATGAGAATAATATAATGGACAAATTGTATTGTTTCAATGCTCCAAGACTAATTAACTTATTTTAAGAATAATCAAGGTTATGGATCATAGTAATGCAGTAAATGTAAAATGGTGGTACTGCAAAACCACATAGGCTATTATGCAAATGGGTAATAAATAGCCATGGGTGGCAGCTTTGCACTTAAGAAATTAAAATCCTGGTTTAAAAAGACCAGTCACTGATTAAATCTATTCACATTCGCCTAATGTTGTAAGCATTCTACCCCAAATATAGGTACCAAAACCATTTCTGGATTAAATATCAATTTACATAAACTCAAAGAGAGAAAAAAAAGCCGTAGCAATTACAAATATAAAATTAAGAGGCTAATAAGATCCTATTTGCCTCCTTTTAGCAAATGAGTTCCAATCTGTTGACTACTGTGCTCGTTCTACAACATTCTAACCCTCCATTTTGTGCAACTACAATCCTCCATTTTGTTTACAACAAGATGTTTCACTTTACTCGCATAAGAATAACAACCCTTGTGGCCCTAACATGCCTTGATAGTGTTATGAGAAATGTAAGTGAAATCATTAAATTATGATTCAATAGCCCTGATTCTTCACAAAGGGCTAAATACGTTATGTTTTGACTCTTACAGCCACAAAGAGGTAATAGATTCTACATATTATTTTCAATACACCTTTGTCCAAAAATAATTAAGCTAAACTAAAAGCTGATGTTTGGTTTTATTTATCAGGTATGCCTTTTTTTCCCCTACAAGTGCCTATCATGTAACAAAAACTGTTCTTGAAGGACCCTCCATTTAGCATCTCCCCTAACTAAATGTGCACTTCATTAATGTAAATTGGGGGTTTAATGCTCTTGTTGAAATTCTGAAGAAAGTGCTGCAGCCTTGCGAAATGCTTAAGCATCATTGCAAATTAGATTAGGGACCAAGAAAGCCAGTTAAATTAGAATGATAATGGTTGATATGGCTTCCTGACAGGCATGAGTATTCAGGGATCAATGGGATGAGAACAGCTTCCAGATTCGAAACTGAAAAGGCAGGCACAAACATCAGACTACAGATGTGGCTTTTGCTAGTGCTTTCAATTAGTTTAATTTGGTAAATGGTATTTGTAAGCTTTATACACCAGTTGAGATTATGAGACATGGATATCTAAAAATTGTGTTTTCTCTTAAGATATGAATGACCAAATTTTACTTTGTTTCACCAAAAAAAAAAAAAAAAAGCTAACGAAAGAAAGCAGCGCGAAAGGCATTTAAAAAGCTGGGGTTTTTTTTTCTCCCAAACAACAGGCTTAACATGATCTGTTATGTGAGGCTAAAATGTACAACTTTTTGTGTACATTGGAATTGACCTGTAAATGGAAACCCATACATCTATATATTATTAATCATTAGAATATATAAATATTATAGAATTTAAACAGCAAAAGATAAAGATTTAAGCAAGAAGGGGTTGAAAGTTCAATGAAAATATTTTCTCCGTATCCAAATATAGATAGGAAATGAATAAAGGAAAAATGACTTGCATTGCAAAAATAAACATAAGGTACGAGAAAAAGCCCTCTTCCTTTACACTTGGTAATGTTACATGTCAATCAGAAACATAACTCTTTAATTGCTGCTAGAGTACATAATAATATATTGGGCATCCCTCTTAACACTCAGAGGTCTAACACTCAACGGGTTAAATGTGATATATTTTTATTAGTGGGTAGGAACGAGAATTCCTTGTATTGTGGCAGCATTTGTTTTTCCATTAAAAATTTTCCATATCATTTTTTTAATTATTATTTTTGTGAGAGATTTGCTAACCTGCTGCCTATTGGCAGGAGTTTTTGAATTGTAAGATCTTTATTTCTTTTTCGGGAGGCAAACATTTAAATAATTCACACAAATCTGAAAACAGAACTTGGCAAATTTTTTTGTGGGAAAATCTCTTTGTGCATACATAAAACATTTATGGGAAGTAACTTTTTTTAAAGTGTTTTTTTCACATGAATTCCCACTGGAGTTAAATTATGCCAATCCTCTTAAATTTCATTTTACAATTGGCAGTTCTTTTATCCAAAATATTATTATGATTAAAAATGACAGAGTACTTAAATGCTCAGAGCATAGGGAAACATCTGATTTAAAATCCTCATCTGATTGAAGTACTGTGAAAGGAAGTATTAAAAGCAATTAGTAGATATATATATATATATATATATATATATATATATATAACATTTTTCAAAGTACTGTATATACTCAATTATAAGCCGAGTTTTTCAGCACATTTTTTGTGCTGAAAAACCCCCACTCGGCTTATACTCGAGTCACTGTCAACTTACATTGCCATAATACAGACCAGGACCGCCGGGCTCATTACAAGCCCGGCGGTCCTGTTCATGGCTGGCAGAGAGCTGTTACTTACCTTTCCTGCAGCTCCTGTCAGCTCCCTTCTCCTCCGGTCCTGTCAGCTCCCTTCTCCTCCACTGTAAGTATCGCGAGAGCCGCGAGGTCAGAGCGTTGCCGTGGCAACGCTCCACGCAGCAGTCACACCGCGAGACTTACAGTGGAGCTGACAGGGGAGCTGACCGGACCGGAGGAGAAGGGAGCTGACAGGAGCTGCAGTAAAGGTAAGTAACAGCTCTCTGCCAGCCCCCCTCCTACACAGCCCATCCACTGGACCACCAGGGAATGAGAGCCCTCCTCCCTGGCCAGCTAACAAGCAGGGAGGGGAGACGAAAATAAATAAATGCAAATTTAAATAATAATAAAATAAAAATATTAATAATATAACAAAAAAATTAATAATAATAATAATAATAATTTTAAAAAATAATAAAAATGCCCACCCCCCACCAGGGCTCTGCATCACATACACACACTGCATTCATACACACACACACTGCATTCATACACACACTGTATTCATACACAAACACACACACACTGCATTCATACAAACACACTGCATTATATACACACACTGCATTCATTATATACACACACTGTAAATAAATATTCAATTAATATAATCTTTTTGGGATCTAATTTTATTTAGAAATTTACCAGTAGCTGCTGCATTTTCCACCCTAGTTTTATACTCGAGTCAATAAGTAAGGGATCTCGACTTATTTTCGGGTCAACTTATACTTGAGTATATACGGTAATAAAAGTGTAAACAAGGCATAGAAAACACAGTGAATAAAAAAGGTTCTTAAGTCAATAATCTTTTTTTGTAATATATGTAGTTATTTATTTTCTCTTTTTTTCTCTTTTTTCTCTTTTTAGGGGTTTTCATATTTTATATATTTACATTTTTGAACATGGGAATTCGTTAAGTGTATTTAATTATTTTCATCAAACATACAATGTAGTTTATGCATTAGGTAATTATTTATGTGTGTGTGTGTGTGTATTTATGTATATATATATATATATATATATATATATATATATATATATATATATACCCAGGACATACTTGAAACCCAGGACATACTTGAAAACGAGAGAAATCTCAATGGATCTTTCCTGGTAAAATATTTTATAAATAAATAAATAATATATGTATGTATGTATGTATGTATGTATATATTTATATTTATTAATTATTTAAGTGAATGCTATACAAAGTATATTGAAAGGTTATTTGTATTTCTCTACTTGGAACCACTGACCAGTACTTGAGAAACAACATATTTTCACCATTTTCAGTTCGTAAGAACACTTGCAGGGTTAATCAGTAAAGTGAAAATTGCAAGGGAATTAAAGGTTCCAAAATAGCTGATCTGGAAAAATCACAGTTATGCTACCAATTCAGCTATTTTGGTCTTAAATTTAAAATCCATTTTGTTTTAATTTTGAATTCCCAACAATTCTCACATTTGTGAATAACCCTGATGATGTTGAAATCATGCTTATCAGCAAATACTGAAATATTTGAGATTTTCTATCTGCACGTGGACAACCTAGCTCCAAGTTTAAAAAAATCTTAACGTTAACTATAGACAAGCAGTTGTTGAATATCCCCTATGCGTAAGTATAGCGTATTAGATAAGTCCACAAAGACTAAGCTATCATTTCTTTTCTGTTACTAAAATCCAAATTTTGCAATAACTTGCAATAGGAAAATTAGAAATGCACTGATATAATTTATCCCATTAACATTTCTAATAGTGTGTGATTTAACTCCTTCAAAAGGGTAGCAACTATAGGGTTCCTATCCCTATATGGCAAAATTGTTAAACGGTTGCATAGTAACACTGTTGCTAAAGGGCTGTAAACATAAATAATTTCCTAGTTATGGTATTCTGCGTGTGCAAAATTCGTAAATAAATATAGCAATCACATGGGAAATTATTGCAACATTTCTACTTAACAAAATACAAATCTGAGGCAAAGCTCTAAAATTGTAGTAATATATAGAAAAATTCCATTGGTTTCCATATGGATTGTTACACAGTTGAACTTTGATCATAGATTGCTTTGTATTAATAATCTTCACTGAGTGTTTTAAAATGTCCTTTATTACAAAATAACTTACAGGAAAATGTCAGACACCATAACAACGTCATATCAATTAAGTTGTTATAGTGTTTGGAGGTCCTAAGCACCATCTTACCTTAAGATGTTGCCTTAAGTGGTCAAGATATGGTCCTCAACCTCCATCCCTTGCTTTAATGAGGGCACCAGTGATAGGATTATTACTTGCTATTACTTGCTTTCCATTGAGTAATATGCATGGGGAATGTACGTACATTTTTCATGCATTTTTCTCAATTGGAAGCCACTGATAGGCTAAGAGTATCAGTTGATGTTCTTAATCAATCACCCGCTCCAGATATAGGCTTCCTTATTGAAGGATGGAGGCAGAGAAAGAGGGACGTGGGCACAGTCTAATCCACTTTGGGGTTGAACCATTTATAATCGGTTTAAACCTTAAGTTAAGACTATTCCCAGAGAACACCGCAACCTCATTGAGATTAAGTTGTTATGGTGCCTTGAGTGTTCCTTTAAGAACACTCCTGCTTAGTATTCTAATGGAGAAATAAAACATTTTCAGAATGCAGAGTTGATTGCGCTTTGAATTAAAACCACATACTCTTAAAATAGTAACAAATGTATCCTACAAATATATTCCATCCACCAGAGCTACAGCACAAAGATATACGAGGTGACCATCACTCTGCATTTATCAGCTTCTTTATCTTTGGCTGAGGAGTCATAACATTATACCATTGACACTTTGTTTAAGCTGATTTATTTATGTTTGTATATATCGTGTGTCGTGTTTTAACACCAATTCACTGACATATCTGCTGTTGGTTAAAACATTTTAACAGGAATGTCTCCTTTTTTTGTGTCTGACAATGCTGGTACTTTGTGTTAATAGTACCTTGTTAATAAATTAGGTATTATCTCTAACAATTAGAGACACGTTTAGGAAGCTGAAAGTGAAGGGATACTGAGGTAAAATATTCATGTTGAGGGGAAAAAAAACATAGGAATAAGGTTGCAAAGGAGAATTAATGCTGATCGTTCCAAATGCAGCTAATTAGCACAAAACAGTCTCATGAGTGATTAAAATGGTGATGATTTGTATAACAAATAAACTAAAAAAATAAAACAAACACATAGCAATAAAAATAGTGAAAATAATAGAAAAATTACATAGAAACAAAGAGGTTTGTTTGCCAATGACTATGTCTGTTCATAGGATTGATAGATAGACAGACAGAGAGAGACAGTTGACAGACAGACAGGCACTTCCCAGCTGCGGTTGGTCACAAACCCAGAGAACCTAGAGAACTATTTTCTGGTCAAATTCAATAAATCAGAATTCTGACTTACATTAATACCAATGTGTTTTTGAAGCTGCAAGGGGACAGCAAATTCACAATTGACTTGCACATTTCATGTAAAGAAAGTTTTAAAAACAGAACTATTTTGACGTAAATTTCATGTTACTTGTATGCACACCACAACTCCCTTCGTGCAAAAACCCCTCTGTATTTTTTACATGATCATCATCCTCACAATGTGTATTTCTTTTATATGCCTTGGTTAATTTTAGCCACATGACATTCTATTTGAGCTCATTGTTCTTTGCTATCTGTTACTGGATCATTAGGTGGGCATTATCTCCCAATCTCCCCTTCCATAGAGTCTCACTTTCACTTATTCAGCTGTTAAAGCAGCTTAAAACCTCATAGGAACATTAACATGAGGCTACTAATGCTAGATTGACCTTTATTCATAAAGTGCAAATGGTTGGAAGTAGAACAGATTGGTTGCCAGCAATTGGCTTTCATGTGCAGTTAAGATGCTTTGATTTCTCTTTCCTTTCTTCCTCTAATCCAACATCACTGACTTGAATACATTTGCTCTCTAAGTAAACAGGCTGGTTCAAGCCTTGCCTTTGAAGCGATGTTGGTAGGTGACTCTTTAAAAGGTTTGCATTTGGAATTAAACAAATTAAGAATTGATGGAAACACTGCGGCCGAGTGGATATACGAGCAGACCTTAGGCTGATTTTCAGCGCTCTTTTTTTTCCTTCTTGGCTATTTATTCAAAATGGACTGTGTTCACTCAGGATGAGAAAGCCTGGCATTATATTGACTCTCCAACTTTGCATTTCCTGATCCACAAAGGAGGAAAGTCAGTGAAAAGACAAAAAGGCGATGACTTGGCATATTGTCTGCTTCCCCGTTTATTTTTGTTTTGTGTTGTATTTTCGCTTCTCCATATGCTATTCTTAAAATAGTCACGAATCATAGACTTTTTAATACATTATTTTATTAAGTTAAAATTGATTGAAAAGATCATTAGAAAGATGGACAAACAAACAGGCAGACAGACAGATAGACCATTGGATAAACAGATGGATGGACAAAGAAAACATTCACATTATTAAAATAGTAGTACAGTGTCACAAGATAATGAATATATGAATGTTTAAACCACATGAACTTTTTTTTAGAGAATTTATTCATATATCTTATTATAACATGTTAGATATCTTACATTTGAGTAGAACATCTGTTAGCTTTTCTACAAAGGTAAACTGATTTTTAGAATACCAGTAAAGTTTTTTTTCCCTCTGGAGTAAAATGTTAAACTTTCCTCTACATCCCCAATAGATCTCCTGTATAATAACAATTAAAAAAAATGAGGTGCACTGACAAATTGAATCACCACACACACAAAAAAAAAATATATATATATATAGGTATATACTTCCCCATATACACCTTCAGGAGTAATTTTATATAGGATTTTAATTATTAATAATACTTAATAATTTTATAATTTAGATCTATATAAGATTTATATAAGAATACTCCTAATGGTCTATAAGAGGGGGTATATACCTATATTTTGTGTGTGTGTTGATTTAATTTTGTATTTGACACTTTTGCACACCTCACTTCTTTACTTATTGGGGAGCAGCAATTTGCACTTGTTAAGACTGAAGTGTCTGATATATTTATGTAGATTTTGTTTTGTTTTGTTTGTTTTTCTCTCCTGTATAATAAAATTTTTCCTCTTGCCTCTACTTCTGCTATATGTACTAAACTTTCCTTTCTTGCTTCTACATTCCCAATAGGTCTTTTTAAATTGAAGTTTTTGGTATATAATCAGTTTGCAATTTTGCATGTGCAATACACACACATTTGATTTGTGACACATTGTCAGGTAGCTTGCCTGGTATTTTAAATTGCCGGAACAACTGTTGCTTTCAACATTTACCATAAAATAAATGTTTTTGGAATCATTTTTTCTTTGTTAAAATTTTAGATTGAATGTGGTGTAGTCACCAAACATTGAAATTAATATTATATCTTGAGACAGATGACACATATGTCATCCTAACAGGAGCATGTTCTAACCAGCTGCAACTGAAACATTTATCATTACAATGAACGTATGGAAAAAAAAAAAAAGCATCTGAAATATTGAGATTCAACCTACTTTTGTTATTTGGGTTTTAAACATAAAATACTGATGCATGGAATATAATTTGCTGCTGTAATAAATAGTGAATAAATATTATACATACACAATAAACATAATTTGTTAACATTTAGTGGATTGTTTTTTTTTCATTTTTATTATACACATCTCCCGCTAACATGTGCTATTCTGTGGCAAATTACTAAATAAGGAGCAACCATGGCAACCACAAAAATAGCCATCTACATCTAGACCTCCCAACAGTTCTGATTTTGGGATCCCTCTTTAGTTCCCAGGTGTGCAACCGGCACTAGGTGCATGCAAGGAGAGTTTCAGCAACGCCCCATGAATGGTCCTGAAGACTGAAGGCCATCCAGGCAGCCTGTCAGTGGGCGAGCATGCTCATTATGGGCTTTGTTAGTGACGCAGGCTGCATCACAGTTGATGACCCTCTCTGCCATGATTCTCCGGTCCCGATTGTTAGGAGGTATTAACACCTAGAACTTTACGCAGCACCTAGGCTTCACAATCACATATATTTTCCATAGATAAATATGACTCAAGGAGTTTCAATTAATTATTCTATGGGAATGCCATGGAATAATACACATCATCTCATATATACCACGTGCATATATGGAATGTCCTGTCTGAAAGATAAATCTAAATTCTTCCTTGTTGCTGTTTTTGTATTTTAGCCACGTTGCTTCTCCTTCCCACATGCTTGTTTTGTGTTGCCTGTGTTATAGACTATATAAAGGAACATTTTCATTCAACATGTATCTATCACTAAGGAATATGTTTAGGAATCCCCTGTCCAGAACATCTGGCATGTCACTGACCTTTAAGAAGTAAAGTTGACTAAGCTTGCTAAAGCCTCAATTATATATCGGTTGTCATATAATGAAACAAATGCAATATATAACTTTGAAAGTCCATAATGTTGAGACTGGACCAGAAAAACTTCAAAAGAATATTTGTTCACTATCCATAGTTAAAGCCACAGCCGTACCTTAAGACAAGTTAGCCTTTTATTACATTATAATGATACTAATAAAGACAATGGTGGTAACAATATGTGTGTTTATGCTGACCTAATTAATACATATATATGTGATTCTGCTACTTTATTAACACTTGGGTACAGAAGGCTGATAGGGATGGATTTGTCCATATTTAACATTTTACTTGTTGTAGTGGGATGCTCCCTTTATCCTTATGAGGCCTCTTTGCTTCCTGTTCTTCGTCTTTGACTCATGCATTTTCCTGAAGTTCTGCATCCCAGCCTTGCCTTCTCTTCTGTTGTTTTGCTTTCCTGTGTGAGTGGGAGTGCTGGGGCTAGCTTCCCCCCTCTTTAGTGGTGGTTTTAGTAGCTGATGGCTGGACTTCATTAGTCAAACTTTTCTTGTGAGCCCTGTTTTTTTTTTTTTTAGTTTAGTCTCTCCAATTGGAGCCTGTGGTTTGTTTTGATCTAGCAGTTCCTTGATCCTACTATGGAGGAGTATCTTTGTCTTCCCTCCACCACTAGAGGGTACGGTGTTGGTCTCTTAGTAGCAGAGACAGTGGATGGGGTTAGCTGGTTGAGCATTTCCTTTTTCTCTGGCAGTGGCCTGACTGCAGTGCCCACCTTCAATTCCTTGCCTCTGCTTGGGTGGATGCTGGGGGTACTCTGCTGCAAGGTCAGGTTCGAGCTGCATCCTCATGTAGACTGAGGACTGTAGTTAGCCTCTCAGTGCACCTACTCTAGCTAATTTAGTTAATTTATTAATTCATTATGGCGTCATAGTTGAACATTTTTAGTCCCCTGATGCTGTTCAGTTGTTAAATAAATGGGGCCAGTGTTGGCCTTTCCTTCTCACCATGTGTTTTGTGTGATTTCTTTATGGGGGGGGGGGGGCGGGGGGTGTTTGTGGGTTGGGATATGCTGTATATATTGATGAATGCTGGGACATGACTTCTTTGGCATTACCAAGGTTTTCTAACAACCTTTCCTCCAGTCCCTTTACTTATATTTTCTGCTCGCTGTTTCATTATTTGTATTAACTTTTCTTATTCAGCACAAGTCCTAGCACATATAAAGATATGGCTGCACTATTTATGCACAATATAAATCCGTAGTCAGACAGGCAGATGGATTTGTGGACTGACAGAAAGACACTGGCCACCACCAGATGTGCAGCTGGAATGGTCTGCTGATCTACACACTTTGAAATCCTATGTTTGTGAGTTATTTTATACTGGTTAACTGACTGGGTTATTTACTAAAATGAAAATCTAATGGTAAATTCAAAATTTAGGCCACAGCAGCCAAATTGGAAACATAGCTGAGAATTTGATTAATTCTGCTATTTTGATCTTAAGTTTGAAATTCACTTTGAATACCCTTTGACTTCTCTGCAATTCTCTCTCAATAAATAACCCTTGTATATGTTTAATATTCTGAAAAATGTGCATACTACATTTGCACATTGATGGATATACTCAGATATTACTATACAGTTTATTTTAGGAGTATAAGCAAAATGTTATATATATATAAAAAAAAAATTCTTAGGTTTTTTTTTGTGTTTTTTTTTTTGTTTTGTTTTTTACTTTCACGCCATTATTGTTATATACTAAATTGTGCACTCCTGTGGGTGCTCTAAAAAAATCATGGTTCAATTTTCTACAAGACCTATGCCTAGAGTGAGTGTCACAAACTCTATTCAGAACATTTATGTAAACCATGTCTGAATGAAAAAACTGAAAAGCACAATTAGCATCTCAGATGGACCACCAAGGTGCATGTATAGAAGTCTGTTCAGGCAGAACAAACGGGAAGTAGTGTTAGAGTAGTAGTATCTGGCAGACAAGACACAGAATCCATGCACACAAAGTCTAGTCCTGAAAGGTACAATCCTACTATTAAAATCTGCTTTGTGCGTGGGAGGAACCATCTTAATGGAAAGTTGATGAACCATCCACTGCTATTCACCCAGTTTCTACGGTAAGGCATTGAACTGGTGTATACAAAAATCTTCAAACTCCCCATGTGAGCTCACTGCAGATGTGGTCTTTTCATATACAAGTAACATACAAAGTATAAGCAGTGGATTATATTTTACATCAACCTTATAAGAGGGAAGGAGAGATAATTTAGTGGTAGCTATAAGTTCCTCTGAATTTTTATTACATCATATTAAATATTAACACATTTATTTGTAAAAAAACATTGCTTTGTTTTTGAACTATGATGTATTAATAATGACCAAATAGTTAGTGGCAAACAACATAAACATATAAAATATTTTAAAATATATATGTAAAATACTTTACACATTTTAGTGACTGGAGAAAGAAATTTCAATGTAAACATAGTATTTGATATATTTATTTATCTATTTTATTTTATTTTAAATTTCAGGGACACTCTTACCAAACATTTCATATCTTTTTATTTTATTTTTATTTTTTTAAAGATTGTTTATGTATACATTTTGCATCTCTTTACATTAGAAATATATATATATATATATATATGTATATATATATATATATATATATATATATATATATATATAAACACAGCATGCATGCACTTGGAATTAAATATGTGATTCGTTTTATTATTTGCTTTACAGTTGCTGTACATTTAACCAATCCTGAAATCTCCTTATACATTTTTATATTTTTAATTTAATTTATGAACATTTTAGTTAGAAAATACATTATATTAAAAACAAGCAAATGCGTTGCGTTTTACATGTGTATCAGCTTAAAAAAAACAGTTGTAAAAGTATGCTTATCAATGAGATAATTTATTAATATGGCATATATAATCTCCACCCAAATTTTTTTTTTCATTTTTATAAAAAATTGTGTTTTTAATATGATTATTTGGTCACTTAAATAACTCCTATTTAAACAGCAACATCATTGAGTTAGTATTGTTGCTGTAATACTTAAAGATTTTGAATTATTGGATGTTCAGAAACACGTTTTTACCAAAGCCCAGAGAGGCCATGTATTTTTTTTTATCTTTTTCTTGCTAATTTCTAGAAAAACACTTGTTCTCTTAATAATACAACTTGTTTTCTCAAGATATCAAGTCAGAAAAAATATGTTCTGGGCTTCAGGATATTTTTTTTGTAACAATATTGTTTAAAACAGCTCTTGAAAAAAAAAATTAACAGCAGACAGACACTTTTCATGCACACATGTCTTTGCAACATATTATGGACTTTGACAGTCACTGACCAGCATAGTGATAATACCCCGAAGAACAAGGGATTTGGTAAAAAGCCCCTTCTGTTTAATAAAGTGATTTGTTCCAGTAACAGTGATAATAAAATTGGCCAAAAGAAACAGGATTGTACAATGAGGGCTTGAATCCAATTTGCTGTGCTACTACCATTACAATTTATCTTTGTGTTTACCCATTTGTAGAATTGCTACTAGACTTTTTATGTGCAATTAATGGGATTAATAGCTCTCAGGACGAAGGAGGCAGAATCAAGGAGCAAAGTGCTTGCATTTGCATGTCAATTACATGATAGTCTCATCATGAGGTAACTAGCAAGCTATGCAGTGACAAGTGACCTGTTTTTAGTTCTTTCACATCAAGGCTGTACAACTTAGTCCTCCAGGGTTATAAGATGACACCATTTCTCCAATTAGCACTAAGGCAAATATTCACTAAATAGCAAAATGGCCTTACTTCGAAACCGTCTTTCAAAACGTAGTCCAAAGTCCAAAGTTAAAATAACTCTAGTTGAGAGTAAATGAGTTTTCCCAGTTTTGATTATCAACTCAATATGACTCACTCTTTAGTGGATAATTAATCAACTTATTACTTTTGTGTGCAATATTTATATAAAACAATGAATTGTGGAGAATTAATAAGGGCATTGCAAATTTTGATCTATAAAAACAGAATTGGAATTTTTTTTTTCTGTTTTGCTATGACCTGTTTTTATTACCTAAATTACAAATCCATTGACAGTAATCCCTTGTTTAATGTATTAACAGAAGTTACTATTAAAATCTGTTGTGTGCCATATATCCTATAATTGAGTGGTATGAAATCATGAAGGGATGGGATCATGGATGGTTAGCCATTGATGGAAGAGAGTGTGTGATCACAGCCAGATTAAAGGGACATTGTAGTCACTAGAACAACTAGAGCTTAATGTAGTTGTTCTGGTGAGTATAGTATGTCCCTGCAGGCTTTTTGCTGTAAAAATTGCCTTTTCATAGATAAGACAATGCTGACTCGGACGGCCACTAGAGGTGCTTCCTGGGGCACTGCAGCACTGTTGCTCAGTGTCTCCACGCCCTACATAGAGAAGCTGAAGATTCCTTATAGAGATTCATTGACTCAATGCATCTTTATGAGGAAATGCTGATAGGCCAGCACTGTTTGGCTCTGCCCCCCACCTCATCTCCTTGGCTGAGATCATCAGAATTTACAATCTCAGCCAATCTAAAGCTTTCCCACAGGGTTAAATCTTACCTTTATCCCAGTGCTGGCTGACCCGGAATAAAGGTAAAATTTAACACTATTTAACCCCTTAAGGACACATGACATTAGTGACATATCATGATTCCCTTTTATTACAGAAGCTTGGTCCTTAAGGGGTTAAGGGGAGTGAGGGGGTGGCCAGCCACCTAAATAGTGATTTGAATACTATAGAGTCAGGAATACATGTTTGTATTCCTGACCCTACAGTGTTCCTTTAAGATTGCCCAGGGCCTTAGGCAGTATGTCAGATTGGGGCCCTGGGCTCTTTTCGTTGACTTTTGTATGTAGTGTCTGAGTGCTGTTTATGTGGGGGATATTTAGTTGTGTGTGTGAGAGAATGTTTGCAGTGGGTGAGTATTGTGTGTGTGTGTTTGTGTGTGTGTGAGGAGCTGTACGGGTAAGCTATGTATGCTTGTGTGTGAAGGGAAGTCTGAGTGTGGCTGAGTGTTGTGTATGATGTTTGGGGGACTTTCACGAAGACTCTAGTGTTTTTGTATGAGGTTTGATGCAAGCTATTTGTCACTCTGTCCAGTGTTTATCTGATGACTGTGAGGTACCATTGAAGAAGCTCAGGCTGTGAGGTGAGCATAACTGAGGTAGAAGATGGATGGAACACAGAAACAAAGGAAAGGAAATGAAAGGAAAGGAAGGGAAGGGCAATTTTCCCTCTTGCCATTAATGATCTACTGTAAATCATAAAGAGTTGTGAATGAGAAAAGGGTCTTATTTATTTGGAAGCAACCTGAGTTGTACAACATTGGCAGACACCTAATGACACACTGATTACCACTATATACATGCGTACTCAATGATTACTTATAAATACAATAAGAGAAAGGTGACAATGTTGGCAAAATGAAATAAGAAGTCAACAAAATTAAGCAAAGGCAAACAAGTAGAGATGTTGATTGCACAGGAATTATATTGCATGATAGAAACATGTTAAAAGTCCATCAATTGGTCTAGGTTACTTAGAGAGTGCATGCTGACCACGTCAGATTTTGAGACCACAAAAGCTTATCTAGATAGGACACTGCCATGTTTCAAATGGATCTCACAAGAGAAGTCATTCCAGGTAATGAGAAAACTCAAACATGGGATGATGGGCAGATGTATGTCAAAACCATTTGTCCTCAAGGCATCTGTCTGTCTGTTGTTTTTTTTTATTTATAATTCTTTATTTGTGCAGGTGTTGCTTTACGACATAGTCAATTAATACATGCATACAAACTTTAGTCGCGGTGACTACATGCACATAACATAGTAGACATTGTGTGTTCACCTGTTTTTCTCATGTTAGACTAGGTCATATATTTTGATAACATTGCCTCTCTCAGCAGGCATATTATGTTAACACTTGGTCGGGGAAGCCAGGTTTGTTAAAGTGATGCGTGGTCGGGTGGGAGTAGCCCGTCTGGTTGCCTTCAGGTGTGCTATACTAATGCAGTCGCTAAAACTGGACTTAAACCAAGTAGAATAAGGAAAAGGAGATCAACAAACAACAGTAAAGTGAGGTCAAGTACATTGCATTATAACATATTAACTACCGTTTGTTATGTCAAGGTGCTTGGGTCTACCCTGGATTGTGGAAGTCAAGCTGGGCCCCTAACCTATGGGGTAACAGGGGGAGGGGTGTAAGATGAGTGGGTAGCTGTCAGTTGGCTCTGAAGGAGCCTTCATAGATGTTTGTCATATTTTAGCACAGATGTTCTTTGGAACAAAATAACTGGTATAAAATACATTTTGCATAGTGTGGGACGAGAATACGTTGAAAAAGAATAAGGGACATGATCCGTTATGGCTTGTATCCCTAATTCACTGCTTCTTGGGGTGAAAGGTGTTATGTTGTCCACGTCCCAGGTGCTGTTGGTGGCTTGTGCTCTCTGCTCTCGTGGACTATTTCCCAATCTCTTCGCTGTCAAGAAGGGGGTGGCCTCTACCACGTCGGTGGCCTTGAATTGCTTGCCATCTTTGGTGACCATAAGGGCTCTAGGAATAGTCCATTTATATGGTATTCCTGCTTCTTGAAGTCGTTGTGTGATTGGTTTCATCGTTTTCCTCCATAGCAAGGTGGAGCGGTGCAGATCTTGGAAGATTGATATCGTATAAGACTCAAAGTCCAGTGGTGATTTATTGTGGACACCCCTCAGCTATGCTTGTTTGTCTTGTCTTGTACTGCAGCATGATGTCTCTTGGGACCGCTGGCAGTGCCTTGGACGACTTAGCGATGCGGTATGCTTCATTGATTGCGAATTGCTTGGCTTGCTTTGCTGGGAGAAGTGTATTCACTAGTCTGTTAATGAAGTGGGGTAGCTCTTCCACCATCACTGTGTCGGAGACCTCCCTTATCTTATGATTTTTTTGACTGATTTTATTGTCTAGGGCGTCTACTCTTAGTGTCAGGGTGGATTGGTGTGCCTGCAGCTGTCTGACTGAGTCTCCCACCGCCGCTATGTTGCGTTGTAGGTTGGTGATATCGGTTTCTGTGGTCTGGACGCGGGTTGTGACTGTCTGTATTTCAGACCACACCACGGCTATGTCTGTTGGATTTTGACAAAGAGATTGTCTATGTCCTGTTTAGTCGCTGGGACCATACTTGCTGGGGTGGATGTGGGTTTACTTCAGGGAGATCATGCCAAACTAATCTTATTGATTTTTTTGATTGGGTAACTAAAATTATAGATCAGGGTGGTGCAGTAGACATTGCTTACCTAGATTTCAGTAAGGCTTTTGACACTGTTGCACATAGAAGGCTTATCAATAAACTGCAATCTTTAAGTTTGGATTCCAATATTGTTGAATGGGTAAGGCAGTGGCTGAGTGACAGGCAACAGAGGGTTGTAGTTAATGGAATATATTCGAAGCTTGGACTTGTCACCAGTGGGGTACCTCAGGGATCTGTACTTGGACCCATTCTCTTTACTATTTTTATTAGTGATATTGCAGAAGGTCTTGATGGTAAGGTATGTCTTTTTGCTGATGATACTAAGATATGTAACCTGGTTGATGTTCCAGGAGGGATAAGCCAAATGGCAAATGATTTAGGTAAACTAGAAAAATGGTCAGAGTTGTGACAACTGACATTTAATGTGGATAAGTGCAAGATAATGCATCTTGGACGTAAAAACAAAAGGGCAGAGTACAGAATATTTGAGTCCTAACCTCAACATCTGAGGAAAGGGATTTAGGGGTGATTATTTCTGATGACTTAAAGGTAGGCAGACAATGTAATAGAGCAGCAGGAAATGCTAGCAGAATGCTTGGTTGTATAGGGAGAGGTATTAGCAGTAGAAAGAGGGAAGTGGTCATTCCATTGTACAGAACACTGGTGAGACCTCACTTGGAGTATTGTACGCAGTACTGGAGACCGAATCTTCCGAAGGATATTGATACCTTAGAGAGAGTTCAGAGAAGGGCTACTAAACTGGTTCATGGATTGCAGGATAAAACTTACCAAAAAATGTTAAAGGATCTTAACATGTATAGCTTGAAGGAAAGACGAGACATGGGGGATATGATAGAAACATTTAAATACATAAAGGGAACATTTAAATACATAGCTGCTCACAAAACCTATACATAAAAAAAACTACCACAACAAGAGGACATAGTCTTAAATTAGAGGGACAAAGGTTTAAAAATAATATCAGGAAGTATTACTTTACTGAGAGGGTAGTGGATGCATGGAATAGCCCTCCAGCTGAAGTGGTAGAGGTTAACAGAGTAAAGGAGTTTAAGCATGCGTGGAATAGGCATAAGGCTATCTTAACTATAAGATAAGGCCATGGACTAATGAAAGTATTTAGAAAATTGGGCAGATGGTTCTTATCTGCCGCCAAATGGTTCTTATCTGCCGTCACATTCTATGTTTCTATGTTTCTATGGTTCTGTGATCAGCTGTGGGAGGCCCTAGGGCTTCCTCGTCCCCCCTTCTTCCTCCTGAGGATCATAGGCCTCAGTCTCTGCCCCCTCCAATCCCCTATGTTTCGGTGTGCGTTGGAGCAGTGTGCCGATGTCTTGGGCTTCCCTAGGTGTTTGTACCTGGGATCTTTGGGACTTCTTCTCCATCTCGTCCGAATCTTGGGATTGTGTCTGCTGGGCTTCGGGTGTAAGCCAGTCCGGGTCCCACCAGGCCGCAAAGGCATTTGCCACATTTTTCTGGCAGGCCACGAGGGAGGCATAATGAGGCCAGCGTTTGTGTTTCGTGCCCGGCGGCAGAAAGAATGGCATTGGTGTTTGCCTCTCCCTCTCCTGCACCCGTTACCAGTCATTAGGTAGGACGATGCTTGGTAAAAACGGGGATTGGTGTAGGTTTTTACCATGAGATTAGCGGAGCTCTCGGAATGGCGTCTGTGCTGGATCGCCCCGCCCCCCTGTTTGGTACAGGAACACAAAAACATAAATCAACCTTATTTAGTGTCCCTAAATAAATGGTAAACGTATAAAAATCTGTTTTTTATAATATATATTAGTTCTTAATGACATTATTTTAAAAAAATATAATATTATTTCTTATGACCTAATTTTTATAATAGCATAGCACCATTAAAAAAAAAAAAAAAATCATATTATAGCGAGCTGGAAATGTACTTTGCAGGATATTGCAGAATTTCCTGGCATATATTTATAAATTTGAGTTTGATGTATTCAAAATACTTTGACAATTGAATTTAATGAATAATTTTTCATGTTCTTTGGCTTCCAATGTATCATCTCATCACAGCACAATGGATTTTTAATGAAAATGCAACATTTCCTGCCTTAAAATGATCCGCTTTCAACACCTGATGGCTTTTTTTTTTGTAGTAATCACATAGTGGGAGTCCGAATATGTAATGTCAGATCATTTACCTAAATTTTTATTAAACTTGGCTGGAAAAATACTCATTAAAGAACACTAATGAAAGCACTCATTCATCCTGTAAGAAAAAATAGCCATAGTCAACTAAAAAATGATGTCGCCTCTGTTATTAAGCAAAGTAGTCATTCACAATTAAGTCATTTTGTGGATATATAAATCTAAATATTCTTATGTCTAATGCACACTAAGATTCTTGGATGTGAATATGATCTATGGAAACAATTGTGGGTCTCCCTAATGTTTAGCAATAGTAACATTATTATAGTTTGTATTAATTAGTTTTAATTCCAAAGCATTGTAATTGTAGTTGTGGTTGTCGTTTAAAAATGAGACTAGATTGTTTTATAATGAAAACAATGTCATATACTTTAAATATTACTGTTATATATTGAGCATCAATGTAATCCTGCATCCTTGTAGTGTAATTATAAAAACAAAACAAAAAGATTGAAGGAAAAAAGTAGACTTGTGCACAGCGAGACAATTCTGCTGGGGCGAGAACGTTTCGGGATGCCTGACTATGAGCCAAATGTCTGTTCTACTCAGCAGAATTTCGGTACCCAGGTTTTGAGTCTGAACCAAATCAGAAGAATAAAAAAAGTGTGATACTGTACCAAATCATAACAGTAAACTGAACATGCACGCAGTGTGTGTTTTAATTTGTCCATGATTTGGGTACATTTCGGCTCAGAGTTTGGGAATCCAGATGATCACCCACTCAGCCCAAATTCAGCTGAATTGTTCAGCCCAAACAAATCTCCAAGTCTAGAAAAGAGATAAAGAATGCCCTGCTCAACAAGCTGCTAAAACATATGCTTATATTAAGGTTAAACGGAATTATATTTACAATGTACATTGTGATATTGCACTCATTACTACATTACATCACATTGGGTATTTTTATACTCTTAACAGAAATATTCACAAAAGTATGAATTGCTGGAATTCAAAGTGAATTTCAAATTTCACTCCAAAGTAGCGGAGCTGGAAACATTCTTCAAGTCAGCTATGCTAACAGTTGAGGCATTACATTTTAAATTTATCGTGAATTCCCAACAATTCTCACTGTACTAAATAACCCTGTAAATATGTTGAAATAAATACCACGACAAAATGAAACTAAAAGCTCCAAATATTTTTTTTATACACCAATAGGGTTTGTCATAATATGGAATAAACATGGAGGAATAACAAGGGGAGTGCCAGATGTAGGCCAAAATAAATCTACTGACAAAATTCTCCATCTGAGCAATTTTTTTCAAATTTTTCCTATTTTGGTTCAAAAGTTATATGATCAATTTTCTACAATGCCTGGCTTAGTAAATGAGTTATAAGTTCTTCTTTCATGAAATTGGCAAGGTGAATCCATTTGTCATTTATGACTATTATAGATGTAATCTGATCCAAATCACTTAGTGGGCAAGTACGCAAGATATTTGTCCATTTGAAACATGATGGTGAACAGTGACATCCATGGGAGAAGAATGTAAATAACTTTAAACTACTTATGGTATAATGTCGCTATTTTGAGAAATTAACTTCAACACTTTATCACCCTTAAAGGAACACAATAGTCACCTAAATTACTTTAGCTAAATAAAGCAGTTTTAGTGTATAGATCATTCACCTGCAATTTCACTGCTCAATTCACTGTCATTTAGGAGTTAAATCACTTTGTTTCTGTTTATGCAGCCCTAGCCACACCTCCCCTGACTATGATTGACAGAGCCTGCATGAAAAAAAACTGGTTTCACTTTCAAACAGATGTAATTTACCTTAAATAATTGTATCTCAATCTCTAAATTAAACTTTAATCACATACATGAGGCTCTTGCAGGGTCTAGCAAGCTATTAACATAGCAGGGGATAAGAAAACCTTTATTAAACAGAACTTGCAATAAAGAAAGCCTAAATAGGGCTCTCTTTACAGGAAGTGTTTATAGAAGGCTGTGCAAGTCACATGCAGGGAGGTGTGACTAGGGTTCATGAACAAAGGGATTTAACTCCTAAATGGCAGAGGATTGAGCAGTGAGGCTGCAGGGGCATGTTCTATACACCAAAACTGCTTCATTAAGCTAAAGTTGTTCAGGTGACTATAGTGTCCCTTTAATACTTTCACCCAAACGAGTTCTATTAAACAGTAGACTGTTGGCCATAAATATGGCTTCATGAAAAAAGCCAAAGAAAGAAATTGTGGAGTGCAATAAACATTAATTAACTGCTAATTAGCTGCTCACAAAACCTATAAATATTTTGTATAAAATATATCAACATTTTGTACGTTATTATTTCTGTATAACGCCACAGTTCCTTTAGTTTTTAAGTGCTCACTGGTGGGACACCTCACCAGCTTATATTTTATTTTTCTTATAATATTTACGATTGAACTCTTAGAATTATACAGTTCATTTACCACATTACAAAACAGAATTATGATAAAAGCATTTTGCCACTGAAAGAAATAAAGAATTATGGGAAAATAAAGAACAAATAAATATATATACCTTAAAGGATATTCATGGAATGTG
This sequence comes from Pelobates cultripes, assembly GCA_933207985.1. Classification (NCBI taxonomy): domain Eukaryota; kingdom Metazoa; phylum Chordata; class Amphibia; order Anura; family Pelobatidae; genus Pelobates; species Pelobates cultripes. Next base: position 187,349,905 of record OW240917.1, read on the forward strand.
AGATAATGTGTGTATGCACAGAGAGAGTCAACCTGTTAAACGCCATTGTCTGAATTAGCAATGACCCAAAGCAGGACTATTATCTGCATCTAGATATTAGTGAAGAAAACTGATAGACCTTTGCACTAGGTTTTTGTGACCTGTCTTATCATTGTCAGTTTCAGAAGAATCCATGCATTAATTTTCTTATTTTTCCTGGCAACTGCTCTAACTTTAAAGTAGTGAGATTGAAGTAGAAAGGATTTTATGGCACAGCTTCTTTTTTACAGATCAATAGTCCTTGTCTCTGTTAAAGCATTCAAGCATTTGATATTGAGTCTTGATGGCATTAAGATCACTTTTTATATCAATATCAACTATGTCTAAAGTGATAGAATGATTAAATCTCTGAGTAATTCATAAGTATTTAACGAGGTGCTGGACACATTGCTGATAAGATACACTCTCTCCAACCACACTAATAGGCACACAATAAAACACTTAAAGAAATGCTGTAAAAAGCAAACATTAACTATTCTCAGACCATGATTTTGTGTGTGTATATATATATATATGTATATATATATATATATATTAATTTATGGAGTTGTCATTTAGGATATAAAATTTAAATAGGGACTGGTAAAATATGCACATATTACATAACTATTAGTTTTATTCATATATTCTTTTGAAAACATATGAATAGAAAATTCTAAGCAGCTTAAAAACTACAGAATTATCTAGTCACATATTTTCTAGACAAGTGATATTTTAATAGAGTGTAAAATTCTAGAATTACTTTTCCAAAGATCTGTAATGCAGGTATGTAGAGCAGAGTTTATAGTTCTGAATGTTAAAAATTATAAATAAATAAATAAAAATAAAAAAATATATCAGGGCTTATATATTGCTCTGCCTTTGATACTCCAGAAGAGTTTGCCAGCCAATCAATCACAGATGGTAAAGATTCGCTTGACACACAACTTGCTTGGTAATTACCGTGCTCTTATTGAGTATTCATGGAAGTAGATACCTACATAATACTGTTCTATCTACACACAGCCTTCCAGTTGGGCTGCAGGTTACATTGTGTTTTTTGTTTTTCTGGTATTTTCTGTAATGTGAGTAGTTTTTTTTTTTTTTTTTATTTAGTAGCGTTAGGATATGATGTTTTTTTGTCTAAATTGATGGACAAAGAAAGGAGCTCTTCAATCAAGATAGAAAGATAAATATACATTTTTGTTTTTTTCTATATGTTAGTTTGCATTAGAATATTTAGTCTTTTCCTCACTATTAAGTATTTATATAAGGTGAGTAGGAAGGTATTTAATTTGGGTGACTATGGGCTTAGGGGCCATCTGTGAGGGTAATGTAGGATTTAACACCATATGGGACCAGGAGACCATCTCCAGGACCATTATCCCCATTTAAGGATACAACCTTATTGTGGGATTAACCCTTTGGGGGGGAGGTGACAAGTAGGGGGCCAGGAGACTTGCCATCTCCTAAACAACCCATGGGAAAGAAGAAGGGGAAAGGCATCTCACTGGATTTCTGCTTGTATTACTGGGCTACCAGAAGACCCCACATTTTTTTTAATAATAACTAACTTTGTTAATCATAGATAATTCATCATCTCTCTCATTGTGAGGGAACCAATTGGCTGAATCAAATGACAGGCTGTTTTTTTTACATAGCATGTCTTATTTTATTAATTTCACTGTATCTTTTATTACCATAGGGCTTTCTACGGTGGCACTTTGGTCTTTGGCCTGGTCTTTCTAGATATAGCAAGTATGCAGGCAAAAAGACTTAAATTCCATATACTAAAAGTAGCAAATGGAGTTGCAGTTTCCTATACATCACTCCCATTCTCACCGGAACCGTCACTAATAGGCATCACATCAGTGTTATACCTTTTAGTGAATAGCACTTTTGTCATAACTTTTCTGTGATGTCAGTTTTAGTAGGTTTAGTTTCTAGCAAACAAATGTGATAATATATAAAGGTGCACTAACTGAAAAAGAGGTAAAATATGGTTGAATGCATTGCAAAATATCTGCTCTATTCTTTGAAGTATTTCTAGGAAGAGCAAAAGGGAGATGCCAAACACCTAAAGCACTTTAGCTTGCTGATGTGCCTTATGTGTGAAGAGTGCGTCCTCTTTTTTCATACAAAATTGCAGAGCTCCATAGAAATTAACTTTGTTACATCCCAACAGCTATAAATCAGACAACTGTTCTTGTTACTTCCTGGTAGTTAAAAGGACACTATAGGCACCCAGTCCACTTCATCTCACTGAAGTGGTCTGGGTGCAGAGACCCTGTCCCCTTATCCCTGCAGTCATAATTATTGCAGTTTCTGAGAAACTGCAATAATTACATTGCAGGGTTAAGACTGCCTCTAGTGGCTGTCAATTAGACAGCCACTGGAGGCTCTTCCTGCTTGCTAGGTGACTTTTGGTCGCCTAACTTATGTAGGACCTCCTCACATGAGGACATCCAGCATCAGTAAAATCCATATAGGAAAGCAATGCAGCAATGCCTTACTATTACCTTACCCCTCGCCGTGCATGCACATTAGCGCCACCCCCTGTTGGGTGATGTCGGAGGAAGCAGAGCGCTAACACAGCACCGAGGGTCAAGTAGAATAAGGGTTTATTAACACTTACACTGCTGGGAGCTGCGAAGGAGGGGGAACCAGAGGGAGGTATAGTGCTAGGAATACAGCTGTTTATTTCTAGCATTATAGTATACCTTTCAGCTTAGTAAAGCACCTACCTTGCAAAGACTTTTCTCTGAGCTGCATTTGGAAGTCTGAGATTGGACAGCCACTTTATGTCTGGGCTGGGGAAGAACGGCAGGGCTTGCAACGGCTGCAGACAACAAATCTGCAAAGTTTGCAAGCAGTTTTTAGATATACCCTAAATGAAATATAAATGCTTAATTAAATGCATGCATGTTTCCATTGAGGTATATCTACTAAATAGTGATGTTATTGTTATATTTGTCCAATAGAGTGTCCTTTTAATAAGCCATGGTTATTGGTTTTTCTATTAATAATTGCATTGTAAGTGTAAAATATGTTCACTTTTATAGTTAATTTCAAAAAACGTTCAGTTTTTCTTTTCACAGTAAAAATCATGTGTATAGGAGTAACACACATTGTGTTGTGTTTTTGGAAAACAACACAGAAGTGTAATAGCAGTGATATTAGAAAAATGAGTTACACCACTTGTATACATCTTTATTTTTTCGCTAAAAAAGTTACCTGCTCACAATACCTTTTTATACCCATGTAGTTATTTACTTATTGCACACAGAGGTTTAAACACTGTCACTTTGGTTCCAGTAATCTAAGTGGAAGGTTGTTGTTGTTACGCATTGTGGATTCTACATTGATTTTGAAGGGCTTGATACATTTAACTTCAGTTGGTCTTGACATATTTTTAAGCTTATTCGGGACGGCTTTCATGAGCTTTGGTTTGGGGTTATCTTTAACTTAAGAGGTTAGTGAAGATGCTGGTGTCAGGTGGTGCATAGATAGGCCTTATGGGTTCTCTTGCACAAGTTGTACTTCATATTATCTTATTCTAAACAGGTTAAAACTGTGTTTTTTTTTAGTTGCTCAGTGTGACACTTTGTTACAGTAGTGGATATCTTGATTAAACCTGTAAGAAAGCTATGGCCTTTTGGTCTCTCAATCAATTGCTTGTGTTTTTTCACAATAACCGTTTTTGAAAAGCTTAGCCTTCAAATGTGATTAGTGTCTTCATCCTACACTTCTTCCATGGGCAATAACCTTCTAAATAGCTCTAGATCTCAAGTGATTACAAGTGAAAGATCTGTGTTGCTTTTTTATTCCAGAAGTTGAGCGTCTAAAGAACACCATTTTTTTAAGGTGCAATATAAGCATTCAAGATAAACCAGTAGATGGCACTGGCAAAGTCTGAATGCATCTAGATGGAACTCTAATTAATATCTGAAACTGTCACTCTTTAAATATGAAATCCTAAGGTTCTTTGCCAGAATGCCTCGCCACCAAATGATACTGATACTTGATTCTAAGATTTTAAATTACTCTTCGGATGTTTTGTTGTTCTAGCAAAATGCGATTAAAATTAATATTGCACCTCATTTTTATTTTTTGTTTCACTTTGGCAAGAATAAATAGTCCACACGGAAAGAATCAATTGTAAAAAGTAAAATTAGTTATTCTAAATCATGCAGCTGTGGTCGAAGGTAGCTCTTCTAAAAATCATTAAACAATCATGTATTCCTATTGATTTATTCAAAATACCTTCAGGGAAAGCAGATTAAACACAAGGTAAAGGAAGCTAATGCAGATTAAATGGATGAAGCATGGGCCGATAGTTCCCAAGGTAGTTTTTGTACTAATGAGAGGAAAATTATACGTACACTATTACCAGGATAAAAGGGTCTATTAGAGGCCTTTCACTTGACATATTTATGTATTTCAAAAACTAAGTAGCACAGTGAATTAGGTTTACTCTGGACATTTGTTAATTTTATTGCATCTCCAAGTGATAATCAGGCTCCTTTGTTGAAGGCAACATGCTTCCTTGTTCCCAAGGCCCTGTCTGCTTAACAAGATGCTGACGCCAAGGCAGCCTGTAGGGTTTGATCTATTAGCAAGCAAAGCACATTTTGTTTCTGTATTTAATAGCTATCTGTGAAAGTGTGCAAGGGAAATTCTGTGTTGCCTTTTCTGGACCAGGAGACAACAAAAGTGTGATTGTGAAAAATATTCCCATGACATTTACTCTTCGTTTAACATTCCCTGTTATATTCTATAGTACAAGGAATGTCAGTTTCTATATATTGTTTATATAGACTGGTGCATTCCTCTTCTGTGCGATCACTCTATTATTATCGACCATTACGTTACCCGATGAGATAATTTTAATATTTTAAATGTTTGCTGTGGTTTTTCATAAGTGACATCTGTATTACTGTTGTTATTATAAAGTTTAGAATTTTGTTTCATAATATTTTTTCAGTTAAATAATTTGCTAAATAATCTGCATTGAATTTTTAGAATGGTAAAAATATGACATGGGGCTTTAAAGTAACATTTACCAATTTTGATGTTTTTTATTTTTTTATTATTGTAATGGAATAAAAAGCTAATTAACATGTCTATGTAATTCCAATATATTCCACAGCCTATTTAACATGGGAGCGGGTCATACTGTGCACAATCATTCATATTGCACACACTCACAAAAGTGGGTTAAAGGGACTCCCCAGTGCCAGGAAAACAAACCGTTTTCCTGGCACTGCAGGTCCCCTCTCCCTTCCATCTCCCATCCCAAGTTGCTGAAGGGGTTAAAACCCCTTCATTGACTTATCTGTATCCAGCGCCGATGTCCCTCGGCGCTGGGTAAGGCTCCGCCTACGCTCCTCCAGTGCCAACATTAGCCGTTTTCAATGCTTTCTTATGGGGATTTCGGCAACACTGGAGGTCCTCACAGAGAGTGAGGACATCCAGCGTCATATAACACATCTTTTCGTGTTCTATGAACACACGGAAGTCTACTAGACAGCCACTAGAGGAGGACTTAACCCTGCAAGGTAAATATTGCAGTTTATGAAAACTGCAATAATTATACTTGCAGGGTTAGGATAGTGGGAGTTGACACCCAAATCACTCCAATGGGCAGAAGTGGTCAGGGTGCCTGGAGTGTCGCTTTATCACATGGGATCTTTTAATTATTTTTTTTTTTTAACTCTGTTTTTGCTCATTGCATAATACATTGACTCAAGAGGAATTCTAGTGATACATATAGTTTGATGATATAAGTGGGATGTTTTTGTAGATTGGTTTGTGAAGGGCATGATGCATTTTGCATCATATTTCTGTTTTTCAAAAAGAGGCCTCTTCACAGATTTAAGCATTTTCTAGCAAATCAGACTCAGGCAAGATTGTTTTGTTTTTTTTATCTGTCATCACTATATGCCTTCGTTGGGTTATTTGAGGTTTTTAATGCTGAAATAAGTGGAATTTACAGGTGGTTAATGAGCTGCTTGGCACTTGTTGTTTATACATTTAGTCATGAATATTTGGGTATGTGTGTGAGTGTCTGTGTGTCCCCATATGTATACGATGCCCAGGGAGGGTCAAATTGTCCTCCCTGCTCCCTGCTAAGTTCTCTAACAACACTTATCGATAAGTTTGGATAAGCTTGTTATGTATTTCTTATAGGAAAGAAATCAATACAATTATTTGTCATTATCCATTCTTAAAGGACCACTCTAGGCACCCAGACCACTTCAGCTTAATGAAGTGGTCTGGGTGCCAGGTCCTTCTAGGGTTAACCCATTTTTTCATAATTATAGCAGTTTCAGAGAAACCGCTATAATTATGAATGGGTTAAGCCTTCCCCCTAATCCTCTAGTGGCTGTCTCATTGACAGCCACTAGAGGCGCTTGCGTGCTTCTCACCGTGATTTTCACAGTGAGAGCACGCCAGCGTCCATAGGAAAGCATTGTAAATGCTTTCCTATGCGACGGGCTGAATGCGCGCGCAGCTCTTGCTGCGCGTGCGCATTCAGCCGGCGGGGCGTAACGGAGGCAGAGAGGAGGAGGAGAGCTCTCCGCCCAGCGCTGGAAAAAGGTAAGTTATTACCCCTTTCCCCCTTCCAGAGCCGGGCGGGAGGGGGACCCTGAGGGTGGGGGCACCCTCAGGGCACTATAGTGCCAGGAAAACGAGTATGTTTTCCTGGCACTATAGTGGTCCTTTAAGCATAATTATCACTACAGCGAAAAAAATAATAATTGCGTACTTCTTTTAAAGTAAACTTTCGATGATTTTAGATAATGGTAATTTAATTTGCTCTGGTACACACCCTGGTCACACAAGGATAAGCAACCTTCAGTACTCCAGATGTTTTGGACTACATCTCCCACACTGCTCTTACATCTATAATGCTGGCAAAGCATCAGGGGGCATATAGTCCATAACATCTCGAGTGCCAAATGTTGCCTCATGTAATTTGCCTGTTGGTAGGTCTGCCAAATGCATCATTCTTTAAAAGAGGAGTGGTATTAATGTCTAGAACAGTCAATGCACAGTACCTTATTATAAGACAGTTTTAAAGATCCAACACTCATATACCATTCGTATAAGCAATTTTGAGCATCAAATGTCTTTACATATGCCTTTACAGATTCTTTTCTCAAATGTACCAATTTAAGTCAATAATCTGTATAAATATGTTTGCGGTCCACCTCTTCTTTGCTATTTTAGACTTTCTGTAGCACCAGTATCTGCACTCAGAAAAAACACAGTTCTTGTTCATTTCAAATTCCCGTAGTAAAATTCAAAAGAAGTGTTAAATAAACACTATATATTTGAAGATTGTTTTTTTAACATGCTAGTCCAAAATGTAAGTAGACACACTTTTGGATAGATCCTAAACTATTTAATCCTGAGGTGTTTTTTTTTTTTTTTTTAATGATAAATACTGTAGAAACTCCAACATTTGAAAAATAAATAGAACTTTCAATATGCAAAGCTATAGAGATTAAGTATAACGTTTAGTTAAACAAGAATAAATCATATATGGGACATTACTTATTTATATACTTGTTTATTGTAACTAACTAAAAATAAATCTGAAAAACATAATATTACATTTTGTGGCAATTACCATAAGCCTTTGACTGAGACTATATAGAGCAATAGTTGTCAGCATCTGAGAAATGAAGGCATCAGAAATATTTTAAAGATAAAAAGAAATATAATGTTTTTGAATGGCATTGTGATTGTCAAACTCCTGATAAAAGTGGTTCAGAGATGTATTTTGAGCAACTGTTCTACAAAGAAAGTATTCATTGATATAAAAAATAAACATTTGATATTAAAGGCACATTTAGGGCACCAATGCTACTTTAATGCATTTAAAGTTTTGGCCTCATTAATATACCATATTTTTTGCATGCTCAAATCTTTATCGTTTTTGCAAAAAATAAATAAATGTTTGCAGAATTCTGCACCATAAGCCTGCCTCTTTAGTCACTCCCACTCACTCCAGAAAAAGACTTCCTTATCAAAAAGGTGTGTACACATCTTAGCCACTGACAGTACTGAATGTGCTGAACAGTAACATAATCTGCATTAGAAGGAGAGGACACTGTCACATCCTGCTCTGTTCTGTGGAGACGTCTGGCCTTGGCTTCTGGTATCCAGTACTCTTTTTACAATTCTTGTTTAGTTTTTCTTGGTTTTTGGTTTTCTATTCTATGTCTGGTTTTCTTTATGCTGGGTTTCTGGGTTCATTCTTATATTCCGTCCCTGGACTTCCCAGTCTCTTGGATTCATTTAAATGTTTGCTTTATTTGCCACACCTGTTTGTTTTCCATCATTCCTTTTGTTTCAGTGTTCCTGCAGGCAGCTGCTCAAGTCTTCTGCCCTTTCTTGCAGGTAAGTACTATGTGTGTTTTCTTTGGCTGGTTTAGCTTGCATTAGGCAGTGTAGGACCTGCCAGATATGGGGTACATTGGCGTTGTTGGCAGGCTTATGCAATGTATGATCATATAATGTGACTAAATCCCCATGATTTTTATATTTAGTGCTTAGTTATTTTTCCTCTTGTTTTGCCTATGTTATCTTGTCTTGTTTCAGTTTGTATACCCAGTCCATGTAAAGTCCTGTCCAGTCATGCCCATGTTATGTTCATGTTTCCCTCGTGTCTTGTATACATGTTCTGGGTTTAGCTTCCTATCCTTCTCTGGTTCTGGGTTCTCCTAGTTTTGTCTTGTTTTCATGCATGGTGCCTATCTCTAGTCTTGACTTGCTTCAGTACTGGATACACTCCTGCTGCAGAGCCTCCCTATTCAGCTCCTGGGAGGTCTGCTTAATTCCAAGCTCCTAGTTCCTGGGATCCGCGTAAGCTGAATCAGGGTTTTGGTATGTGGCTGTACAAACGCTGGTGCTCAACACCAGGGGGCGTGCGGTTACCCTGCACCGGACCCTGCTAATCCACCTCCACACTGTGACTCCTACTCTGAACATCAGGCATACTGGGTCCCGGTCCTCGCACCGCCGCTCGGACAGTGTCTGGGTCCCGAGCACCGGACCGCCACCCTGACAGACACCCAAGGAAGCATATACTAAGGATATCACTACCTGTTTATAGTTCCTCTGACTGTCTGCAGCACGGTGGTGAATTAAAAACAGCTCGCTCAATGCATAACATTTTGATAAATCTTTTCTGGAGTCGGGCCACAAAATTATAAGATGATGAGTTTCTAATGCACAATATAATTTTTGACATAGCATCGCTTCTCATTTAAGACTATTAGATTAGAAACAATGTATAGATAGTCTATATTGATTTTATTATTATTCTTACTAGTAAATATTATTATTATTATTATTATTGTTATTGTTATTGTTTCATTGGATCATCTAAGAGCCAGACTTCATGAAGTGCTAATAAACTGAATAAAAATTATGCAAATATTCCTTTTTACATTAGCATACAAATTCATGGATTACAAGTCTGAAGGCACCATGTTTCTTACCAAGGAAGTAGTTCACTGAGCATAAAGAAATGTTTTTCTTGATATGACTCCATAGAAAGTTGATAACAGCTCAAAATTCTAATTATCTATCATACACAGTGGCCAACAGATAAATGGTTAGCTTAGTCAAGATTTAAAAACAAAAAAACAATTGCAGACAAATCATGTGGGAACATAAAAATACGTTTAAAAACATGACAACAAATGAATTGCTATAGTCTTAATTGACATAGTTACATTACCACATGTCCTGATTATTATACCTCCCAATTGTTTGTGAGGTAAGCATATATACAGATACACATGCCTGTTTTAAGGCTGGCTGAGAATACTATGAACTAACTGGCTCCAGCATCCATAGAGTTTCAGCAACTCCTGGTCTTAAGAGAGTATATAGGGTGATAGAGTGTATCTCCCTATCATTATTACATGACATGTATAGCATATATTGCTGTCTCTGATGCTGGCGTACTGGTCATTGGGGAACAAGGAGCCTTCATTTAGCAATTCCAGCAGGTGCAGACTCTATGTATTACTCCCTGTAGTGGATCCGTAGTGAATCAGAGCATTGCTGCAGTTACCATGACAATGCTCTGATTCCTTACTGACAGACTTACACATGGTCTGCACCCTCTTCGATACAGACCAAATAATCAGCACACCGGGGATCAACACTCCGTTCTCCCTCTCCAAGGTAAACAATATGTACACTCTAAAAATAAAATTGAGGGGGGGTGGGGGGTGGGGGGAAGATTCTGTAGTACCAAAAAGTAGATACCATATAAAAATGCATAGGAAAAATAACTAGATTAACTTCTGTGCCGCTAGATCATGGCTTCGATAGTGGCCTAATTAGTGCAAACTTAAAATAAAAGAGCAGAACCAGAGAAAACAAGAATAGTTTATGCTGTATTTTTAATGAAGGACATTTGGGTCACAGACCCTATGTCAATGAGAAATGCTCTTCACATTGACAAAGGGTCTAAGACCCGAAACGTTTGTGTTTTGCATGTCCTTCATTAAAAATACAGCACTGCGCTTACATTTTAAATTTGTGAGATAAACAAGAGGATGGGGGTAATACATTCTGCAATTTCTTTCTCTATTCTTTTTAACATGTCCCACAAATGCCTACAGTCCCTAACCCCTTCATTTCAGCTCCTATCCCTTTCTACACCACAGCCACATCGTCCTATATACTACATCTCCTACCCCACTACACAGGAGTTGCTATCTCCCTCTATACTACAGCTCTTACCCCCTCCAAACTACAGTCCCTATCCTAACCCACACTACAGCCCCTATGCCCCACTACATTACAGCCCATCTCTCCCACACTCCAGCTCCTACCCCCCTACATACTACAGTGTTAAACTACAAACACTACACCCCAAACCACCCCAACCTAACACACTACCACCCACATGCTGCCTCTCCTCATAGCTCAATCCTGGATAGGAAGTGGCTTAATTTGCATGGCAATAGGGGGATACAAATATTAAGTCGAAGAAGGTGATTGGCAGGTATGGGGATATAAATGAGGAGGAAGCAGTATTGTGTATAATAGCACTACAGTAAGGTGCAGTGTACTTAAATGTGTTACAGAGCGCCACATTAAAGGGACACTATAATGACCAGACTTTTTAATTATTATTATTATTATTACTGGCATTTATAAAGCGCCAACAAATTCCGCAGCACTGTACAATTGGGGAAAAAGACAAACACAATAACAACAGACCGATAAAACAGGCAGAGGACCCTACCCGTGAGCTTACAATCTAATGGTTAAACTGGGGAGATGAGACAAGAGGTAGCAGAGGGACTTGTATGTGATAGCAGAGAGAGTTAATGGTATAACTGCATAAGTATAATGTAGCGAGAAGGTAGTGTTTACATTACTGCCTATGAATAATTATAGTGGCAGTCACTCAGATGGCCACTAGAAGTACTTCCTGGGTCAGTACATGTGCATGACTGGAGCATTGAGGCACTGAACGTTGATTGGCACAGTGTAGCTTTGATGCTGATTGGTACAGTGCAGCATTTTGCAGCGCATGTGAAATAGCCACTCAATGCTTTCCTAAGGATCTGCCCCTATAGTGTGTCTGCTGTAGAAGATTGTATCTCCTGCTTTGTTAATTGAACTTTAATCACACATAGGAGGCTGCTGAAGGCTCTACTGGGCATTTAACATAGTAGTAGATAATAAGTTACTTATTGAACACACTGTGCAATCATTGAAGTATAAAATGTTACGTCTTTTACAGGACGCCTGTAAAGGAGGTTGTGTGCATATCGGCCAGGGGAGGTGTGGCTAGGGTTGCATTAAAACTTATTTAAAACTGCATTATAGTGATTTAACTCTTAAATAGCTGAGCACTGAGCGGTGAGACTACAGCACCAATATCTATACACCAAAACTACTTCATTAAGGTGAAGTTGTTTTGGTGCTTTGAGTGTCCCTTTAACCTCCCAGCCAATTCCCTTGTAACTAGTGAGATGCTACAGCACAATACAAAGTAATCATACAGAACTATGCACTTTGTACGCTTGCGTTTTGAAGAGAAAGTGATCATTGAATGTGTTGTGTGTGTGTATATATACAAGCAACATAAATATAAGTGGTAGTGACCAATGGTGTGCAATAAAACTAGAGTATATAAATATTTAATTCTTTCCGCCTACTTTGGAATATTTTTCTTAAATTTTGAACATGTAAATTTGCAAATCTTATGCGTTCTAGTCCACTTGAATATGCAACTCAAAGTCTATGGCGGATATCTCAGTACATAACAGAGGCTCCAGACAATGGACTGTACAATCTATCAGTTTACTTTAGCAAGAACCAGCTGTACAATCCCATTTATTCTCACAATGTACACCGCACACAAAAGGAATTACCATAAATCAACAATTAGAATTTACCTTTTAAGGAGTCATCTAAAAAAAGCTTTTTTTTTTTTTCTTTCGGCATTAAGAACCCATAAGAATGAGTCGTAGAATGCAAAGAATTTCTAATCTGGTGGAGCTGTTTCCTTACAAATAAAAAAGCCCCAAAGAAGTAGTAAAGAAAGTGAACTGACAAAAGCTCATTTTCTGGTCATGAGTTCATTCGTCATACTGTATGGATGCACCTGGTCTTTCAAAGGCTGTGAATTTCTACAAATATTATCATTTTGGCTGAAAAAGTATCTTTTTCAGCATTTGGCATATTGCGCTTAAGAAGTTGTTCTTGGAAACACAGTTAGCACCATACCATCTACATTTGTTGATCTAAAGTTAAAGTAAGTTAGGGAAATATTCCAAGTCAATATTTTCCACATATTCCACCATACTTTCTAACTTCAAGTTCTTCTACTTTTGCTCATAGTCAGAGGCATTGCATATATTGGAAAAAGGGTTCTAATGATTTCTACAGTATCCCTGACCAAAATGTGAATTGGATATCTATCTTTATTGAACTATTTCAGTGCCGTAGAGTGAGGAAGGTGAATTGTATATTTTTTTCAGACACTTGTAGGTCAAACCTTGTTTATACAATAGTGTGATATATTAAAAGTCTATGGAGCTCCCAGTGTGATAATGGCAATTATGAGAACACAAATGTGGTCTCTAGAACTCAAGCAAAAGCCCAAGAATGTCATATCTGTGTTAGTACGGATTTTATCATACACTTTTGCTGTGTTGGGAAATCTAGAGAAACAGCAGATATGTTTTGTGTTTTTTTTAAGAGTTTTATTAACCCCTAAAGTACACAGCTTCAGAAGCTTGTCTTACGCTTAATGACACAAGCAATTTTTGCATTTTCTTGCTGTATGCGTTCAACTGCAATTTGCATCTCTCTCATTTATTGCACCGACACATATTATATACTGTTTTTTTAAAGGATATATATATATATACTTATTTATAAAAAAAAAAATCCAAAAAAAAGGAAACATTTTGTGTTTTTTGTACAGTTTTTGCAATAATAATGTGTACCTAATTAGTGCAGGTTAAAGAAAGTAATTACAAATAAATTAATTTAGTTGTTCTGAGTTACAGAATATATAATGTGTCTGGGATTTTATATTTATTTTTGGTAGTTACAGGTCACAAAGCACAAGGAGTAAAATAAACTTTTAATGTGGAGCGATTTTAGAATTTGGTATGTTTGTCTTGTAAGCATAATAGCTATAAAAGAAAACAAAATTGCCACACAAAAGTATATATTTATATAAAGTAGACATCACAGGCTATTGTCCTAAGGTTGTTTTGACACTTTCTACTTGGCCATTTCACAGCCAATCTCTGCTAAATATTGGAGTCAAATTTATTTTTTGGGGGGTTTTGGCACACAAACTTATAACAAAGAACTTCTCATGTGTATTTTGTAAAGTTGGTGTGTGCTATTCCTGTACAAAGTTTTATTTTGTGTTCAGTTACTTCTGCTGAGTACAACGATACCCCCATTGTATGTCTTTGGCACTATTTCGTGAAGCTACAGTGCCATATAGGAGACTTGTCCGTTTCAACATTTACAGTAGAATTTTGAGAGGCGGATTTAATGGGCCTATGCTTCAATTTGGGGTATTATAGCAGTTTGACTATTCAAAAAAACCCAACAAAGGCCTACCATTTGTAAAAGTAGACACTCCATGGGATCTCATATGGTGCATATTGTGCCTTAACATGCCCCCATTTTTTCACCAATATATGCCAAAGTATGTGGTAAAAAATAATTTTGGGCATTTTTTACATACGGATTACATTTTTGCTGGGCATGTTGTACATTTCATATGTGCCACTAAGTTCAAACCCCCCAAATTATACTCAGCTATGTCTTCTGAGTAAAACAATATGCCCAATGTATGACCTAGACACTATTTTGTGAAGTTACACTGCTGTAAAAGAGACGTGACAAGTTAAGGTTTTTAAGTGTGAATTTTCATGGAGGGTTTTGATGCGTCTGTGTCCCACTTTGGAGCACTTGAGCAGGCTACATATTACAACTACACCATAAAGGCATACCATTTCTTAAAGAAGACATCCCAGGGTATTTCAAAAGGCATATTTTGAACGTTAGCGTGGGATAATTTTTCCGCTAGCTTGTACCAAGTGTAGTGGTAATAAGCGTTTTTTTGCCTTTTTGACACACAGTGAGTTTGCACAGTATATTTTGCAAATCGTATGTGTGCTACGACTGTATAATACTTCATATGTTGCTCAGCTATGTCGGCTGAGTACAGCAATACCCCCGTATGTACCTTTGCCTGGTATATGTGGACATCGGAGGGGCACATTTGGGACACAGCCATTACAGTTCTTTTCAAACTTTGAATTTTTACGCTGTGTCCATGTCAAATTTCGAGAGTATTTTACCAGGCTATATAATTCAAATACCCCATTAAGCCATACCATTTCTTAAAGGAGACATCCCAGGGTATTTCAAAAGGCATATTTTGAACCTTAGCGTGGGATAATTTTTCCGCTAGCTTGTACCAAGTGTAGTGGTAATGAGCATTTTTTCATGTATTTTTTTACTTTGTAAAACTTTTTTTACTTTGTAAAACCCATTTTTAAACTTTTTTTTTTACTTATTAAATGTTTTACACTTTCTTAACTTTTTTTACACTTTTAAATTTTTTTCTAAACTTTTCTTTTACCATTAACCCCTAACTAGCAGTAAGCAGCACTAACAGTAAATTCCCCCCTTTCCCATAACTCCCACCCACTCCAGCTAGCAAAATATATATAATATAATTATAAAATATTTAAATTAATTAAATAAATTGAACCCCTGAGGGTTAAAAAATAAATAAACGTTAATCATCAGGGGTCAAAAGAAATTAGGTTACAGTACAATACTGTGATCTGTATTTTGATCACTGTAGGCAGTGATCAACTGGCAGGGAAGGGGTTAATTTTTATTTAGACTGGGTAAAGGGGGTGGTATTTTTTTTTTTTTACTTAAATGTTACTAAAACATTTTTTTAAAACTTTTTTTTTTACCTTTTTAACGTTAACCCCTAATTAGCCTAACACCAAATTCCCCAATTCCCCACTAACTTCCACCCATCCCAGCTAGCTAAATATATCATTTTTAAATGTTTAAATAAATTAATTAAATTAATTTAACCCCTGAGGGTAAAAAAAAAAAAAAATCAGATGACATTAAAATGTATACCCTGCCACTGTAGTCAGTGATCAATTGGCAGGGAAGGGGTTAATTTTATTAAAGCAGGGACAAGGAGGGGAGGTATTTAACTTTATTTTATTTTTTTTACACAGGGAGAAGATCAGCAGCACTGATCCGTCTCCCTGCACTTCACACAGAACCTGGAAGTGCAGGGAGGCGGAAGGTGAGCATACTGAGCACATGTGCTCGCTCTGACAGCCTGTCAAAGCAAGCACCGGTGCTGGGGCAGCCCGATCGGGTGCTCCCGGTCTGCCTCTAATACAGAGGCAGACCGGAGCACCATTAACCCCACGATCGCCGCGGGGTTAACTTTAGTAAATGACGGAAATTTTCCGTCAATGGTCCTTAACTGAAGGACAAGGTTGATGGAAAATTTCCATCTGCGGTCGGGAAGGGGTTAGTAACCGAATAAGATACAAAGAAACAAGCAAGGAGCAATAGACAGACACATATTATTTATAGAAAACAAAAGCAAAAAGTGGACATGAGCAAATGTCAAGTTATTCACGTAAGAACAGAAATGTGTACAGTAACCTAATTTAGGAAACATAAATTGCTAAGCTGGAAAAGTTGCTTTCATTCGTTAAAAGAAACAACAAAAGGCACAAGCAGGAAAAAAGTAGACAATTAGAAAAAAAAGAGAGAGAGAGAAAAGTGAAAGATGCGATTCGCTTCCATGATTAAACAGAAGCATTGTTTTAATAAATAATTTTTAAAGAAATACCTAATACAGAAATTATTTGTATTTCTGTTTAATAATGTCTAAAAATGTAAATTGCGTACTTTATGTTTTGGTGCATTCAGTCATCATTTGGAAGAACTGATTTGTATCTAAAGTATTACAGACTTTATATGATTTCTTGTAATACTTCAAAAAAGTTCTAAAAAAAAGAGTAAATGCAAAACCCTTTTATATAGAACAAAGTATGATGTGAAAGATAACTAACAATCTAAAAAAATACTGTACTTGTTGGTATTTGTAAGGAATCTGCAGAATTAAAGCATTGAGACCATATTTGGGCATTATTCAATGTATAAAGTGATGACAGTTGTCTAAATCTAAAGTCAAGAATCTGGTTTTCAAATGGCATTGCAGACTACTACTACAGGCTGCACATATGTCCTAATATATAGTATTTAGTATTACACAATACCGTATATACTCGAGTATAAGCCGAGTTTTTTGGCACATTTTTTGTGCTGAAAAACCACCACTCGGCTTATACTCGAGTCAATGTCTGTATTATGGCAACTTACATTGCCATAATACAGACCAGGACCGCCGGGCTCATTATAAGCCCGGCGGTCCTGTTGGGGGCTGACAGTGAGCTGTAACTTACCTTCCTGCAGCTCCTGTCAGCTCCCTTTTCCTCCGTTCTGCTTACAGTGTAAGTCTTGCGAGACCCATGGGTGTCGCGAGACTTACACTGTAAGCAGAACGGAGCTGACCGGGGAGTTGCACGGAGGAGAAGGCAGCTGACAGGAGATGCAGGAAAGGTAAGTAACAGCTCACTGCCAGCCCCCCACTGCACAGCCCATCCACTGGACTACCAGGGATTCAATATTATTATTTTAATATTATTTTATGTTAATATTATTATTTTATTATCATATTATTATTTTAATATTTGCATTTTTGTCCCCCCTCCCTGCTTGTTGCCTGGCCAGGGAGGGGGGACAAAAAAAAATAAAAATAAAAATAATGCAAATATAAAAATAATAATATAATAATAAAATAATAATATTAAAATAATATAATATTAAAATATTAAAATTAAAAAATGTAAATAAAAATGCCCTCCCCTCATCCAGTTTACACACGCTGCACAAACACACACACTGCATTCACACAAACACACACTGCATTATATACACACTGCATTCATTATATACACACACAACACACAAACACACACACTGCATTCATTATATACACACAAACACACACTCTGCATTCATTATATACACACACAACACACAAACACACACTCTGCATTCATTATATACACATACAACACACAAACACACACACTGCATTCATTATATACACACAAACACACACTCTGCATTCATTATATACACACACAACACACAAACACACACTCTGCATTCATTATATACACACACAAACACACACTCTGCATTCATTATATACACACACTGTAAATAAATATTCAATTAATGTAATTTTATTGGGATCTAATTTTATTTAGAAATTTACCAGTAGCTGATGCATTTCCCACCCTAGGCTTATACTCGAGTCAATAAGTTTTCCCAGTTTTTTTGTGGTAAAATTAGGGGCCTCGGCTTATATTTGGGTCGGCTTATACTCTAGTATATACGGTAACTTATTTATTAAAATAATATTTCAGTGGTACATTTATACCCAAGCTATTGAAGCAAAAACAGAGAATATGAGAACAATGAGAATTGACAAAACCATGGCAGCCTGCTCCACAACACCCTAATCCCCATTCAGGTCCCAAAAAAGTTTTTGCACATTACAGAGTTAACCTATACCTGAGCATTTCAATCAAGATTGAAAATCCATGTTTTGTGCATTAAAAAAAATAAAAAAAAATAATGAAGCTAATTATCCTGCATATATAGTATATCACTTTATCTGGTTCATACAATTGTACACATATTACTACATTTAGGAACATGACTGCTGACCCATACCCCCCAAAAAATGTTGCCCCCAATAACACATATGACACATTATTCTGATGGATAAGGGCAATGGCCACAGCTTTATTTAACATAACCAGTTTTTAAAAACTCTGTCCAACTCTGCCAGCTATTGGGTGGTTGCCCAACAGACAGTTCTCCAGAACTGTGTACCATGAGTCTCAAAAGCCGGCTACTCGCCATCAGCTCCGTCATGCTGTCGTCTCCCCAAAGTTCCTTTTCCATCTGCGCTGTCCAGGGAAACACAAAGCTGTGACAACACAAAAACAAAACAAGAAAAGAATACGACTTCCATGATGACTTCGACAATGACCCCCTCACCAACTGACTCAAATGTTGGAAAACAGGTCCCATACGCCTACCGGGCACAAGGTTCCAGTCCGCGCTGCCTTCGAAGCTGCCAATCGAAACCGGTCCCACTGAAGAGAGTCGGCTATAACGTTTTGCTCCCCAGGCACATGACATGCAACCATCCACAAATTATGTGATAAGCTAAGCAAGACCAGGTGCCTGAAGAGCGCCAACACCGGAGGGGACGCAGACGTGGATTGGTTGATCACATGGACCACACTTATGTTGTCCGTGTGCACCACCACCTTTCGATTCGCCAATTCTACATCCCATAGCTCCACTTCCACTACAATGGGGAAGAGCTCTAGGAACGTCAAATTGCCCACCAACTCAGTCTCTTGCCATTGGGGGGGCCATGCCTCCACACAGCAGCGCCCTTGGAAGTAGGCACAGAAGTCCACTGACCTAGACGCATCAATGAACAATTCCAAATCCCCTTTGGACACTGCCAGGCGCAGCAAGCAGGATTGCCCGTTATACCTACCCAAAAAGGAACTCCGCACCGGAAGATCCTCCCGATGCCGCCAGTTGATCCGAATAAAGTGAAAGGGCTGCTTAACTCCGACCGTCGACAAGGACAAGCAATGACAAAACGCCCTGCCCATCGATAAAACACGACAGGCAAAATTCAGATGCCCCAACAAGACTTGTAACTGCCAAAGCTGCACTTTCTTAGCCCCTTTCACAGAGCCCACCAACCGGAGCAGGTGATTCAGTTTTTCCACTGGCATCCAGAAAACTATACTCTCCGTGTCCACCTCAATACCCAAGTAGGACAAAACCCCCACCGGCCCTACTGTCTTCTCTTCTGCTATTGGGACTCCAAAGTCCGCAGCGACCGCACAAAAGGAATCCAAGAGCACCAAGCAATCACCCGACTCCCATGGGCCCACAAACAAAAAATCATCCAGATAGTGCGTAAGAGACGACAGACCCGAAACCTGAGAGATCACCCAATCAAGAAATGATGCAAAATTTCAAAATAAGAACAAGAAATCGTGCAACCCGTTGGCAAACACATATCGAAGAAAAAGGGACCCTGAAACCGGCAACCCAACAAGTGAAAACAGTCCGGGTGGACCGGGAGCAGCCGAAAGGCGGACTCAATATCCAACTTGGCCAACTGGGCTCCCATCCCCGCCTCCCGAACTAACTCTAATGCCATATCAAAGGAGGCATATCGTACATGCGACTCCTCCTTATCAATGTCATCATTCACCGACCCGCCTGACGGGTAGGACAGGTGGTGAATGAGATGAAAAGACCCCGGGTCTTTCTTGGGAACCAATCCCAGTGGGGATACCCGCAAATTGTAAAATGGCAACGAGTCGAAGGGACCGGCCATCCTACCCATACGAACTTCCTTCCTAAGCTTACTCTCTAAAATCACCTCCTTACCCACAACCGACCGCAGATTGTCAGCCAACGACGAGGAATCCAAATGGACAAACGGAATCCAAAACCCCTCCAGCAGAACCTGCGTATCCTTACGCTTAAAGGATCACTCTAGGCACCCAGACCACTTCAGCTTAATGAAGTGGTCTGGGTGCCAGGTCCTTCTAGGGTTAACCCATTTTTTCATAATTATAGCAGTTTCAGAGAAACTGCTATAATTATGAATGGGTTAAGCCTTCCCCCTAATCCTCTAGTGGCTGTCTCATTGACAGCCACTAGAGGCGCTTGCGTGCTTCTCACTGTGATTCACAGTGAGAGCACGCAGCGTCCATAGGAAAGCATTGTAAATGCTTTCCTATGAGACCGGCTGAATGCGCGCGCAGCTCTTGCCGCGCGTGCGCATTCAGCCGGCGGGGCGGAGGAGGAGGAGGAGGAGGAGAGCTCCCCGCCCAGCGCTGGAAAAAGGTAAGTTTTTAACCCTTTCCCCCTTCCAGAGCCGGGCGGGAGGGGGACAATGAGGGTGGGGGCACCCTCAGGGCACTATAGTGCCAGGAAAACGAGTATGTTTTCCTGGCACTATAGTGGTCCTTTAAGGGTACCAGTCGAGCCACGGGCGCATCCTTAGCATGTTCACCTGCGTCCTCTGCTCTAGGGATATCCTCCCTAGTGGGTCTACCGCCTGGCTTGCTTTTCTCGAAGCACCGCTTCGCAGGGTGGGCCCCTCCACAATGAGAGCACTCATGCCTGAATTGACAGGATCCAAACCACTTGCAGTGGCTCTCATTAAAGAGCGAACAGACTCCCCTGCGCTGCCCAGCCGGCGCACTGGACGGTGCGCCAGCTGTGCCAGGAAAGGGGGACGGACTACTGGGGATCATCAGCAAGAGCCAAAGGTTCCCTCCAGGTTAGATTGCAGAAGCCTCTGCAATTCAGCTACAGGGGCAGCCATGATAGGGGCAGGAATATGCAGGAACAGGGAAGGAATCACCGTTAAGCAGATAAGTTAAAGTTTGTAATGTTTATATTACAGGGGACAGTCAGCCAGGAAAACAGTCAGGAGCCCTCAACTGATCCTGCCTACTGGTAAGTCCCCTCCCTCTCCCTTTCCTTAAGAACCCCAACTTTGCTACAATGGTAACTTTCTTGACCCAGCCCACAATCTTGGGAAGCAGTCATGCTCCCCCTTCCTTAGTGTTCCAGGGGGAAACTTACAATTTGCATGCCAAAATGTTTTTAACGCTATACATTCCCTTCTCTGCCATCACCTACTTCCTGTCCCTACCTATACATAGATGCACCATTCTTATTTCCCTAGCAAATGATTCGAAGGTGTTATCACTAAATGAAATGCTGCACATGAGATTAGCTTGGTGACCCATTCTTTATTGTACAATAAGCTCTTTGAACCATATTCATAACTCCAACTCTAGATCCTGACCCATGGGTTAAGAACAACTCCAATATATAAACATAAAGTTTTATTTATTTATTTGTTTTATTATTATTTTCATTTTGTCATATATCTGCCTTTATCTATAATACACTATTTTAGTTGGAAATTCTCCAGGGCAATAGGTTCTTTGGTAGCAATTTTCTGATTCCAAGTATAATAATTAATATTTTTGGGAGCGCTATTTGGAAATACATAGACTAATTAAATACATAGTTAATCCCCATCAGAACATCATCACACATATACAGAGGGGTAGTGGAAGGTATGTGTAGAGACAGGAGAAGGTATATAGGGGAGGGTCGTTAGTCATGGACTGCAGAACATAGTGAAATTATCAGGATCCCGACCAGTCTGTTATTTGATTTAATGAGCTTTCAGCTGGCACGATCTGCAGCAATCTGTCAATCCAGGAAAAAAACTGTCCTCCCTTCCAGGCTCCATAGGACACACATGAACCTTTTAATGGTCAACTCTGGTTAAGGATAGCCAAAATAACCTAACTGGCAATTCCCCTAAAATAAATCATTATGACCTATATTTCCCAAAAACCTCCTGTACAGAAGTGTTTACATGCATTAATTGAAATTAAGAGTTTGACACTCACTATAACACACTATGCTTGTATAGCTCAAGGACAGACTAGTAGCAAAATCACTGTAGTGAAAATCCATATATAAAAAGAATATACAAATTATTAAACCTCTTGAGAAGAATAAAGATATTCTTTCAATTTGTGCATAGTGATTTGCTCAAAAGGGCTACCTTACCAAGAATGCAGGAAAATAGAGACTTTTCATAAAATCTTGAGACAGTTGGCAGGTATGAATCATACCATTTTTTTTTTCTAAAGAGATGCTCAACAGATGTATTCAGTTTTCCAGACAAGTTGAATAATTTATCAAAGATCAATAAATTCAAAGCACGTTGTAGTTCTAAAATCCCATAAATATATTATTAGATATTGATACAGAGAATAAAAACTCATACACAGTACATCTCCAGATTTTTGCTAATCCCCAGTGTATGCTTCCGCTTATTCCTGTATTTTAACCAGATCTCAGTGGGTTAGCTAAAGGTCTCGTGCTAGATGTTTCATTCGCTAGTTTTGCCCTATTTGTTGACAAAAGTAAATTGATGACATTCACTAGAGAAGAATTTGGCTGAAAAATTCTGTTGACCCTTCTAAGATTGAATATGACCAAAAAAACACAGGATACCAGCAGTCGTAGCAGAAAGTGATAGATTATTGCAATGAACATCGGAGCACCTTGTGTGTTTATATGGTAATGAGTTTTTTTTTTTTTTTTTTTACCAGGGCAAGGGCAATTTCCCAGCTTTCGGTGCTGAAGGAAGCTTCTTTTTTGTTTGATTTGTAAATAAAAGACGGTTCATTAGGAAAGTACATATTGCATTAACTGTGTAATATTAGCACTGAAAATGTTAATATTTAATTTGAGTTTGCACAATCTGTGAAGCTTGCTTAAGCTTTCTGCTTACAGGCCTTGCAGACAGCTGAGCTAAGCTCTTCTCTTTCCTTCACTCCTGTAGATCCATCTTTAAACACATACACACGCAAGCCAAAGTATTGATCGTTAAAATGCTGAACATGAGCTGCAAGTGCACCTTTGTTAAATATAGTCCCAGGCAGATCAAGTGAAGTAGCACAGCCTCTTCTCTTGGCTCAGAGGTTTTCTGCGTCCTATATTAATCTGGCACTTGCATATTGTACTTCTGTGAACTCTGCCATTAGAAAAGTCGACACAAGTGTCAAATGGAGTTTAACACTCTTTCGGAATTAATTCCATTAAAACCCACTTACATTTACAACTCTTGTGTCTTGTTTTAAAGCCCTAATAAGTCACAGCACTCTTGAGGTGGAAGTGGCAGAATACCAGATAATGCTGATTATAAGTTTGGCTGTAAGCATTAAAAGAACTGAATGCAGCAACAACTGTAAGTATTGGGAGGATTAAAAATTGAATAATCTAAAAAGCAGCCATTGTTGTAGGTATGGGTATTTAGGGGTCAATATTGTATTAATTATGCCTTTGATAGCAGAGACCAAACCTCTGGGGACATTGACTCTGCTTCAATTTTGCAAAAAATAGAAGTTAAAGGGACACTATAGTCACCAGTACAATTACAGCTTATTGAATTTGTTCTGGTGAGTAGAATTATTCCCTTCAGGCTTTTTGATGTAAACACTGTCTTTTCAGAGAAAATGCAGTGTTTACATTACAACCTAGTGATAACTTCACTGGCCACTCCTCAGGTGACTACTAGAGTTGCTTCCTATCTCAGTCTTGCCTAGTATGTATCACGACATTCAGTATCTCCACCCTTTGCATGCAGACACTGAACTTTCCTCATAGAGATTCATTGATTCAATGCATCTCTATGAGGAGATGCTGATTGGCCAGGGCTGTGTTTGAATTGTGCTGGCTCTGCCCCTGATCTGCCTCCTTGACAGTCTCAGCCAATTCTATGGGGAAGCACTGTGATTCGCTCAGAACAACACTTTTGATGATGTCAGCAGACAGCTTGCAGGTCTGAGGCAGACAGGAGCAGAGCCAGCATTTCCAGGCTTGAATACAAGTAAGATCTTACTATATTTAGGGAGGCAAGAGAGGGCCAGGAGGGCTAGATGGTGGCTTTAACACTATAGGGTCAGAAATATATGTTTGTGTTCCAGACCCTGTATTGTTGTTTCAAAGAAATATTAAAGTTTTATAAAATGTACATCCTTTAGTATATGACATTGAAGTTGCATTAATAAGGCATACACTTTACATAAAAAGTGGGTTGGGCCTGTAGAACCCAAGAGAAGTGGGCAATAGTCTTCATTTGCCAAGAAGGATGCAAATAGGATGGGCAAAGTTTACGTTACATTGGGTCAACCAAGTCCTAGAGATGTTCAAAGCCATGTCCTGTGGATTATAAAAATTCAAAACACATTTTTGTATGAACGTATAATAATATAATATAATTAGTATAGTATAATAAGTTGAATTTTCCTACCTAAAGGGAAAAAAAGAGGTAACTATTCAACCATTTATCCATTAGCTCAACTTTGACAATAATATTCATTGTTTTGCTGAAAACAAGCAACACAAATAGCTGATGATGATCTAGATCATGAGTGTGCAAGATGTTATGGACTACATATCACATAATGATCTTACTGCCATAATACTGGAAAATCATCAGTGGAGAAGTTGTCCACAACATCTGGACAGTCAAAGGTTGCATACCCCTGATCTAGAAGGAAGTTATTTCTGTTCTGTTGAGATATATAGTGATCCACAGCTGGAGTAAAAATGCTCGATGTACCAAGTTGACTTTTGATGTTAAACTGTCTCTGCCAGGCATTTTGGACACATATCTGTTTGTGCCATTGTTGCGCGCTATTTAACTTCCATTACTGGGCTGTTTAGAAAGATGTTATATAAAAGGCATAATAAATAGTTATACAATGAGGAAGAAAACAGTCTCTGCAATAATAATTGTGCCTCGTTAGACATTTTTTCATCATTTTTCTTGCATGATAACATTCTCTGTTAACATATTAGTTAGGGAACATGACTAGCAATACAAAACTAATCAGCAAATTATTATGGGGGCTGATTTAAATAAGGAACAAAAAAGGAATTAAATCTAAATTGTTTATTATAATTCTAATAATAATGGCACATAAGAAAAAACATAACTGCTTGGTGTTTTGTTTTTTTCTAAAAAGGAGCATAATAATTGACAAATATAATCAAAGGATGTATAATAATTTATTTGGTTTATATAATGGTTTATATCACTTCTCTCATTAGGCAAATAATAATTTGTCACTTAATTACCACCCATTTGTTTAGTTAGGGATCTCATCTATTCTTAGTATGGCCACATATGTCTGTATTTGAACAATGATGAACTTGTACTAACGGTAATTAAGTCATGGCCCATTAACCTGAAAACATATCAAACAGCAGGATCATTGTAATCTCTTTTTGCAGAAATGGCTTTTGAGAACAAGGGATGAGTGGTCATTTTCACATAAACTAACTAATACACAATGAAACCTCTGTATTTTATGAAGAGCATTATATATGTAAATCATAAATTGTCTGTTCTACCAATGCTGTAAATTATTAAGTAAAAAAACAAATTTTGTATGTTCTATTGTTTTATAATGAAAGCTGTGGCTGTTTGGATGAGCCATCTTTTGCAAAAATAATAAAAATGAGACACAGGTGTATTACCATTCCTTAAACGTGGTTGGAATGATTGCCAATGCTAAGGAGGAGACAAGTTATTAACACCTGAACACAACAAAGTCAGGAATCAGGTAACCAAAAATAAGAACACTAAACATGTGAATTTTCTGGAACCTTTACACAGGAATCCTTAGTCAGGAACAGTGGCGGAACTACCGCGGTCGCAGCTGCAACTGGACCCGTCACTCCAGAGGGCCCGCCGCTATTGTACAGCTCTACGGAATATACTGGGCTATATAAATAATAAAAATATGAATGTGTTGCGGCCCCGACACGCGCGGTATAACCGCTGGGGCTGCATTTAACAGCGCGACCAGGTCCCCAGAGATGACATTAAAGCTGGGAGGAAGTGACTGCCCCGGTCACTCCTCCCAGCTTACACCGAGAGCCGCGCGAAAGGAAGGAGAGGAGGGAGTCAGCCTCCCATCAGCCTGAGCCACCACTGAACCCCAGGGAAGTCACCCTCCTGCACCTAAAAGTTAGGAAACAGGAGGGTGACTAAAGCATTTTGTATATTTGTGTATGTGTGTCTGTATGATTGTTTCTCTGTATGTGTGTATTCATGTGTGTGTTTGTGTGTATGTCTGTTTATGTGTCGGTATATGTATGTTTGTGTGTGTGTGTTTGTATGTTTGTGTGTGTTTATGTGTTTGTATGTTTGTGTGTGTGTCTGTATGAATGCTTCTCTGTGTCTGTATGAATGTGTTTCTGTATGAATGCTTCTCTGTATGTGTGTATGTGTCTGTGTGTATGTGTGTGTGTCTCTGTATATGTGTGTGTGTGTCTATGTGTGTGTCTGTATGTATATCTGTGTGTCTGCATATGTGTGGGGGAGGACAGACGTATGGAGGGTGGCAGGGGGAACGTATGGGAGGAGGAGGATAGACGTATGGAGGGTGGCAGGGGATAGACATATGGGGCGCCCTGAGCAACTTGCGCACCGGTGCCCCGTGGTTTCTAGTTACGCCTCTGGTCAGGAACCATGCATTTGCACTGATTATGTGGAGTGGTGTTTGTATGTAGGACGTTACCTGTGCAAAACTATATAATTTACAATAAACCCCATGAACTGTTGAATGTGTTCTGTATCTTAAGGAGAGAAAAAGTAGTAGCAAGAGAGGTAAGAACAGACAACAACTCAATTAACCTGCCCTTCAGTGGGTCCAATGCTGATTGAGCTGTTGTCCGTTCTCACCTCTCTTGCTACTTCTTTTTCTCTCTTTAAGTTTACAGGGCAAAGTTTACAGGGCAATCCACATGTGGACTCCTTGCTCACGGTGCCTAGAGGGCACCTCACTGATGATACCATTCAAGGTTGAAACGATTGTCTGGAGTTGCCGTATCTCTCGTGCAGAGAGAACTTGCTGGCATTTTCGATCTGGACTGCCCGTATGGGTGGGACCAGTCTGATATGCTTCAGATATGTTCTCTCTGTAATGGCACAAGTTGAGCTAGAACCAGCTTGCGATCTGAGCGGGGACCCACCGAAGGGCAGGGTAATTGAGCTGTTGTCCATTCTCACCTCTCTTGCTACTTGTTTTTCGAAAATGAGAAAAAAACATAATCTCAACTAGAACTTGGGTCAGTTTTTCTGCTCCATAAAGGGGGACTGTAAAGGATGTCCCCCTCTTTTACTCTCAACAGAAACATGCAGGGATCAACATACTCAATGTTACTGCCTGGTAGACAGAGAAGGGAAAGAGATAGGGAAGGTTTTGGATATTTATTAAAGCACAACTGAAGTGGCAGGATGCAATGTTTAAAAAAAAAAAAAAAAAAAAAAAAGATTTGACTGGTTATATCCAGGTCTGCAATGCATGTAGCATTATGCCTGTACACAGTCATTTGTTTGCATTGCACTGGTATTTTAGGAATCTGCATTCTAAATCATACCAACTGATTCTCTAAAAACCTAAACGCAAGATACGGTACTTAACCATAGCTCTTTCGCCACAAGCACATTAGGCCCTCCCCATAGAGAAGTATTGACTGAATACTTTCCTATTGTATTTTCACTGACGCTAGATGTCCTCATGCTTGAGGAAGTCCAGAGTCGGTTAGGATACCCAGAGGTCAGTAAACTCCCAGAAGTGCCTGTAGTGGCTGTCTGGTGGGCAGCCATTAGAGGGTGTCTTAGTACTGCAATTTAAATATTGCAGTTTCTCAACAACTGCAATGTTTTACGTTGCAGGGCTAAGGGGGACTGGGGCACTGTACCCAGACCACTTCAATGAGCTGAAGAGGTCTGGTTGCTTATAGTGTCCATTTAACAGTGTGCTCACAGTCTTGTCACTCTTCTTAATATAAATGCAAAGGATTGGTGAACAGCAATCTTGTCACTAAATTACCTTTTATTTCCTACATTTGCATGTCAAATAATCCTTACACCTGTTTATTGAAAATAACTCCATGTTAATGTCTGATACTACATATTTGCAATGTATTTTATTTTATTTTATGCCTCTTTTTGCACAGTCTTAAAGTAGCATTCAAGTAATATTACATGGAGATATGAAGTAAATAATATCTGAAATTAAATTAGCTCTCCCTGGGCATATAAAAGCAAACAAATGAAAAGTTTAAAGTTCCCCAGTGGACCTGATTTTAACAAACATGTTGTTTTGCTGGTCTAATACATGTGTATCTGAGATGAATCGGTATCAGCAACCATGTGGCTAATGGTTGGTCTCAGCTATCTCCTTCTGAACCTTCGCAAATTACTTCATTTATCCTACAATGCTGTGGATCATGCTTCGATTTTCAAACACATCACATTGTGGATTTAAGTGGCATTTGAATGCCTACTAGTACAAAAAAATAAAATAATAATAATAATTATAGCCTATAGCTTTTTTAAGCATGTTTAAATGCATGGAGCATTTTTGTTACTGGAAGTTTTATAGAGCTATAGATTATATATAATACACTGATCGGCCACACCATTAAAACCACCTGCCTAAAGTCATGTAGATTCCCCTTGTGCTGCCACAACAGCTCTGAT
Organism: Pelobates cultripes; assembly: GCA_933207985.1. Lineage (NCBI taxonomy): Eukaryota > Metazoa > Chordata > Amphibia > Anura > Pelobatidae > Pelobates > Pelobates cultripes. The sequence goes on from OW240917.1 coordinate 187,378,772, forward strand.
GTGTCGAACATTTCCTGTGGTATCTGGCACCAAGACATTAGCAGCAGATCCTTTAAGTCCTAAAAGTTGCGAGTTGGGGCCTCCATGGATCAGATTTGTTGTTCCAGCACATCCCACTAATGCTCAATCGGATTGAGATCTGGGAATTTGGAACACCTTGAACTCTTCGTCATGCAAACAATATTTGCAGTGTGTCAGTGTGCATTATCCTATAATACTTCCTCAGCCGGCCTGCCTTCTTCCAATAGTGCATCTTTCTGCCATCTCTTCCACAAGTAAAGACGCAACATGCACTGGGCCATCTACATGATCTAAAAGAAACCTTCTTCCAATGTTCCAAGGTGCAGTTCTGACATTCACGTCCTTATTAAAGGCACTTTCAGGTCTCTGTTTTTAATCACAGATGTATTACTATGTATCCCTCTCGGTAACTCACACTAGCTCGGATATCTGTTCTCTTTGGCCCCTGTGCTGACTTATTCAACTGCACAATGTTTGTTTCCCTTTGTTGTATTCTAGAATTACTCTACAACTTTGCAGAAGATGCACAAATTGACTGATATACATTTTCCATTACTTGAATATACTTTTATGATAGTTTTAAGATGCTGAGAGTAGAATATCTACTATATATTTGTATGTGCAACAAACTCCTTTCACTCTGATTGGTTAAATAAACTGATATTATTATATCCCATCAAGTGTTTTTTTTCTAGCTGATTATCACTATTTTTCTCCTTTAACTAATTTATCTTCAATGATTTTTTCTCCAGATATAATCTCTTCATCTCCTTCTTCATTCTCATAGCACATTCCTATGCTGGAGTTTTATTTTTTAAATGAGTATCGCCGGTGGATCCAAAGGGAGCACCAACGCATGTGTCGTCGCCCCCCAGCTTCCAGTTGCACAGACCAGTGACGCCATTTTTTTTTTGTCACGTGACCACCCTGGTATTACACCATGAGCAGCAGAGAGGTATCTACTGCAAGGGTGACTTACAAAACAGAATCTGTGAGTGTCTGTATGACTTTGCATTCATAGACATACATTTGCAGATTCACTTAGTGTGTGTGAGAGTCTGTGGGTTTGGGTATGCTAGTAAAATGGTATAAATTGCTGTTAATCTATGTCCAAAAAAAATCAATATATCCAAGATTTACCTACAGAGTCTTATAAGACCCCACAGCTAAATCCTGAATAGATCAATTGGTAGATTAACAGGAATTTGATTAGTTCAACACAGATGAAACAGGTATGTGCGGGGAAACTCTAGTTTGTACCCACATAATGACTGATAATGCAGCAAATTACTTTTATCTCGGGCAGCTTTTTAGAAAGAATAATTTCTGGTTTATTAAGTTGAAAACTGAGTTGTATCATTATTATTATCAGCATTTATATAGCACCAATATAATCCACAGCACTTTGCAATTATAGAAAGGGGATATTTTAACCCTGGTTTTCCCAGTTCTAAGGCACTGACATTACCAAAGCCAATATAATTAACTTACATAATTTATTTGAGCCTAAATGTACAAGTCATTAGCCCTTTTCACCACATTGATTTGTTTGTGAATAAATCCCTAATCATAACCCGGTATTTGCTTTTGATACATATGTCACATTTTAGAATTAACATGATACAAGTGTTTTCCATTCTAATTTATGAGTATTAGAAAGAATACGTGAATGTTTTGCCAACACATTGTACAGTTTGGACTGATATGCTGCCTTTCATAAATAGTGGTAATGACATATTATGTCTGTGAACTGTGTGATCTTTTTCATTACCTACCATTCACTGTGATCGCTTAAGAACTCATTTGAAAAAAAAAAAAGGTGAATGAGCAAGGTCCCCGCCTCTTGTAAACACTAGTCCTTTTTGTGTCATTGGTGATTTAATTTTAAATGAAAGGGCAAATGTGAACCACTTCTATAGGTTATATCAGAATGCTGAGATCCAACCTTTCTTTGGCTTCTAATTACAAATACTGCCCACTGAGCAATCAGGAAACAAATTCTGAACAAAAGGGCAATGTTCACACTGAAAAATGACCTGTCTAACAGAGACGACTGAAAGATCTAAAGGTGTAATCAGAATAAAATGATGAAGTGGAGGTAGGGGGATCCATAGTCTTAAGACGAATGGACCAACTAGTGCCTCTAGTGGCCAGTACAGCTGTGCATATATCACTTTATTAATATAATTTCCAAGTGTACCCTGTATATTTAACTATATAAAACGATTCTCTAAGCATGGTTGAGTTTCTAAATTTACATTGAAACATTTACAAAATAGGTTTAGATAGTGTAGGATTAAATGAAAACTTTCATTTTTATGTTCAATAAACATTGCATAGATTATATTTAAAATAAAAATTTAATGTATTGCAGTGTTAGTTTGTTTTGTTTTGTAATGTGCACATATGAGCAAACACATATTTTCAGTGCATCACCTATTTGCCCAGACACAACCAATTAAAAAATAAATAAAAAAAACACTAAAAAACAATATTCATAACATGCATGTAAATGATAGTGCACGTGCAAAAATCCTGACACAATACACAACTGCATGGCATCTCACTTTGGGATAGTCTCTTTTAAATTGTGCATTATTTTAGCACAAATTTGTGCCTCTGACCAGAGAAGGCTAAATATGGCTGCTCTCATTAAAAAAAAAAACAGTAAGACAAATGATCCATTTACAAACAAAGGTATTAACTTACATATTCGATAATTATTACAAAGTAATACACAATTAAGGTATTACATGTAATCTTCTATTTTCAGCAACAATAAAACCAATGCCAGTTTTCCTTTATGTACACCAGTCATTTTGTTTTATAAATGTAGACCTAGGACATTCTTGAAAATGAGTGAAATCTCAATGCAAAAAAAATTAATATATATTATATAAATGGATAAATTACCTTCCTGTAATACCAGGCATTTGATATCAAATTTGACAGAGCTCTATTTTAATTAGTAGTAATTGGCATTTTTATTTCAATCAGGCTGAAAAAAATTGTATAAATATACTCCATTGCTGTGCGAGTATAACTGGAGTGTCAAGAGTTTCTCACATTTGTTAAAAAAGCAATACCAACACAAACCAATATAGAAAGAAGAGTGCAGTAAAGTAACACACAGAAGATCACACAGGGAGCAAAGCATGGCAATAAAACACACACACACAATTGCACACTTAATTAAAACACACTGTACGTAGCTGTAACAAACCCTGATGTGGTAGCTAGTGGTTCGTCTGTTTCTACCCGAACTGCTAAAAGCATGAGTGATTATAGCTCGCAGTTCGGGCTTCCATTCGTCTCTTTCTCCAGATCAGATACAGCTTTCCCAGCAGATTCTTCCAAGGTAGTGAACAGGTACCCAAACATCAGCCGAAACTTGATGAAGGATGTAACAAGACTGAAGCTTTATTGTGCCACGCTGGCTTTTATACAATTCCCCATGCAAAGGGCACTCCCCTGTGGACCTTGTGGAGGACAGGGACACAACTTATTACCGCCAATGACAGTACAGTGACAAACAGTGACACCCAGTACAAACAAGTAATTCCCTCCTCTCTGCCTGGAGATAATTGGGTCAGATAAAGTAATAACTTAATTATCTCTAGGCAGAGGGAACATAATTTTCCTAAAACTTAGAAAGCACCCCCAAAACATATAGGATCCCCATAAATGTCATATCCCCTGATAGCCCTGATCTGGATGACCAACATATCCAAAAGTCACCCAGATCAGTTTAGGGGTTTTCGAATTTCATGGAAGTCCCATTTGGCCGACCACACACAAGGCTCCTGCCTAGAAACAGTTCTATGTGAAAAGGCTGTGCGGTCGGTCTTTTTCGTTAAGTCACAAAACCAAACAAATACACGCATGGAGCCCTCTGACTCATAGTAGCAAATTGTTCCCCTGGTTTGTGGGAGCCAAACTACCAAACAGCGCTCTCCTAGCTGTTTGGGAAAAGGAAGCAAGCATTTGTTCAGTTTGACCGTTGTTCGGGCAGTCGAGTGTCCGATTTTAGTTCCAGACACTCGACGACCAAGTCTCGCTGCAGCTGTTTTCTCTTCCACGTGGCGGTCGACTATAAGAACGGTGGCCACACAGGGAGAGCACTTAAATGATGACTTCCTTTTGTAATAATGAGCCAGAGGGGTGGTCAGTGGTTTGGTATTTCTCAAACTACTGAAAAAAAAAAAAACGAAAACTGGGCAATAGACAAAATTTTATCCAAACAAAGTTTGTGAAAGGCTGTAGCATATTCATAATACATCTGCCAGATTCCTACCATGAACATATGCCCTTAGAGCATGGAATAACACTTCTGAGCAGATCAGGCAGAAAGGGATTAAAATAAATCTCCAAACACCCTAACAACTACAGCTCACTGGCACCCCCCTAAGTACTCTCTCAGCCAATGTGCTAAACTCTAATCTGCAAGCCATAGCGCAGGAGTAAAGCACTATGGAATAAGTCAGCAATAATAATAATAATTATAATAATAAAGAGAGCTAACAGAAATTACTGCTTAGGAACTTTCAGCTCTCCAATGTCAGTAGTGTAATCAATGAGTTATGTCTAGTGGACCCCAGATAAGAAGCTGACCCATTTAAAAATGGTCTGATTACTTACAATGGGAGGGGGACACTGCTAGCACCATAACCACTACAATGAGAGCCCTAAAAAAGTTACTAGCTTAGGAACCCTCTTCATTCTTCACATGGGAATGTTGAATAGAGTAATGGCAATGGGGCACCTGTCTAATCTCCCATGATGTAGGCATCCACCTAAGGTCACGTTCTGGTTAAGCCTGATTTGTGATCAAGAAGTGCTTGCATCGCATGTTAGCCACAAGCATTCTGGTTGGCTCCTGCTATAAGAAAACTGCACTTCCACTGACTGAGGCAAAGATCATGAATTATACAGGTATCTCTCAAGTCACATGCACAAATATGCATACTTCTCATCGGCCAGATAATCTTCTAACAGATTCACATTTCAGTGCATGCAAATTTCTCATGATCCACAGAACAATACATACTAGATAACTACCTACCTATAGTGTCCACATAAACCGTAGGAGCCTCAGTTAACATAGTAAACATCAACACATTGTGCTCAAGAGGAATAAACCAATAATAGAGCACACCTAGTTATTGATTGATGCAGCAGTATGAATGACTGGGCATGCTCTATTACAGATTTATTAATAATAACCAATAAATGTGTTCTGTGTTTGAAGGTTGTTCTTAACACCATTACGGTATTTGGGAGCTGAATCATTAAGGTCAAATAAAAGAACACTAAAAGCTTTCCAATATAACAAGCTGGTGTGTGGACTGACACAAAGAGGTAGTTGACAGAGTTGATTGTGTCTTAGAAACGTCTTCTTGATCTGTCCACGAATGTCTTCTCTTTTCTAGACTCATCCATATTTTTTCTCATCATTTCTTATTATTACATGTTTTGAAGTGACAAAGTGAACTGTCAAATGTGAATATGTAACCAATATTCTTTAGAGTGGGTTAAAATTGGTATATACAATGTTGAATCTAATCTTTGAATGTGTCTGTGTGGGAGAAATTGCTACAAAAGCATTTTGAATTAAAAGCTATTAATAACCAAGCACTGTTAAAAGAACACTCTAATGTTAGAAATACCAACATGTACCATAACAAGGTAAGTAAAAAACATTTACTTACTTTTAGTCCCTAGCCGAAGTAGCTGCCGTGCTGTTCCACCCCAGCTGGGATCATCAATGATTATGACAGTCAGTTCACAAAGTATTAGAGGTCTACTAAACATGCACTGCAATCACTGATCTGTGCCAATTAAAGATTATGCTAGCTTTAGTGTACTAATAATCTTAATTTTAGTAATGACAGGAGGCTTCATATTTTGTATAAACTTCCTTCGCTTACTCCATATAGCAGCAAAGAATAGAGAAACAAAAACCAATCAGATGCAAGGATAAGGTATAATAAGCCCCACCCACTGGGATACTTCCTCTTGTCAAGCGACATCACAAGTCCCATAACAATAACAAATGTACAGTATAAACGGTAAGAATTGAAAACGTCTGTGAGTACAAATGACCATCACACTAACTAGTCCCTAAGCATACTACCTTTCTATAAAATAGAATAAAATTAATTATATTAAGACTAGTAAATTAACTCCTTGAACTAAAGTCTGTATAGGTTAAGCAATAACATTTCTGACAAAACTAGTAAAACAGGCAAACCCAACTAATAAGCTAGGATATTATTAACCCTAAACAATAACAATCCAAATTAGACCCCACAATGAAATCTGAAGAAAAAGAAAGGGAGGGTCAGAAACAAAGAAGGGGGGCAAGGGGATATCCGTGTAAGATTATTAGTACACTAAAGCTAGCATAATCTTTCATTTTACCACGTGACAGGAGGCTTCATGTTTTGCTATTTTAACTCTATGTTATCAGTGAGAAAGCAGTATTAGAAGAAGTACGAAAATAGAAAGTCCGGAACATAGATTCTCAAGATCCGCCGATTGAAGAATGTCTACCAAGGAGTAGTGATGTACCGAACGGTTCGCCGGCGAACGGTTCCTGGCGAACATAGCATGTTCGCGTTCGCCACGGCGGGCGAACATATTCGCGGTTCGAACCGCCCCCTATTCGTCATCATTGAGTAAACTTTGACCCTGTACCTCACAGTCAGCAGACACATTCCAGCCAATTAGCAGCACAGCCTCCCTAGCAGACCCTCCCACCTACTGGACAGCATCCATTTTAGATTCATTCTCAAGCTGCATGCTTAGTAAGAGGAGGGAAAGTGTAGCTGCTGTTCATAAGATAGGGAAAAGCATAGCTAGGTTAGGGATAAGGGTATGCTTTTTTTTTATTTTTTTTTTCTATGTAATGTAAATGCACTTAGTTGTCTGCCACTGCTGCCAGCTTCTGTGTCAGGCTCACAGTGCCCATTTCCCCAGTCAGTGCCACCAATTACATCTGGTGTCACAATAGCTTGGATTTAAAAACAAAAAACTTTTTTCACTGTTATAGATTGAATAGCAGTCAGTTGTCTGCCACTGCTGCCAACTTCTGTGTCAGGCTCACAGTGCATACTGTGCCCATTTCCCCAGTCAGTGCCACCAATTACATCTGGTGTCACAATAGCTTGGATTTAAAAACAAAAAACTTTTTTCGCTGTTATAGATTGAATAGCAGTCAGTTGTCTGCCACTGCTGCCAGCTTCTGTGTCAGGCTCACAGTGCATACTGTGCCCATTCCCCCAGTCAGTGCCACCAATTACATCTGGTGTCACAATAGCTTGGATTTAAAAACAAAAAACTTTTTTCACTGTTATAGATTGAATAGCAGTCAGTGTCCTTAAAGCGGGTGTGTTACGCTAACAGTGGATACGCTGACAAGTGCCACTAATTAGATCCTGTGTCACAATAGCTTGGATTTAAAAACAAAAAACTTTTTTACTGTTATAGATTGAATAGCAGTCAGTGTCCTTAAAGCGGGTGTGTTACGCTAACAGTGGATACGCTGACAAGTGCTACTAATTAGATCTGGTGTCACAATAGTTTGGATTTAAAAAAAAAATAATCTTTTTTCACTGTTATAGATTGAATAGCAGTCAGTGTCCTTAAAGCGGGTGTGTTACGCTAACAGTGGATACGGTGACCAGTGCCACCACTTAGATCTGGTGTCACAATAGCTTGGTTTTAAAAAAAAACACTTTTTTCACTGTTATAGATTGAATAGCAGTCAGTGTCCTTTAAGCGGGTGTGTTACGCTAACAGTGGATACGGTGACCAGTGCCACCACTTATATCTGGTGTCACAAAGGCTTGGATTTAAAAAAAAACAACACTTTTTTCACTGTTATAGATTGAATAGCAGTCAGTGTCCTTAAAGCGGGTGTGTTACGCTAACAGTGGATACGCTGACAAGTGCCACTAATTGGATGGTGTGTCACAATAGC
>OW240917.1:187386873-187442563 GCA_933207985.1 Pelobates cultripes
GTATTAGCTGACCAAAAATAGTACCCCAAACACACCACTCTATCTGGTGTCACATTAGCTTGACGGCGCGGTGCCCCAAATTTGCAGTAAGAGGACCGACCAAACCTCTTCTTCCATCTCCCTGTTACAAAAATCAATGCCGTGTACGCGTCCACTGATAGGAGACGCGGAAGGTATTAAACTGATCAGAACAATACTAAACACACCACTCCTTTTTTTTGGTGAGGCTTTACAGGACAGAGTGCTTCTCCCCGGGACATGTTAACTCACGGGCAGCTGGCTCATCAAGGAACCAGAGCAGCTTTCCATGTACAGGTAAGACACGTGCAGCCGGTAAGGGTTCAGGCTCTTCTTCCTGGAGGATGCGCTGCAAGCCTGTTGAACGAGGTGACCTTGCTCGGGTCCCAGGTGTCACGGTTCCTAAAATGGCTGCCATATACCGCGTCCACTGATGGGAGGCGTGGGTGATAAAATAGTACTAAACACACCACTCTCCTATCTGGTGTCACATTAGCTTGACGGCGCCCAGTGCCCCAAATTTAATGTGATCTGTGAGTAAGGTGGGATTTGTCCATACAGAGGTTGCAGCTTTTTGAGGGAGCCCACACCACCGCCATGCACTCCTTTTTCAATGGCAGTGAATATACTTGGCTATTACAAAGTTTACGGCTTAGATAAAAATCAATGCGTGTACGATCCACTGATGAGGAGACATGGAAGGTATTAAACTGATCAGAACAATACTAAACACACCACTCCTTTTTTGGTGAGGCTTTACAGGACAGAGTGCTTCTCCACGGGATATGTTAACTCACGGGCAGCTGGCTCATCAAGGAACCAGAGCAGCTTTCCATGTACAGGTAAGACACGTGCAGCCGGTAAGGGTTCAGGCTCTTCTTCCTGGAGGGACAAATGTTGTCGCCTGTTGAACGAGGTGACCTTGCTCGGGTCCCAGGTGTACGGTTCCTAAATGGCTGCCATATACACGTCCACTGATAGGAGACGCGGAAGGTATTAAACTGATCAGAACAATACTAAACACACCACTAATAAGGTTTCTCTCCTGTATGGCTCCTCAAATGATGCTTAAGATTAGAAGCGGCTGAAAAGCATTTCTCACACTCCGAACAAAAATATATTTTTTTAACATTCTCTCCACTTTGAACGAAATGACGTTTGGGGAGAGATTAACATAATTAAACACAGGCAGTAAAAATACAGTTTTTAGCCATGCCTGTAACTTTAAAACTACATCCATCTTCATAATTACATATTTGGAATCAGCACACTTAAAGGCATAAACGCCAACCAAAAATCCTTAAATCCATCCAGGGGTTAAAAGTTGGCTAGGTCCCTTTATGACCCGACCCGCCCAAGCACATTTTCCTGCCCAAAACAGTTCCATAGATTTGGGCTGTGAGATTGAGTCTATTTCAGGATGAAAAAAGCGACTAGTCCCATCGCCGAATGGGACAGTCTCTGCAACTGAAATAAGGCTGAGAAAAAGCGGCTGAAAAAACGACTAAGTCCCATCGCCGAATGGGACTTAGTCTCTGCAGCTGAAATAAGGCTGAAAAAAACGGCTGAAAAAAGACTAAGTCCATGCGAATGGGACTTAGTCTCTGCAACTGAAATAAGGCTGAAAAACGGCTGAAAAAGACTAAGTCCCATCGCCGAATGGGACTTAGTCTCTGCAGCTGAAATAATTTCCCATTTACTGAACCAAGTGGGGAAATAGCAAGGCAGGCACAAAGGGTTTGCACCAGGTCTGGGGACACAGGGGACACCGTCTTAAAGGGGCCGTGTCCCCAACAAGTCTGGGGACACGGCCTTAAAGGGGCAGTGTCTCAATCTTCCTGATGTCCCAAAAAAGGTGTTTAAAGGGCCAGCACCAGTCACATAAAGAGTCCATAAGCCCCAATATGCCCACCGACAGTCTTAAAGGGCCATACACACCAAATAAAAGTGCATACATTTTCACAATCTCCCAGGGACCATAGTCATGCGGGAGGAGGCTGGCAAATAGGCTTCTCCACAACCCAGGGAAGCAGGGCAATTTGCCATTTAAAGGGCCCGTTACAAATAGCAGTTTGTAACAAAGTGTCAATCCATATCTGCCAAGTGACCCGATGTAGGGGGACCAGTCCCTATTCTGCTCTGTGTCAGTGTGTACCAGGGAACCTTAGGACAGGTGTCAATCCATATCTGCCAAGTGACCCGATGTAGGGGGACCAGTCTCTATTCTGCTCTGTGTCCGTGTGCATCAGGGGCTCTGAGGACAGGTGTCAATCCATATGTCAAGGTGTCAATATGTCATATGTCAGGTGTCAGTCCATATTGATTGTGATTTAGGAATGTTAGGTGATTTCTGCCCTTTATGGATTAAAACCAGACTCTGTATCAACTGTGTAATTTTCCATGGGAGTTTTGCCATGGATCCCCCTCCGGCATGCCACAGTCCAGGTGTTAGTCCCCTTGAAACAACTTTTCCATCCCTATTGTGGCCAGAAGAGTCCCTGTGTGTTTTAAAATTCGCCTCCCCATTGAAGTCAATGGCGTTTCGGGCGGTTCGCCGGTTCGCGAACATTTGCGGAAGTTCGCGTTCGCCGTTCGCGAACCGAAAATTTCGGGTTCGCGACATCACTACCAAGGAGGCTCCTGCCTTAAAGGCAGATGACGCAGCTGTGCCTCACACTGAGTGAGCGCCAAACGAGGGATCAATATCCACCAGAGAGAGTAACCAACGGACCCACCTAAATAATGTAGTAACCGAAACTGGTCCATGAGGTTTGACATAGGAGATCAGCAATTGTTGTGGGGATGGTGAGCGTAGATGAGCAGTTGCCGTAACATATGCTTGTAAAGTAGCCACTACCCAAGGTTGTGGTTCTTACAAGAAAAACGGGTAAAAAAAAGATGTCGAGTTAGTTTTGGTACGACGGGAAATGCAGAAGGTAAAACCTTCTGGAGAAAAGGAAAAGGCGTCCACGTCAAAAGCGCGTACATCTGAAACCCGCTGGAACAAGACAAGGCAGAGAAGAAGCGCCATCTTAGCTGTAAGCTGACACAATGACAATCTGTCATTAGTAGGCCAAGCCTTCAAAAAAACAAAGGACCGTGCTGACGTAGATGGGTCATCACCGGTTTCAGAATCTTTGTGAAGCACAATGGTGCTGAACTGAGGCCGAACGGGAGGGAAGGGAACAGCCATGGATCTCTGTTCCACAGGAAGCAAAAGAAAGGGCGACTGTCCACATGTATAGGAACCGAGAGGTAGGCATCCATGAGGTCTAGGAGGGTGAACCAATCCCCATTCTGGAGAAAGTCCTGTAGTAGATGGATGCTTTCCATCTTGAAGTGTCGATAAACCACCTGGGCTTTTGAGGTCCCCCCTGTCTTTTTCCGGACGAAGAGTATGTTGCTGAAAAATCTTCCTTGCGTCATGGCTGGTTGTGTGGCACCTTTCTTCTGCAGCTCGTTTAACTCTTGTTCTATGAGTCGTGCATCTGCGGTAGCAAAGGTCAATGGGCGGAGATGGTTGGTCTGTAATGGGATCATTTCGAATTCTATGCGGTACCCGCGCACAGTTTGTAAGATCCATGTGTCCGAAGACAATTTTTCCCAGTTCTGGAAGAAAACGGTTAGACGACCTGCGAAGAGCGTCTTGGTTAGTACAGGTGAAAAAACTCTTAAGTGGCTTACCTGTGGCGAAACATGCTCTAGCTCGTCCTTGACCACTGCGGCCTCTATCCGAGCCCCTGGAATACTGACTTCCCACTTCTGGATAGAAGGGTTGTGTGCGTTATGTCTGGGGGCCTGATGGCCAGAATTGCCTGGTGGCACGGCCCCGTTGCCGACCAGCCCTACCAAAAACACCCCTCCATGTATTGCCTCTGAACACCCTGCGCATGGATGACTGCACCTTATTTAAAGATGTAAAAACATTAACATGCATTTTCAGCTCTTTTAAAAATGCCTCTACGAATAGTTTGCCTCTGGCTTGCAGGCCCAGTTCCTTGGCCCCAGATCTGCAAGCTTGGCATCGATCCTAAAGAGTGCTGCATGGTGCCTCTCAGATGAGAGGGCCATGTTTGTGTTGCCCAAGAAACAAAAACAACGTTGGGCCCACTCACAAGTGGTGTGTGCCCATTTACGCACATTGTCCCGTGTAAACTATTCCGCTTGGGCGTAAGCCTTGTCAGCCAGTGTCATAACTCGAGCCAGCCACCCAATAGCATCCAAGAGATTGTCCTGCACTCCCCGAAAACCATGTTCAAACCCTTTACGTGGGCCTCTTCCCCCTCTAGCCATAAATGATAGCATAAGCTGATCAAATTCAGGTGTGAACGCATTCCAATCGTAGTCTCTTCCGTACTTCTTTATCTAGCGATTTCCTCAGCCAGAAATGCATAAATCGCATAAGGTGTCCTGGGGATGTCCAATCCCCAGAGCGGGGGTGCCGTATATTACTAGGGTCAAACATACGTTGCCCTGTAGCATCGAGGAAAATCTCCTCTTCAGGCTGATAGGTGGTGACCGAGATATTTGTACCCTCCAATGTCTGGGGCTCACCAGAAATGTTTCACTGACATAGGGATTGGATTCCCATAGTTTATCTTCTGAGTCGGAAGCATCTGCATGCCATTCGTCTAGAATGGAGAGAGAAGGGGGTACGTCCTGTTCCTCATCTGAGCAAAGGTCGAAGACCGGCTGGTGTGCTGTACGAGACTGTTGTTCACGTCTCTAGTGCTTTTCCTTTAGAGGGGCCTGCCTTAGATCCCTCACCCTTCCAGCGGCGTTTAGCCAGGAGAGGAATTGCCTTTGGATGAATCATCTGATTCTTCTGACATCTCTTGGAATTGGGTGCGTTTTGCAATTTTTTGGAGGTATCAAGGCATGTGGGTAGGGCCTTAGCCAAGGCTTTTTTCACTGAGGCGGTCACAGCCGCATTAATTAAGGCTTAGAAATCGGTGAGGAGCTGGTATCTTCCATGTTACGCTCCATTGTATATATATGAATATAGATATTTGTTGAAGACAAAATTATGGGGATCACCCAATGAATCTATGGATCGTGCAAAAATTTTTGAGGCAAGTGAGGCATAGGGAACACGATTGTAAAAAAAAAAACCTGAACGCTGTATAGCGTTCGGTGCCGCGAACACGTCCAAAGGATGTGGCGACGTAGCCACGTAAGGGAGGGTTCCCGGCACTCGGAGCTGATGGTTAAAGTTGGCCCCGGTCTCCGAGTGTTGGGAGGGTAACAAGAGGGCACAATGAGAGGTGGGGGAAAACCCAGGACAAAAGGTGGAAGGTAGGGAACCCTAAGAACAGGGATTGTGGACCCCTAGGGCACCCAATACCTGTGGAAACCTCCCCAAAGCCCCAGTGTAAAAAAGTTACCAGAGCAAACAAGTAATTTGACCAATATTATAAATTTACAGTAGTCAAGTCAAAAGCAATGTAAGAACAAAACACTCTGACCTGACTTGTGATGGAGCAACAAAGAAAGAGGAAGTATCTATGTGGAATACCTTATCCTTATACCGTATATACTCGAGTATAAGCCAAGTTTTTCAGCACATTTTTTGTGCTGAAAAACCCCAACTCGGCTTATACTCGAGTCACTGTCTGTATTATGGCAACTTACATTGCCATAATACATTCTGGGGGCTGGCAGAGCTGTTACTTACCTCTCCTGCAGCTCCTGTCAGCTCTCTCCTCCTCCGCGCCGGTCCGTGCAGCACCTCGGTCAGCTCCCAGTGTAAGTCTTGCGAGAGCCGCGGGGTCATAGTGCGGCTCTCGCGAGACTTACAGTGTGAGCTGAGAGAAGAGCTGCACGGACCGGCGCGGAGGAGGAGAGAGCTGACAGGAGCTGCAGGAGAGGTAAGTAACAGCTCTGCCAGCCACCCTCCTCCCCCCACTGAACTGCCACTGCCACTGGACCACCAGGGAAGGAGAGCCCCCCTCCCTGCCATGTATCAAGCAGGGAGGGGGGACAACAAAATAATAAATAATATATAAATAATAAAAATAATAATAATTAATAATATATAAATAATAAAAAAATTAAAAAAAATAATATAACAAAAAAAAATTAAAATAATATTAATTTTTTTTTTAATAAAAATGCCCACCCCCCCACCAAGGCTCTGCATCACACACACTGCATTCACACACACACACACTGCATACACACACACACACTGCATTCACACACACACACTGCACTCATATACACACACTGCACTCATACACACACACTGCACTCATACACACACTGCACACACACACTGCATTCATACACGCACACTGCACTCATACACACACACTGCACTCATACCACACTGCACACACACACTGCATCACACACACACACTGCACTCATATACACACACTGCACTCATACACACACTGCATTCATACACACACACTGCATTCATCATATACACACACTGTAAATAAATATTCAATTAATATAATTTTTTTAGGATCTAATTTTATTTAGAAATTTACCAGTAGCTGCTGCATTTCCCACCCTAGTCTTATACTCGAGTCAATACGTTTTCCCAGTTTTTTGGGGTAAAATTAGGGGCCTCGGCTTATATTCGGGTCGGCTTATACTCGAGTATATACGGTATCTGATTGTTTTTTGTTTCTCTATTCTTTGCTGCTATATGGAGTAAGTAAAGGAAGTTTATGCAAAATATAAAGCCTCCTGTCACGTGGTAAAATTAGTATATCTTCATAAGGATGCATTGCTCGGTGTATTTTTAAGTGCAGAACTTGGCATCTTCATGCATAGAGTGAAGATGCTGAATGTCGGTCCTGCAAAGATTGAAGGACTGCACCAGGAAGCGACCCTAGTGGCTGTTGTTTCTAGTTACGCCTCTGAGTGTGACAATACTAACAGTGCTGATAATGGTGCAGTTGTAAGGAACTATTACATTCCACACTAGACACTATATTGGTTTTGCAAGATATTTAATAAACTATAGAAGGTATTGGTCCATGAAAATAAAGCATAAAATGACCTATAATTCTAACAATTCTAAGAATTTAACAATTTTGTGGAAGTATGAAAGAATAAGTACTGGAGTTACTTAGTAATTTGTTTGTGAGAATCATTTTGTTCTGTACTGATTCATTTCATTTTGGGGCTATCATTATAACTTCTATATCCAGTGACAGATATTTATATTTTGCGGGTTTCCATATACATACCATAGTTTGGCTGTGGTCCAGTGAATTAGTTATGAACTAATTGTATGTATATGTAATTCTTTTAATTGTCCACCAGAGGCAGTATCATATCACCAATTCATAAATTACATCTTCAAAATACTTTCCTGAGTGAGCACGGTGACTTAATTGACTTAATTAAAATGATTATTTCTTATTCACAGTTGATTTCAAAGACCTGATCATGTCTTCAGACATGGTTACGTTAGCAAACCCTCACTATAATGTTATTGCAACCTCCAGGGTAATTTCCTGCCAAATTATCCTTATATTCTAATAAGGGAAATTCATACCCTAACAAATCCCTTGTCCTCGAGGTCATTATGTTCTACATGTAGTGGTATATAGTGATGTCCCGAATGGTTCGCCAGCGAATAGTTCCTGGCGAACATAGCGTGTTCGCGTTCGCCATGGACGGCGAACATATGCGATGTTCGGTCCGCCCCCTATTAATTTACTAATACTAAGTAAAAAATACTTAGTATTAGTAAATTGTGCCCCTACTCGCGGTATTGCGGCATGTCTATTAAACAGTGAGCAGCCTGTGGCTCGGTGGGGGCCCTAAATACTAATGGGGGGGACCTATTGCCCTCCCCCCGGCCCCTGAGCGGTGGGTGGGGGCCCTAAAATAACAATAAGGGGGGACCTACTGTCCCCCCCGGCCCCCACCCCTGAGCGGTTGGTGGGGGCCCTAAAATTAACAATAAGGAGGGACCTATTGTCCACCCCCGGCCCCCACCAATCACAGGACCTATTGTCCACCCCAAGCCATCCAATCACAGTGCTCTGTGTCATTTTACACAGCGTGGGAGAGTTCTTTTGAATTTTCCCACGCTGTGTAAAATGACAAAGAGCACTCTGATTGGCTTAAACCAGCCAATCAGAGTGTTCTTAGCCTAATTGCAGGGCGTGGCAAGGCTTTATAAGCCTTCCCCCGCCCTGCAGAGCTCAGTCTGCGCGGAACCCTCCATTGGTGAAGATGGATTATTTTTTTGTGCGCTCTTTTTTTTATTTTTTATTTTTTATTTTTTTTAATTGCGTCGGTTCTTATGGCTTTTTATTTGGCCTTTTTTTGGGGCTGAAAAAAGAAGATTGTAGAAGAAAGAAAATATCAAATGGTAAGTTATTTTTATCAAATTTTTTTTTTTACAGGTTTTTAGTTAAAGGTCACCCCCCCTCATTATTTTTAGGGTGAGGGGGGTAGGTAGGGAGATCATTTTTTTGGGAGGGGAGGGGTGACTAGGGTCCCCCCCTTTGTATTTAGGGCCCCCACCCACCGCTCAGGGGTGGGGGCCGGGGGGGACAATAGGTCCCCCTCTTATTGTTATTAGGGCCCCCACCCACCGCTCAGGGGTGGGTGCCGGGGGGGACAATAGGTCCCCCACTTATTGTTAATTTTAGGGCCCCCACCCACCGCTCAGGGGTGGGGGCCGGGGGGGACAGTAGGTCCCCCCCTTATTGTTAATTTTAGGGTCCCCATCCACCTCTCAGGGGTGGGGGCCGGGTGGGGACAATAGGTCCCCCCCCTTATTGTTAATTTTAGGGCCCCCACCCATGGCTCAGGTGTGGGGGCCGGGGGGGGACAGTAGGTCCCCCCCTTATTGTTAATTTTAGGTCCCCCACCCACCGCTCAGGGGTGGGGACTGGGGGGGACAGTAGGTCCCCCCTTATTGTTATTCTTAGGGCCCCCACCCGCTGCACAGGGGTGGGGGCCGGAGAGGGGGAGGACAGTAGGTCCCCCCCTCATTATCTTTATGGCCCCCACCCTCCGCCCAGGGGTGGGGGCCGCGGGGGGAGGAGAGTAGGTCTCCTCCCCCCCCTTCAACCACTATTGTGGCCAGAAAGAGTCCCTGTGGGTTTTAAAATTCGCCTGCCTATTGAATTCTATGGCGGTTCGTCGGGTTCGCCCGGTTCGCGAACATTTGCGGAAGTTTGCGTTCGCGGTTCACGAACCGAAAATTTTATATTTCTTTGAGATCTAATTCATAATTATAACTGTTGGCAATTATTTAATAATAATTTAATCAGGTTGGTCTATCATGATAAATGACACATAAAACATAATATAATATGATCATTTACTGGATGTTTTTCTTAGTCTTAGTAACTTTAACTGATCAGAGTATCCATTGTTATTGGGAATTTAAGGTAATCAGTTAAATGTAATAAAACCTGTCAGTAAAAGGAATCCTATTACATTTACTATAATGCCTGTTCTATTTTGAAATAAGTTCATAACAATTTGCCCAACAATATTTAGAGCTCTGGTCAGCCGCACTTCAAACCTGACTATGTATATCATTACGGATACATATATTGATACTGATATAGGTAAAATAGATGTATAACCAGACACCATATACAATCACTCCAAAGCAACATGTTCACACATAATTGGTGCATCTACACATATATCCCTCTAAATCAACTAACTATATACCTATATGCAAGGCTTGTGTCATATATTTATGACTTTTTAAAGAAATAAGACAGATATACTCTCCATATAATTATATTTATAAATAATTGGCCTGGGTACAGCCTAAATACCCTATTAAATTATTATTATGAATGGTTTTAGTTCAATTAATATATCCTATATGCATATAGTATGGTGTATCATCTCTTTCTGCATAATTCTCAATCAAACAGGATTAATTCTTCAATCATCTATGCTTCAGCCATGGATCCTCTATATATCTAGTTCTTGCCCCATGCATTGCTTAACTCGGTTTCATAATTTTGTGACCTGAGAGTAATTGGTTTACTTCATACCCAATTATTCATTTGGTTATTACTTACTCACACAATGTTAAGTATTGCCCCTTGAACAATGACCTGGTCAGTTCTATTGGCCTTGTGAGTATTTTCTCTCAATAATCAGTCTTATTCAGCAACCATAGTTTACTGAAGATGTTTGAGTTGCAGACTAGTGTTTTAGACAAAGTATCTGTTTGTTCATTCAAACAATCCAGTTATTGCAGCAACACAATTAACTGATGGTTTGTGGGTATCTGGTTCAAAATTATTGAGTACTTGTATTAAAATGGAGAATCAGTCACGCCATCTTATATCCTGGGTGAAATTGGAATTGTTCTGACAAACTGCATAGCGACCCATTCATTCATTCCAATATGGATTTGGTGAACTTTCCTAAATTTAATATATTGTATGACAAACTAAATTCCACAACTTTTGAAAAGTGAAAAGCTCTCTGTTGTTCTGGAGGAAATGTCAGGATTGGTGTAGGAACCCAAACATACAAACCCAGAAAACAACAAAGGAGAGACTGTCAGTGCACAGGTCCTTAGAATGGCCAGGCTAATGGAGAACCGACTCAGGTTATTAGCCAAGTTCAAGGATAGGAGATAACAGGATAAACAAATACAAGGCAAGTCAAAGGTAAGAATAAAATTTAAGAAAGCCAAGAGTCAAATACCAAATAAGCAGAGAATATGCTGTTGGGCTATCTAAATGACTGGGACAGGTGAGTATTTTTGACATAGGCTGTTGTGATTGGCTAGCATCCTTTTTGTGTTCCAAATATCATGCAGACAGCGAAATGACTAAATCGCCAAACCTACTGTAGCGGTTCCCCTAGTAGTAGCAGGGTTTCACTGCCAGAGACATCCTTTTCCCAAGAGTGAGAGGTGCTGTTATAGGTTATAGAACTCAGTATTGAGGGTGAAGAAGTCTGAAGGTTTAATGGAACTGGTTGGCTTTATGTACAATTCCTCAGGACAGAGGCACACCCCCTGGACCTGATGGAGCACCGCATTACAAACTGTACAGACCAATAAGAACAATATAACAATGTCTGACACTCCCAAATACAGCACACAAACCCTCCCCTCTGCCTGTGATATAATTAAGGTAGATAATCCCCAGGCAGAAAAAACTAATTTTACACAAAGTATAGAAAACACCCCAAAACATAACATATCCCCGAATAGCCCTGATCTGGGTGAACAACATATCCAAAAATCACCCAGATCAGAGCAGGGGTTCAGGAAATTCCTGGAAGTCTCTTTTGACCGACCACACGCATTGTTTCATGCCCAAAACAGTTCCAGAGAATTAAGCTGTGCGGCCGGTCTATTTAAAACAGTCGAAATACCGTTCGAATTACCGAACGGAATGGTGAATGGCCATTGTTAAAGTGTGTCTCTTGTTCATGGGCTTCGATTCACCAAACGCCATTCGACTCCTGGTTGAAGTTCTCTGGAAGGTAACTGTTCAGCGGTGTTTGTGCCGTTGCACGTCCGATTTGAGTTCCATGAACTCAACGACAAAACACAGCTGAACACGTTCGACTAAATAAGATGGCCACTGCCAAGTGTTCGACTATACGAATGGCGGCCACTTCGACTACTTCGGCACTTTAACTGTATCTGAAGTGCCACTTTGCAGAAAGGGAATGGAAGGGGTTTTAGGTGAACAAATAGATGAACCAGCAAGGGAATGGGAGGGGTTTCTAGGTGAACAAACAGACGAACCAGAGGATAGATTTATAACCCAGAGACAGAGGATCTGTCACACCTATGACATCATTGGAACACACTTGGGTCACTCCAACGATCACATCATTCGAACGTGGACACCTGTTTGAAGGCAAATTTAAAAATGCATATGAGCAGTGTGCAGCAAACAGGTAGAATGTCAGGACCTATAGGGAGAGCCGCTGTCATTCCAACATATCGGCAGTAATTTAATGTGGGCAGTTATCTTTGGCCTGATAAATATTATATAACTGCTCCAACTAATGGAAACATCCTGAAACAGCACAGGGACCCAATTTTCTATGTCAAATCTGACACACACACACACACACACACATATATATATATATATATATATATATATGTATGTACATCTTTTTTTGCAAATTAATTCTGTATTTTGCAGATATTGTATCTGTATTTACAGTGTTTATACACATGAAGTGGTTTAGAGAAAAAAAATTTAAAAAGCACTTCTAACTTTAATTCTATCATTTGTGTCATTATAGTGAAAAAAATCTGTCCTAAAACTATCCTTCTCCAGCATTAACTTTCAGTTTTCAACAAGAGGTTCACAGTGTTCCTAAATCATTTACAACTTTACCAGAACACTCTGAATGATTTCCTGTCTTCAGCAATTGTCATTGACACCTGTGTACTAAACTTTCACAAACTTGTTCCCACACCAAAATGTTTTCATTCTTCCCAAACCAATGAGGTGTTCTGTAATTTTCTGCTTCTCGCCATACCCGCAATGTGTCCAGAGACTTGAAATTATTAACCAGCCGTAACTGGCTGATGCTTCATTGTGCTGCAGTTCTATAAACTATCACTCCAGGCCACAAGCTGTCATGTCCCTGTTTAAAGTGTCATGTCAAAATCCCCTTAAACCACCAGTTTAATCAGCTCATAGACATGCAATTATTTGCTGCAAACATTCACTGCTAGACCATACCAATTAGTTAATTAAATGTACACTATCTGTGAGAGATTGCTTCTGCTTAAGAAAATTCCATAGCAATGCTTTAAATAGTCCAAGGATGTCATAGATGTATACAAGATTGGGAATATATATTTAAATCACTTAATAGCAACGATAGATAGATAGATAGATAGATAGATAGACAGACAGACAGACAGACCTTTGCAGACAGGCAGATTGCATGAATGTGTGCATTTCATGACATATATTTGAAGTTATATTATATTTAATAATAGGCAAAATGTATATAGGATCTCACTTCATATTCAATCATCTGCTCTACCTAATAGTGGAGATAAGGTTCTTTAACCCCTTAAGGACGGAGCCAAATGTACACATTGTGAACAAAACAAAATGTAAACAAAACCTGGCATTTGCGCTACATGTCTGTCCAACCGTAATACACCTCTTTCATAGTAAATGCACCCACCCTTATTATATATCATTTATTCAGGGGAAACAGGGCTTTCATTTAATATCAAATATTTAGCTATGAAACATAATTTAATATGAAAAAAATGGGAGAAAATACGTTTGTTTTTTTTTTTTTTTAGTTCTACATGACATTTTAACGGTCAATGTCATAATACTGTTTGCTTTTATTGCAATAAAATACACATATTTATATTCAGTAAAGTCTCACGTGTAAGACAGTACCCCCTATGTACAGGTTTTATGGCGTTTTGGGAAGTTACAGGGTCAAATATAGCACGTTACATTTGAAATTGAAATTCGCCAGATTGGTTACGTTGCCTTTGAGACTGTATAGTAGCCCAGGAATGAAATTTACACCCATGATGGCATACCATTGCAATAGTAGACAACCCAAGGTATTGCAAATGGGGTATGTCCAGTCTTTTTTAGTAGCCATTTGGTCACAAACACTGGCCAAAGTTAGCGTTAGTATCTGTTTGTGTGAAAAATGCAAAAAAACGCCAATTTTGGCTAGTGTTTGTGACTAAGTGGCTACTAAAAAAGACTGGACATACCCTGTTTGCAATACCTTGGGTTGTCTACTATTACTTATGGTATGCCATCATAGGGGGTAATTTCATTCTTATGAGCCATAAGTCTGAGGCAACATAATAATTTGGCGAAATTTTAATGTGAAAAACGAAATGCAAGCCTTATATTTGGCGGCTTCTAGCTTTTGAAAGCATAAAACTTCTGTACATGAGGGGGTACTGTTGGCTACTCAGGGGAGACTTCGCTGAACACAAATATTTGTGTTTCAAAACAGTAAAAATCACCTTAATAATATTGTCCGTGTAAGTGCTGTTTGTGAGTGAAAAATGCAAAATACATCACTTTTACTGGCGATATCATCGTTGTAATACATTTAACTGTTTTAAAACACTAATATTTGTGTTCAGCGATGTCTCCCGAGTAGAACAGTACCCCCCATGTACAGGTTTTATGGTGTCTCAGAAAGTTATAGGGTTAAATATAGTGCTAGCAAATTAAATTCCCTTTACTTTCGGCATGGGTTGTCAGACAGGTCCTGCTAATTGTAATTAATTAAGATACCTAATTATGTAAAAATATTACATAAATATATATGTAGAATTAATATATGTATATATATACGTATGTGTATATATATGTATATATCTATATAATTTTAAAAAAATATTTTTATTTATATATAGGTATATATATATAGTGATATATACGTATATATTTATGTATATAGATATATATATTATTTAGTTCTACGTGTATTTTGATATAAATATATATATATATTAATATCACAATACAGTTAGAACGAAATAACATACATCTATATATTTTTTAATTATTTATTTTTTAATTATTTTTTTTAATTTTATTTTTAACATTATTTATTTTTATTTTTTTATATTATATATAAATATATATATATATATAACAATAATTATATATATATTTAATCGGAAGGTATCAGTCTACATTCTTAATTTATTATTAATATATATATATAATTATATATATATTAATCTACCTAGGCGGTAATATAGATGTGTGTATATATATACTTAGATATATATATATATAATATATATATATGATCTAAGTATATATAATTATTTTACACCATTATACTTATTTTTATTTTATTTTCAGCCAGCAGGGGGACCACTTACCTGTCGGTAGCCTACCCGTACGGCTATTTAAGCTCCAACTATCCCGACCATGATTGTGTGGTCTGTTGGGACCCACTCACATGGCCGGGGGCTTCGACGAGGACGGACGTGCCGCGGGGGGCTCCCTGGGAGTCCCCCCAACCGCGATCGCCGGCGTGGGACCGCCGGCGACCGGGTAAGTTAACAAAAACCGGAGGGCATACAATTACGCCCGGCGGCGTTTAGAGCCGCCTATTAGAGGGCGTAATTGTACGTCCTCCGGTTTTAAGGGGTTAAACTAGCTGGGAATTATGAAATTTTTTATTGCATAATTGTCAGCAGTGAGAGAATTGTAAACCGAAACAGATGGTGGACAAGTAGGTTAAGCCGACATGGGGGTATTGGCAACAGCTATTAGCGTCATTGATGATGGTCATGGATGTATAAGGGGGACCCATGAGCACATCCATGACCAAATGGCATGGCATGAAGGAAGTCCAAAATCAGGACTGTATAAATCAGATTCAAGACAGTTGGCGAGTATATATTATATACATATACTGTGCCCAGAGTATATAGGGAAACATTTAAAAAATATTACAGAAAGGCAATTGCAAATCAAATTTGTGTCTGCGTGTATGTATGAAATAATCGTCACCAAAAAAAATAATTAATTTAGTCCATGTACTACATACAGTAAAACAAAAAAATTGTACTTTTAAATTATTTAATGAGATTTTTGTTTCTAACATTGTACCCATAAGAAAGAGAGCAAAATGTCACAGATCACTTTTGAACTAAAACTCAAGGACAGGCATTCTATAGTTTAATCCCTGAACTATACAGGATACCAATAGACAATGGATAGAATGTTGTCTGTCTTTAAACATTTTATTCTTATATAAATTCTCATTGTGCAACTGAGAAATATGTTGGTGTTTTATAATAATAACAATCATTATATTCAATCTCCAACCCTAGAATAAGACTCTATGATTCCCTCTTCAAACCTTACTAAGCTGTGTCTAACAACTAGACTTCCTATACTTGTTCATAGCAAAAACAAGGATTCAAAAGCTACACAAATGATTAGAGCTAAGAAGAGTTAAAAACACAGAGTTACAGAGTAAAAATTGAATGAAAGAAAATGAGATCCTCTCAAAGAAGTTCCTGCTCTTTTAAATGGCATTTTGACAGAAGATTAATTCAAGTCAGCTGCTGAAAATAATTATTGTATTATGGGAACAGTAATCATTATTTAGAACATGATTAAATACGTCTGCATCTATTGACTCTCCCTATGATTTATGTATTTGTTTAGTCAATAGTCTAATGTAAATGATGTAATTAATTATAGATGGTGGTGTCAGGTCATTGGTGAAAACAATCTGACGAGAACAAGGATTCTGTTTTTTAATGACAGATGCAGTTGGGGGGTAGGGTGAGTTGAGGGAATTCCAGGGGAAGTTTTTTTTGTTTTTTTTTCCCGTGTATGAATGGCGGCTGGGATCTCAATTTGCATGTTGTCTCTCTCTTGTTCAGCACTCGTTTGGAAATTGAAATAACTTGTTAAGCGAAAGGGAAAGGTAGCACATGATTGCCAAAGGGACGCTTGGGACCTATGACGAAAAGGAGCTAAAGAGCCAGATGCTCCCTAACACAAGGGAGCGTGCCGCTATCATTAACCGCTTCATAAAATTAAATGTTTTCTAAATTAAATCACTAGGAAGCGTGCAGGAGATCTACTATCTCTAATAACAATTTTTCAATCAATATTCGAGTTCAGAGATATTGCGTCCTGGCTAAGTGCAGGAGGACAGGGCAAGAAAAAAAAATAGCAGGTGTAAATTATTTAGTCAAATCAGAGCATCATAGTATACACTGACACAATTGCTAAATGAGCTTGTGTTTATATTTATTTGCATTATATATATATAAGTATATATATATATATACTCTACTTATATATTTATATGTTTATGTTTGAAATGTACGTGTGTGTGTGTGTCTATGTATGTGTTTATAATTTATTTTACATATATTTATACATTATATATTTATCATGTGTATATGTGTGAATTATTTTATATTTTATATATATATATATATATATACACACATACACATATTGTTCATGTTAGTATAATATATTTCTATATATATATAGAAATATCATAAATATATATATATATATATATGATATTTTATATTAAATGTGTATGATAGCTTATATATATTATATTATATGTGTATTTGTTTGTTTATAAATATATATAAAGATGTATGTATACGTATTAAATCCACACGAACTTACACCGCACAGTTTATTTATGCATGGTGGATTCTCCATTACTGCAAGTCTATTCCCTGTAGATTTTTCTCTTAACTGATAATTCGGTCAGCCACATTCCTCCAAGGGAGGTCAGAGGTCACCACAGCCCCTGTCAGGCCTCAGAGAAACCATTTCCATTTTAATGTCGCAGCTATAATCTATCAAAGATGTGATGTACAAGATACAATGAATTTAAGTGGTCTTCATATATCACTGAGCTTTCATGCCTTCACCTGGGTAATAGTCTGAATTACTCTCTTTACCTCACAGTCTGTCACCTCCAGTAAAATAACTGCCATTCTGGTGTTAAAGACAGGTTTTTCCAAATTGGGGCCATGCTAGCAGAAGATATTAAATATTATAAACTTAAGTAGTTATTGCTCAGCCTTCAGGAGGGCTAGCGTTTAAAGCAATACGGTAAATAATTTTATTGACTTGATCGGCTCATGTTTTTATTTATGAGAGCTCAAATAAATTAAGCCGGGACAGGCACGCTTCCAATGTATACACAAGCTCAGAAATGGGATGTAACACATAGTCATTCCTCTAACTTCATATGATGACACTTCGTGTCTCTCAGGAGAGCCTGTAGATGACGTTCAGCTTCCAACCTGTCAAACCAGTTCATATAAATAATTAAAAAGAAAGTAAAGAAAACTAAATCTAATGTCCTTTATGCTTGAACTGAAAGTGCCATTTCCATAATTTCCATAAATGGTCAGTTGTCTAACAAACTCCATTTCTGCACCAATTGTGGTGTTCATTTCAAATGTTCATTGCCTGAACTTAATCCTTTAAAATACCAGGATAATGTTGATTGAACTGATCTCACCTTTACGCAGGGACAGTTATGGAAAAGTGAATTAAATATTATGATCAGCATTGCCCCGTGTGACACACTTTTACAAGTGCTCCAAAAAATCTGTATATGCTGTTATAATGCAGTCTTTTTCTGGTATTTAAAGATGAATTAGGTCAAACGCTATTTTACTGAAGTTATTTAAAGAGGACGTGCCACTCTGTAAGTAACAGTTCCCCATTACGCCATCCCAGTAAATGGTATTGAAGCACTTATTGTGCTGAATAGTGCAGCAAGGGTAAGTTAAAGCACACGTACCTCCACCTGGGTCCTGACATGGTCAGTCATCTACTGAGAAGTTACTGCAGTTCTTCATAATTTCCAAAACATGACAGGTGCATAGTCGCCATATGGGCAGGGGAGGGATATATGAACCTGAACCCATCCCACCCAATAAGACACCAACACTCTTATGTATGGGTCAAAAACGTCCACAGCTTTAGTAATGATAATAATAATAATAATAATAATAAAGATAATAACTGATAATAATTAGTACAAATATATACAAAGGTTATCACCCGCCACAGCCCCAATATTATAACATCTCCCCCATGTTTAAATCAAAGGCATTGACCCACAACATAATTTAACTTAACAATATATAACAACCACATAAATATGAACATGTAAAGTGCCAACATTTCTTTTGTTTACTCCTGATAGGGGTATACCCAGATACTCCTACACCACCGAGGTTCTGAGCAACCGACAGGCTCGGAACCTACCAAATCTTTATGAAGAGTCAGGCCCAGATTAAGAGTCCATTGGGCCTGGTGCTGACAATTATGATGGGCCTAATTACAGAATCTTATCGACAGAAAACACTAAAACAGTTATATCTCCCATGCGTCATATATCTGGTAGAGGTGGTGCTCTAGGGAAACTCACAAAAAAACACATACCCTATGCTAATCTCTCGCTTTCATCTGTCAAGTAAATCCATACCCCATAATAGCAGTGTCGGGTAAGCAGGATTTCGCTGGGCGGGGTAAAAGGGTGAGCCACTGATGTGAATCACGTAACCAGAACCGCCCATAGGAAACAGAATGCCCAAAAAGGAATGAATGAAGAATTAGATGGTCTGCCAGGCATAAATGCACGTTAGTTAAGAGGTATGTAGTGGCTGTCTACCTGAAGTGGTCTGGGTGCCTACAATGTCCCTTTAAGCATGAGCACGTGAAGAGTAGTAAAAAATTATTTATTTATTTTTTAAATAAGTGGGCCTATTCCATAGGCATGGGCCTGGAGCTGCAACTCCATCAGCCCCTATGTTAATCCGGCCCTGGGAACAGTGTACCATTTTAACCAACCAACTAACTGTCCTTACTGCTATATTAACTAAGACACGTTTTTTTTTTCTCCTTAATCTTCCTTACCCCACCCCACCGCTGTGACCAAACAGGGGAAAAAAAACTATCTAATATACCAACTCAGCAAGATAAGGGATTAGAATGAGGGATCCAAAATGGCCGAACATTTATATCGGCCAGCCCCCAAACACTAGCCCACCAATTCCAGCACTCATCCTGCCCCTAGCCCACCTATTAGCCCTGTCAGGGCCCCATTCCCTAAGCTGCACTTTCTCTATGGGCTTCAAATGTAAATGGTAATAAACTTACTTTAGACTAGTTAAGATAAAAGAATAAAACCTAAACTTGAGTTTAATTTGAGCTGCACAAAATTTCCAAAAATAAAATTTAGTTTTTGGGACCTTCGACATTAATTTGTACGTTGTTTTTTTTTACTACTCATCCTTTTTTCCGTCAGTTGGTCATTTCTCACTTCTGTGAATAAAATCAATATTTAGTGACTGTCCACAAGCCATCAATCATCTTTTTTCCTATAATTTCCCTTTTTTGGCGTCACAAATCCTGATGCACACTAACATGCAACATGCACAGTCGTGCCAAAACCGAATGCACAAGTCTGATAAAAACAGGTGTACTCGTAGCGTTGCAATATCATAAAGAAAATACAACTTATTTCCTGGTATGTAAAGATACACACAACTGAATTATTATTTATATACATTATATCATATTAACATTATATAAATGATTATATTATATACTTTATATCATGAGTTAAAACATAAAATGCACAAAAATAAACAAAAGTGCATATATACCAAAGAAAGAAAATAAAAACAACTAAATAATGCTTCACTAGCAAATAGAGAGCCATGTACCAACCTAATCACCCAACATTTTGAGGACCGGCTGTTGCCTTTCTCAAGTACATCATGGCAGAATATTATCATGGACTATTATTTAATAAAATGGACCCTAGCACAGATGATTCAGTTCTAGACTATCTCCTTATAACTGTTCCCTCCCGGGTCCTGTACTAGACTTGGAAAAAATGGTGTAAGCCATTTATTTCTATAGGCAACACTAAATGTTAAGGAAACCTAAGCGGCAAGATCCAGTCTGAAGCTGTAATTGGCAGTTTCATGCTAAAGTGTTTCGCAAAAAGATCTATGGACAGAGGTCTTCATAAATTCTTAAGGGAAATAAATGTTGACCTTTTTAGGTGCCATTTGCTCTGATTAACTAAGTACTTGGAATTCAAATCTGCCTGAAGCAGAATGTTGTACTGGAGACAAAATTTCCAAAATTGTTTAGGTATTTCAGAATTTTCAACCTAGTTCACCCTGTAGAGTTATCACAATAGCAGGTTCTCCAAACCATGCCTGCTGGCATAGGATTCTATAATTAGATCTGAAGCTGTACCAGAAATTGTCTTTATATTCCATGTGATAATGTAGTAAAGCCATTAATCCAATCTAAATGGGACGTACATGGTCTTAAGCTCCTTATTTATGGCCTTGCATTTGGCTGTAGAACGTCATAATGTTGTGCTGAGAGAATTGATTTGCAAACCGAAAATGTCAGCATCTCCCAATGGTTCAGATCTGACTCTTTCCATTTGAATCCCATATCCTGTAATAAATTGATCAAACAACACAGATGTTTTTGAAGAGTTTGAATATCCTGAGACAGTATAAAGATGTAATTGAGTTGAATAATCAGCCAAACTCTCCTGCAGCATAAAAATGCTACAGGATTCATCAATTTTGTGAAGCACCATGGTGCAAACAGGAGGCCAAACAGCAGGCAAGTGAAATGCCAATTTACTTCGGCCAAGATGAATAGTAGAAAATTCCAATGAGATGCTGCAAATGGGACAGTGACATACATCCTTTAAATTCAACTTGACCAGTTGGTTTGAAGACAGGGCAAAAGTACTCTTAGGTGAAAGAGTCAGCTACCTTAATGCAATCGGGGACCCATGTTCAGGTGACAGATGGGAGGGGAATGCTTAGAGCATCTGCTGGTAGTATAGAGTGACCTCACAGACCACGGCAGTGGATCTTACCAGAAATTTGTTATTCAGAAAACCAATGGCCCTTTTTTGTTTTAACAAGCTCCTGAATATCTACATCAGTTAAACATTTGTCTTTTTAGAAAAAGAGTTTGACATAGGTTTTCTACAAAAGCATTTGACCATCTTAAGTATTTAAACATTACAACAGAAGAAATGGGGAGAGGAGGGGGATGATTAAGTCTGTCATTCACTGTTTTTGAAGACAAAACAATGTTGTGAATGTTACTTACTAAGATAACATCTGCATTAGAATCTTCAGAATCCTCTGATCTGCCACAGGTGGCTTCTTTGGGGAAAGGTCATGTGACGAACCACAGGATCTACAGATATTTTTCAAGTGTTTTCCCCTCTTGTTGTCCTCAACAGACTATAGTTACTTCACCTTGCCCCCATTACTTTTCCCTCCAGATCAACGTGCTAAGGGCGCTCCTTTTCCTGACTCTAATAAGTCTAGAAAGCCGCAAGAACTCCAGTGGCACTTATGCTCTACTCTGTTGGAATTCCGGTCCGGCCGCAGTCAGCCTCATCTCCTGGTCACTTTTCACCCTGGTTTTCTCCTACTTCCCTACCAGCTACCAAGGGCTTTTTGGAGGGAAAGTGCCTCAGACTATATGGAACAATCACTCCCTGAGAGCCAGGGGGAGCACCCTATTGCATCCACAGGAGCTCCTGACAGTTGACTGGACAAAGCCCCATTTTCATGGAACTCTTTTTGGCATAAACTTTGTTAGCGGCCGGTCAAAATTTAACCCTGGTGGGGATTTGTCTTCTCTTCATGAATCCAAGTGCTATTGTACCAACATGGGCACTCAGATCAAAGATATGTATAATATGTGGGGTTCCTGTGGGTTTTTACTGTGTTTTGGGGGTATTTTTGTGTTGTGCTCTCTGTATACGGGAGACAATTAGTTTAGCGAACAGTAACTCAATTATCTCCCAGACACAGAGGCACCAGGGAGTGGACATCTGTTTCTGAATAGGGACCCAATGCTATGTATAGATTGCTGTGCCTAATAGAATCAGATCTTCTCCCAGCATTAAGTCTCGACTAATTTTTTGGGAGAAAAGGCTGTAACACTGCTATACTCTACAGCTATCCTGCGAGCTATCATCACCGACTACTGCACTGAATGGGACACTTCAAAGGGGAAAGGAGAGCCTTGGTGGTGTCCCTTAACGAGTGGTCCACCACAGGTCACAAATGATTTGTGTTAGAAAAGGAGACTTGGTACAGTCTGTAAAATTTGTGAAGGATTGAATGGCCAGATGGCCCCTAGTTGTGCCAGCCATATCAAAAACCTTACTGGTGAAGACATTTTTCATAGATTTGTGAGCATTATAATGGACAGAAAAAGAAAAAAATACCAGGCTCTTTGATAAAGATCTCCAAGAATATAAAATCCTTTAAAGACTAATTAATGGTCATATTGAACAACTTAGGTTCAATACAAATAATGCTTTCCATCTTTTAACAGATAATTCCATATTGGCACTGTAGATTAAGCACATAGCCTTCTGATTCCAACCTTTAAGGACCTGAGGGTCAATCTCTTGTTCAAAAGAAATAGCTTGTTACGCAAACTCAAAGAGTTATAGACCTAAAAAAATCTAACATTGTATCTTGGCAGTTTGGAAAATATAATTCTAAGCCTCTTTTCTTTTTCAAACTTTTATTTATTAAAAATTGGAAAATGTTTGGTTTAACACACCTTAAAAATAACTAACCTTATACTTAAACTACAGAACATGCGCACAAAACACGTCTGCTGACACAGCTACCCTTTAATCGAAACAGGTCAGTTTTCCACAACTAACCAAAGCCAAAAAAAAAAATGGAACAAAGTTGCAAAAAAGCAGCAGAAATATAAATAAATACATAGAATAAAATAAAAAACGAAGTTAAAATATAAAATGTGACATGATTAAAATGAATCCACCGCACAATGTATGAAAAAGCTAATTAAGTATATTTACTGATTTTAAAATATCAATATGTCTCATTAGCTGTCTTAAACATGGTGCAGTGGATCCATTATGTCCTTAGCATACACCTTATCTTAAACTGTTGGACAGGGAAAATGTGTTTTGAGTTTTTTTTGCTGAATTGTAGATATTTAGCTATGTTGTCCATTAGGATACTCTCAAACAACAAATGACATGAGTTCTTTCAGATCTCTGGCATATAAGAAGCAAGTTTCTGTCAGACCACAAATCTGCCTGGCAACCCTGTTATCGCAGATGCCTCTCATAAACTGAAATAAGGCTTGAAAGTATCAGTTCACTTAAAGATGGAGGCCACAGGCAATGGGAACAAATCGCATTTGCTCGCAATTTTCCATTATGGCCACTTAGATGCACGCAAGGATGGACTAGCAATTAACAAAATCAATAAATATCATGTATATTTCAAGCAAATAAAAACAGATCACAAAGAAACTGTGTGGTCCCCCCCCCGTTATTGACTTAGAACACCGACCACCCATGGCTGTTAACTGCAATTAAGGAGTACTTGAGTGCTTTCCCTGGGTGGCCGACATTTTTTCTAAAGATCACAGGCAGTGGAACTTGTTTTCGAGTGTGTGGAACCAATTTCGGCTACACATTCTCGCGAACCCCGGTCAAGATGGTACTGCTGCCTGTATACTTTCCCAATCAACTACACAAACCATGTTAGGGAGATATGATCTACCAACTTGGTGGAGCATTCGCTACCTTAGAGCCAGGGGGAGCGTTGATCACTGTTTGTGCAGGAACTCCCAAACCAACAGCGCCATTGCCCCGAATTCTCCTGAACTCTTTTGGGGCATCACCTCGTGGCCGGTAAGATTTTCTCCCGAATAGCGATCTCGTTCCACCGCAACAATCCGAGCGCTTTTCGGATATGTTGTGTGCTCAGATACAAGCTATTCAGGATATAAGAATTGTGGGGTTCCTGTACTGTTTTATTACGTTTATTGGATGTTTTATATTTTACTTATATTTTATATATTTCATGTAACTGAGAGATTATTGCGTTATTTAAATTCCATGGGTCTGTGCATAAAAAGTCATGTGTGTGCTAATAAAAATCAGTTGACTCACAGAACTGTGTATCGTCCAGTTACTGGGGGATTGGGCTATACTCACTAACCAGCGCTTCCCTTACAGCTCCAGAGGATTACAACGGAGATATTCATTCTCAGTAATGCAGCTCGGCTACAGCCTGGCTACGGAAATAATACATAAATATATTGTAAATAAGATAGCAAGCAAGCAAGCAATCCTAGGATTATAAAAGTACATGAATACAAATAGATAGCAAAGGTCAGGATTATATAGATGCACAGTCAAAAAAAAGCCAAGGTCAAATACCAGAAAACCAAACATTACAAGCTAATCGAGAACTGATACACATGATACAATACTACACACAGACAAATCACACACTGACACAAACACACACTGACAAACTGAACTATCACACACTGCTATACACAAACAATGCTACATGTATAATATCACATTAAACAAACATTGTAAGTACTTTTTTAGTGATATAAGGATTTTTTTTCTCTTATGTCACTCCCTATGATGTCACGTAACATCCGGTGATGTCGAGTCCTGTAATGTCATTTAATGTCAAGAAAGTAAATTCTATCCATCAGCTGCAATTTTGAATATGATATCTTCAGCATCTACATATTGGGGATCATGTATTCCTTATGACACAGACTTAGGTTAGTATCAGCACTTATAAATTGCTTTCAAAGATTAAAGACTCACATTGATTCTAAAAAAACTTGTTTTGTGACATTTCTTTCCATCACTTATGGTACAGTACTTTATGCTCTGTTTCTTGTAAAATCAAATTAAAGCAATGATCAAACACTAAAAAAAATATTTTATATACGTGTACTTACTATTTTAATTAAATCTCAGTTTTAATTATAATACAGGTTAAAAATAATTCTTAATAAATTGAAATACCCACAGTACACATTTTTTAGAAAAATGCATACACAAATTTCATGTCAGATATGAAATACATTTAAATCTGTATAGAATTATCAACATATTAACATCAGTTTGACAATGTGCATAAATTCTGTATGATATTAAAATTCAATAACTAAAAACAATAAACCCTCATCATAAATGCCCCTAATAATGGCCTTATTTTGTTCTGTTGGCAATTTCTGCTGAACATTGACTACTGTTTGGAAAGATAACACTCATATAGTGATCATTACTGATCGTTTTTGACACATATGGCAAAGTGAATTGAATTCATAGATAACCTTGGGATTTTTGCAGGCTCGAGTACCTTTCTGAGAACACAAAGAAGCTTGTGGGAATCACAAACAGTTGCCATTGTGACTCACTTGCTATCTCATTTCTTTCACCTCTTATCTGCCATGTCTTGTTTCTTATCACAGGTGCTCTCTCATTTTTCACTTATTTTTAATGATTTATCAATGACTAGCATTCAGTGCAGTGTTTAATTAACTAGGGGGGAGATGTACAAAAGAATGAAACAGCTTGAAAACAATTTTCACTCCAGTGAGCATCAGATGATGTATCCTACAGCAGGTTATTCTCCGGGAACCACTTAGTAGATTCATTTTCACTGATCAGCCACAATATTAAAACCTCCTGCCTAATATCGCATAAGTCTCCTTCATGCTGCTAAAACAGCTCTGATGTGTTAAGACATTGACTTAACCAGACCTCTGAACATGTCCTGTGCTATCTGGCAGCAGAACCTTTAAGTCCTGCAAATTGTGAGGTGGGGCCTCCATGGATCGGATTTGTTGATCATTCAGCACCTCCCACAGATGCTCAATCAAATTGAGATCTAGGAAATTTGGAGGTCAAAGCAACATATTGAACTTTTTGTCATGTTCCTCAAACCATTCCTGAACAATTTTTGCAGTGTGTATTATCCTGCTGAAAGAGGATACTGGAATCCGGGAACACCACTGCCATGAAGTTGTGTACGTGGTCTGCAACAATCTCTAGGTAGGTGGTATATGTCAAAGTAACATCCACATGAATGCCAGCATCCAAGAACATTGCTCAGAGTATAACATTGCCTCCACCAACTTGTCTTTTTCCCCATAGTTCATTCTACTGTCATCTCTTCCCCAGGTAAAAGACGCACATGCACCCAGTCATCCATCTGATCTCAAAGAAAATGTGATTCATTAGACTAGGTAACCTTATTCCATTTTTACATGGTCCAGTTCTGACACTCACGTCCCAATTAAAGGCACTCTGGCTGGTGAACAGGGGTTATCATGGGCACTCTGACTGGTGTGTGGCTACGGAGCTCCATAAATAGCAAACTGTGATGTAATGTGTGTTCTGACACCCGTGTGATTGGCCCAGACAGGCTATCTTGCACTCCTTACATGCATCAATGAGCCTTGGGCGCCCATGACACTGATGCCCGTTCACCAGTTGTTCTTCCTTTCGCCACTTGTGGTAGGTACTAATCACTGCATACCGGGAATACCCCACAAGTCTTGACATTTTGTAGATGCTGTGATCCAGTCATCTAACCATCACTTTTTTGTCCTTGTCACTGAAGTCTCCCTTCTTGCCCATCTTTCCTACTAACAACACACAATATTCAAGAACTGACTGTTAACTTGCTGCGTAATATACACCACCACTTGACAGGTTCCATTGTAATGATATAATTCATGATATTCACTTCACTTATCAGTGGTTTTAATGTTGTGGCTGATCAGTGTATATATTATTTTCTTAAATGGAATAATAAATAAATTAGGCTGACATTCATTTACATCAGTTCATGTATGGAAACCTATGGAAATAGCACTGTATGAGGGTCTTGAACTGTGAGGCTAAACAGCAGAACCCTGGTAGTTATGGAACTACATTTCCCATGATGTTTTTTGCATTCAAAAAAATGGGATGAGGGAGGCAAGGGTGACCACTGTCACCACTGCTATTTGTCCTCTCATCACCAACATTAGGGGAAAATACAGCATCTACAACCTGTATTCGTGATCAGGGAACCATAAAGTAATAGTATACACAGATGGCCTCCTCTTTGAAGTCTCCCATCCCTCAACTACAATCAAAGCAATTCTATCTGATGGTAAACTTTATAATCTGCATATAAACTCTTCTAGATCCTTAATTTTTCCATCCCACATAGGGCAACGCTCCCTATCTGTTCCATCTTTTTTATTGGTGATGTAATACCCAATTAAAGTGCTTGTTTCCTTGCCCATTAGAGCAAATTATAAGAAAAATGTTCTTGATATACTTCCAAACCTCACATTTCATATCCTTTGTCATCCAAAAGTCTCCAGAAGTTCTGATGGCATTTGGAGAA
The DNA here is from genome assembly GCA_933207985.1 of Pelobates cultripes. Taxonomy (NCBI): domain Eukaryota; kingdom Metazoa; phylum Chordata; class Amphibia; order Anura; family Pelobatidae; genus Pelobates; species Pelobates cultripes. The sequence goes on from OW240917.1 coordinate 187,414,628, forward strand.
CTGTGTTGTGGAGCTACGCCTCGGAGTAGAGGAGTTTAATTTTTGTATAATATTCTGGTTCAAAATAGATACCTTCTTCCCCATACCTCCATTCATGGCAAAATGTGAGGCAGTCTCATTAACACATATCGACTGGGACAAGATTAAAGAACTGACACATTAATGCTCCCCTGATGGCAAGAGTTGTCCTATAAACGTTTGACATATAGGTACTCCTGGTACCTTGCATAAATGATTTCCAACACTCTTAGCTAGCTGTTAACACTGATGAGCAGATGAAGGTAGTCTGCTTCATATTTGGAGGAACTGCCCTGTAATTTAGGGCTTCTGGAATGAAATATATAAGTGGTGGAATGCATATCGAATGATTCTCCCCCTTTTCAGCCTAAGACTCTTTTCTTACACCGTACTGTAGGATCAGTAAAGGCATACAAGAAACATATACGCTGGAATAGCAATAATCCCCTTGTTATGGAGGTAGACTTTCCCTTGGATTTTCCCCAACTGTAAATCGATGGACTCTGTCCAATTCCGATTGACCTACTTTTGGAGCCTTCAACTTTTTGGATGGGGGGATGGCAAGGTACCTATCACATATTTTGTTCCCTCCCCTCCATTTTACCTCTTAGTTCCTTCCTCTCTTTTTTTTCCTCTTTTTTTTTCTTTTTGATTCTCTTTTGATGTATTCGCTCTACTTGATGTAAAAGCCCTCAGTTGGTGTATTCACCCCAAAGGCCTCTTAATACCCACTATTAAGGGTATTTTGTTAGGTGGTAACTGAAGCACCTTATTCTGTGATAAGACGTGTAACTTGGTTGCCACTATCTGCACAATATCAACTGCTGGTCTTTCATTGCTCACATTGTATTGTATTATTATATGTCAATTAACATTTCGTGGAAACAAATAAAAGAATTGTATTGCTGAATAGAAAATTTGACAGCCTGAAATGTTAAAAGAGCAGTAAAACCAGTTTTTGTAAGGGAACTGTGAAGATAACTGAATAATGCTACTTCTTCTTAACGAAACAGTGTGAGCACCACACCAATGTCATAGCAATGACATTCTTATGCTTCCTGGAGTTCTTTGGCTCCATTTTACCTTAAGGAGTTAAACCATTTACACAGTGCCCACTGAAAAAAAATGCGCAAGACATGTATGCATCTTTTATTTCTCAATGGGAAACCAGCGATATGCTCTGTAGAGCTAACCAGATGTTCCTAAAAGAGAAGACCTGAAAAGGGGGTTGTGATTGTGAGTGCCCGGCCCGGCTGGACCAAGGTAAGCTCTCAAACTGTAATGAAATATTTTTTTAACTTACCTTTGGATTGCACCAGAGCACTTGTGGCACCATAAACACTACAGCACGCTGTAGTAGTTGTGTTGCTTGGAGCATTCCTTTAGGTATTCTTATTCTGATACTGATAAAAAGCATTACTACTTGCAAAGAAAAATAAATATCTTGGAAATAGTAAACAAGAAGGACCAATATTTGTTCAAACCTTTTAAACTGTGTAACTAAAACATGTTACATCCACTGTAAGTGTTGTCTATTTACCAGAATACACATTTTCATTTGTTATAAATATGTAAAAAGGCAATCCACACCATCAGGTTAAGTGTTATATATAAATACTTTACCTGATGCCATGGATTGCATTATTGCAATAAATGAAATTTTAAAAAATTCTTCCAATAGAATTCCACTACAAGAGTTAAAAAGACAAGGACATTTTCAGTTATATTTTCGTTTGTACAAGTTGAAAAAAGCTAGCATTATAGAGCTAAAATTATAGAATGATCTAAGTTGACAGATAAATAAATACATTTATTTTTCAGACACATAATTTTTTTTTCTTCCTCAAAATGTGCATTTTTGAATCCATGAGAAAATGGAGTGACTACAGAACCATGGCTTTAAACAAACTTTATTTGGGCGCTTGGCTGACTGGCAATTGTGTGCAATCATTTTAGCTGTCACAGGGTCCAGAGAAATGTGTGCAAACTCTTCCATGAAATGTTTATATTTCATAAACAAAATGATGTGCTTAACAGTCAGAGCAATGGGAGTGTTCCAGCTAATGCATTTTCCAATGTATGTGGCAGATTATTAATGCGCCTCAGTAGCTGTTAATTTCAGTTTGCTGGAATGATTTATGAGGAGGAAAAGAAGAGAGACATAATCTAATTGAGATCAGAACCACTGTTCTAGCAGAAGAACACAACAGGAGGCCCAGTCACAGAAGAAAGATTAATTTCTAATAGGCAAATCATCTCTTAAATTATTATAAACATTACAGTTGACTACTCTTTTGTTGTGCCAATTTGATCCATAAAAAAAAAAAAAACAACGAATGCAACAAAATGTAAAATTTTTTTTTCGTTTTTTTGAAACGAAGAGAATGATTTTGACTTACAGAGTGGTTAAGATGAAGAGGCTAAATAGCAAGGCAGTGAATCCTGATCATTTTCAGAGTAAGCACTTTGAAGCATTTATGCAGTATTATGAACAAGAATTGAAAGATCACGGAAAAATCAATCATGTTGGAAACAAAAAAAAAAAGACAAGTGATGTCTGGCTGATATGCATCAGATCTCAAAGTGTGTCTCACTATCTCCATCTGCCCCTTATTCTCCTTTTCAGTGGTAATTACCGATCTGGAAGGAACGAGGTCCCTGTGTCTCTATCTCATTGTTTATTTATTCCTCTTTATTTAGGATGAGTAAATGTAGATATCAAGGACTTTAAACCACAACAAGAGGATTATTTAGGAGTGCTTTTGAATTCAGTATAGGAATACCAATATGCAATATCATCAACTAATATAGATTTCTATGAAAATTTAGAGAGAAATCATTCTTATTTATATTCATTATGTTTTACTGATGGGAAATGATAGCTCTGTCTGCATGTGTTATTCCCAGCACTATTTCCTCACGCTATTTAAAGAGAATAAAAGAAAGAAGAAGCAAAAAATAAAAAAAGGAGAATAAAACAAAAAACACTCTTTGCCATTGAAATATACATTAATGCTTATTCCAGCCAGTTCTTGTAGTTTGGCTTTACATTTGAAGTTATCTTGTCATTTTCCCTTAATTGCCAGTGGAGTGAACAAATCCCAAAGAATTCTTAGAAGTCCTACATCCTAGTGTGATACCAGCTATGTCTAGTAATTGGTAACAACTTAGCAAATGTAGGAAGTTGACAAAGGAATTACACATTTAGCCCAAACATTTTAATTTGGAATAATTCTTCAGCTCAGGCATTTTAACTAAAATTTACAATATTATACACTCTAATGCAGTTGATCCATTCACGGAACAAAAAATTTTTGCGCAATAAGAAGCCTTTCAGACACATTTTCTGCTGGAATAAAATCTACTGTTTTTGTTTGTTTTGTTTGCTCTTGCAAAACTAAAAATATTTTTTGATAAGGCTCAAACTACATTAAAACCCTCATATTTCATAGGGTTAAATGCATGGCAGTTAGATCGGACCTCTTTTTTCAATTATAAGAAAACTACAGTAACGGATGTAATCCTTATACCCTCCTATAATAAACTGTAAGCATTGTAAATTATGGTGATAACAGCTGGCTGCCAATGAAGTCAACTATTCATTGTATGTTCCTAACAGTGTCTGATGTAAATCAATATGAGCAATGAGCAATCAAGATATACCACCATAGCTACAGACACTCTATAGTTTACAGTAATTTATTGCTGCTGGACAAGGATTCACAATCAGCAATTTCTGTTGACAAAACAAAATATAGGGGTGTTTTATTGTCCTAATAGTATTTTTTAGAGGTAAGGCACAATGCTAAATAAAAATTTGCCAGCTGTTAATTTTGTTCTTTCCTTGATTGTTTTGTAAAATGAACCCATAGCACACCAAATCATTGCACAAAAAACTACTTTATTTGCAACACGTGAATACAGCAGAGTTAAAGTGCTGACATATAAAGTACCAAACAGTACAATTAAAAGAACCATTGCAACTCACTTAAAAAATACTCATGCATAAACCCATTAATGTGATATCAAATACACTGACCGAGCTAGAGACCACAGAAAACACCCAACGTTTTGGCAATATGCCTTCCTCAAGCGGTTTCAAAGTGAATTAAAATTTTTAGGCAAAAATAACCAAACTGGGATAATAAAAAACAGAACTATTCTGTCATATATATTACTGCTCAAATATAAAAAAGCACATTTACCACTTATACATACTCTACTAAGCCTTATGAATAAAGGCTTACTACTTTAGTATTTTAAGAATACTTTTATCTAATGATGCTCTCACACTGTGCTCCCCTGGCTCCACTGTTATATATACTATAGATAACAGTATTCTCAAAAAGCCATTTCCAACATCTATCTGTGCTGCCAAAGCACTGACATTCCTAGTGTAATGAAGACGGGGCGAGTACCCTAGTCTACAGAGCAGAATTAACCATAATGCAACCATAGGCACCCACCTAGGACCCAAGAGTTAGCAAGGGTCCCTGCACCCATGAATTTGCTTGGTGTCATTAATCATCCCCAGGTGAAGAATAAAGAGGGGGGGCAAACTGGTAACGTGCCTATGACCACGTGGGATCTTAAATCTTCTCTGATCGTCTTGAAATCCCATTTCTTTTGATTTAAATAGTACATATGATGTAAAAGGCCTATACATATGATGACTTTACCTCCTCTTAAACATTTTATGCAGACACTCCTGCCTCCAACTAAAGCTTAGCATGTGTGCATATGCATTTCCATTTGCAGACAGAATGGACTATGGCCAGCTGGAAGATATTGATCCCATTATTGACCCATCATTGCTGAAGGATTACCAATAAATCCCTGCGCCAGGTATTGGTTCTTTTGTTGGCTTTATCTTGGGACAGATATATAGGACATTCAGTATTGTTAACATGCATAGCACACAATCATATAGTATTGTCGTCTCATTATATTTTCAACAAGTTGACTTCTCATTCCTTACATCTTTAAATTGATATTCATTAATACAGCTCTTATATTTGCAATACACTGATAAAAATATTTATTCTTAGACTATATATATTTCATGAAAAAATGTAGTTTATTCCCCACCAATACATCTCTACGGACACTGTCTTACTGACCTGTTGAATTAAAACAATTCTACAAAGATATAATAAAAGATGTTGCATACTTATCTTAAGTATCTGGTGATACATTCATTATAAACAAAATTCACGAGAAAAATAACAAAATTAAAATTAAATTGGAAAAGGAAAAGAATATAGCTTGAAAGAACATTTTAGCGTTAGAAATACAAACACCTGTTTAGGTGCCGTCCCCCACATGAGGATTTAAAAGGTAACTTTTACTTATGTTATATCCCTCAGCGAGCTGGTCTGGCCATGGGCACTGCACATCCTTGGCTAAGATCATCAATATTGACTAAATTAGCAAAAGGTCGCACTGCGCCTATCAAATGCTCTCTGTGAGAAGCATTTGATAGGATAACGGAGTTTGACTCTGTAATTGCAGAGAAAACGTCTCTAGTGGCTGTCAGGAATACAGCCACTAAAGGTGAAAACCACAAAACTGTAATATTTTACATTGAAGACTTAAAACGACAGGGTTAATGTATGCAGACTTCTTCAGTCAATCTGAGATGAAGTGGCCTTTAAATAGGAAGTGTCACTTTTATTTCTGACAGTTTAGTTTTGACTTACGTTAGTAAATGATATTGATATTACAACAAAGCACATTATTAATATTTTTTTCCTTTTGTCTGCAATATTTATTGTTGTATGTACCTTTGAGGAGCATATAGATCCATAGAATTGACCCATATAATTTATAGCCTCCTTTTATAATCTTGAGTAGAAGAAAAATATAGTAAGTAGATCTGCCCTTTTCCATACATTTTAATCTGAGACAACGGATATCAATTTTATTTATTCATCAAGCTAATCTGATCGGTGAATCTGTATAGACAATTTAATTATTAATGATGGAAAGCTATGTAATAAAATAGATTTATTTTTTAAATGAATTGGCAAAGGTATAGTTTGTTTGTTAGGTGTATATTTATAATGTGTTTCATTTTATGGTGATGAAGTATTTTTAATGAACATTTATTGATTAATTGATAGTTTACTCATATGAATTGATAAATGAATTATTTATGTACGTGTGACTTATTTATCGACATTGTATTTATTTACGTCACATTAATGCATTGTATTACTATATCATGTGTTAAGTGATCAAGAATGATATTCATTATGTACATGTTTCAAATATATATTTATTGGTCGTAATAATTTATTTGTGATCTTTCATGAAATTAATCCACTCAGATTGTAATACCATAAGCATGCATCAGACTTGTATATATGACATCTCTAGCTATTTTGTGAAATCTCCAGCTATTTCCCCATAGATGCTCCCTAGTCCCGTATAAACTATGGATCTGATTGGAGGCTGACCCTTTGGAGGTCACGTGAGTGCACAAAAACGCATGCTGTTTTTGCGTCCTAGGAGACATGGCGGACATCCCTAGTTAAGCTGATTCTGTAAGCAATATTGTTAATCACACTAATTTAATTGCCATTTGCATTTGTATAATTGTGGATATATATGTGCGTTTTAGTAATGGATATTAAATTTGATACAGTCCACATAGCGTAGTGGACACGTTATCATCTTGTGTGCCGTTTTCAATTAAAGCGTGCATATCCCATTTGGAGGACTTGGGTCCTTTTATGCCTTAGAATATATTCTCCCTCTATCTACTGTTGCCCCGGTGAAGAGCTTGCAGTCACTATCTTTGTGGAAAGGAAATGATTTTGAAACATATCCTTGGATTAAAGGAGAGTGTAAGCAAATTTACTTTTGCGGTCACCTTTCTATGATGTCATGATGGGCGTGTTCTTCCTCTAATCCAATCTGTAAGCATGAAGGCTACAGGGCTATGGATAGGAAATCATAGACATAACTATGCACCATAATGTCAATAGTCAGGTACTGACCTATACATTTTCTGCCAAAATAGCCTTGCTAGGTTGAGGAATGTCTCCAACTTGGCAATTTTGACCTAAATTATTAAATTCCTGCAAGTTCAAGGTTTAGTGGTACTCCAGATATTGTGGACTACATCTCCCATAATGCTCTTACAGCCATAAGGTTACCTATCCCTGGTTTAGTGAATAACCCTGATAAAGTTATTCACCAGTCCTCAAATCATCAGGGATTCACTTAGGAATTGCAAATTTTAGACAAAATATGTGAACTGGATATATTATCCTACTCAGCCAGGTTTCCTTTTACGTTTTTCAGTTTGGATATATTGGCCTAGAATTTGCAGTTCACTGGTGAATTCCTAACAATTCGTAGTTTAGTCAAAACTCTGAACGGGTATTTGAAAATATTTGCATTGGACGCCACACTGTGCAAAAATAAAATTCCTTTTACTTGATACATATTGAAATTAAGAAAAAAAATTAAATTAAGTTAAAAAAAACACACAGCTCAAATATTAGTTGTTTCATACAAGTAATTATTTCCCAATTTAAAGCACAATACAGGTTTTCCTTTTCAGACAAAAGATGAGCACACAGATTGCATGAAAAATGAAATTTAAATTTCAACGAGTTTCCTGCACCTCGTAATGCCTGTAGATTATGCAATTGAGATTTTTTGTACATTTCTCACATATCTATAATATGAGAACTATTCGCAAGAGTAAAATTATTCCATATAAACTCTAAAATATTGCAATCCTCCCATTATTTCTGGAAATGTTCCATTTGAACAAATAAAGCAAGCTAAAACTATGCAAATGTAAAATGTAATATATTTATATAATTTGAAATTGTATGTTTCTCCAAAAAGCATTCCATATACAAAATTGCAAGCTATCCATCACGTTTCATATAAATGTTATACTATTCTTTTTAAAACAAAAACGTTCTTGGGTGAGAAGGGGTTAAACATTTCTTCTATAAAAAATTTTTAGCCCTGGAATATAGTTTCAAGAATATGTGGTGGTACAGATAATGACAGTAGCAAAATTGAAAGATTTATCTACCTTATAAAACAAGTCCAAGATTGTATTTTGTTAACAAAAATTTAGCATTTTTATGTGTTACTACATAAATAGTTTGTTAACAGACATGTTTACACAGTGTGAATACCTGTATTAAACATAGCTAACAGCTATTAATTATATTACAATATATACAATAATGTGCATTTGCTGTTTTTTATGTAAATTATGCTAGAAATCCAATTACTATGTTCTGAGATTGAAAAAAATTATATTTAAATTTGGTGCCATATATTTTTTAAATCTAACAATGGTTAAAATTATATTAGTAGTTTTGTAGTCTACTTTATAATCATCTTTAGAATATTTAGAAATATTTTATTTTGTGTTTTACTGAAATTATATTTTAGTATTGCTCCTAATGCAAGTACTTCCTTAGAAATTGAAACATACTACATATGCCACAAAATCACTCTAGACTATCCGTGATGATAAAAAAAACAAAAAAACAATTTGCACTGAACCTTTCTGTTTATTGAACCAAATGTTTTAATTGATAATCCGTTTAGATAGTTTCGTTTTTGTGACGGAACCTTGCCACAATAAGATTTTTAGCCCTTATTTGACTTTCATTCCCATTATACAAAGCTTTTTACCAGTAAAGAAATATGAGGCAATTAATTGATTTGCTTTCCCAATTGGGAAATAAATATAAAGCAATTTTAGATATATGTCTTCTTAATAATAGATACTACAAAGCCCTGGCTAAGATGTGTCCTTTAGTGGCTCAGAACACCTGCTCAGCGTGACACCCACTAAATATTTTAGTGTATGTCCCGTCTGTGGCTTTTAGAAATAAGTTGGGTAAAGTCTATTGTTGTTTTATGCAGTGATCTAATTAACCTTTTGCTAGAATTAAAATGACCTTGGATTGCATTGTGACCTAAAACGCTTAACGTTGTTGACTTTTAACAAGCTTTTTAGGATGACTGGGAGCAGCATCTGCTAAAATGGGCAAAAGGTCGAATCCATTAATTTAGATGAGATTCAACATTGTCCTGGACTCACTTACAAAATAGGAAAGTGGTGGAGGGAGTAGGTACTGTATCCAGAAAAAAAAACAGACTTTGACAGATTTCCAAAGCAAGTCATTGTTTCGTCAATAGGGCAGACTGGAACAACAGCCAAATGTATGTGATTGCCAAGTGATGTCTCATACTGGCTCTTTTATTTCTATGAGGTTCTTATAACACAGTATGTGTAGTCACAAATGCAATATATGACTAATTTATCAATGTCCCAAGTGTATAGATGCCTGCTTTGTTTTGTGAAACATAACTGTCACACAAATGTTTTAATTTACCATAATAACATTTTGAAATACTAATAACTGTATAACAATTATAGAAATATTTAGAAGGAAAAAAATGGAAAAAAATAAGCATTTGTTGTTAAGTACCTTTGTCTATTGAATCTATGATATTTTAATTAATACACATTTAGCAGGTTTTTGTTTGTTTGTTATAAATCTTGTCTCGGGAACTGTATGTGGATAACATCATTCAGATTTCCACAGGTGTCTAAACTCACAATTGGAAGTTTGACATCAGCATTTCCTGTGTTCTTAATAATTTATTTATGAACAAAAAAATGTTCTTTAGTGCTACGGAAATCCATTAATCAATAAAAACATTCACAGATTGTGTCGTTATTATAAGGCACTAAAGTGAGAATTCAAACTGAATTAAAAATGGCGAAAATAGCCAAACCAGAAAAATTCTCTAAGTAAGCAATGCATCCAGTTCGGGTACCTTGTGGTTAAATTTGTGATTTACTTTAATTATATTTTTTATTTACTTTGAATTATAAATTTTGTGAAAAACCCTGTTTGTATAAAACATTCTTTTCAACATCTGCTTTGTCTTCAAAATTTAAAATTGCTTTTTTATCAACATGATTTACACAATGATTAGAAAAAGTAGATGGAGATTTCCATTTTATTCTATTAAAGGCTCCAAGAGATGGTTTAAATACAGTTTGTTGAGATGCAAAAAGTAGGGCCGTGACTAACCATGCTTTTGTGTTATCTTACATAAATATAGCTTTTAAATGGTAATAATGATAATTGAGATGGTATACCCTGGGTCTTAAGACATGTTGCCCTCTTCCAAATGAGTATGAGAAACAGAACAGAGTTTGCTATACAGTTTTGGCGATTTGTCTTCAAAGGGTTCAATAATTATCCATGCAGATATTTGCAATCAAAAGTAATAGGGTTGATGCTCATATGGTTAAATGTATATATAAAAATCTCTTGGGCAGCAGAGTAGGTTAATGTTCTGTTTCATGTCTCTACGTTATTGGCTCAGGTCAAGTTAGATAGCATAGGTTGGGAAACAAGATTCAGGTGTATTTAGGAGTATGAGAATTATTACTTTTTTAAGTGTGATGAATAAGTACAATACTCCAGTATCTCAGTCATAGAAATAATTCCCATTAAAGTTAAATGAGTCTTTCATCCTTCTAAAATACCATGAACTAAACAAACGAAATATACCAAAAAACTAAATATACCTTTCCTAGTTAAATACTTTGATATTAAGAGACATAGACAGACAGATAGACATATATATATAGATATGTAGCTATATCAAGGCTCAAAATGTCTACTCACCACTAGTCTTTGGCCACTAAAATTGTAGCTAGGACAACTGGAAATTCACACTAGGTGAGTGTGCCATGGACCATCAAGGCTCACGGTGGCAAGTATTTTTTAAGGCCTCGCTAGTACTGTACTATTCAAACTTTTAAACCCTTGTTACATGCACACATATATGTGTATATACACACACTGCTGATAATGAGCCAAGATATAGTATCAGGTTAAGATTTACTAAACAAAGCGTATACAACATTTAATCATATTTTAGATATTGCTCAGAAGTTGTATATATTAGATCTGAGCATGTGGAAATGTGCCTGTTTTTCTGAACAGTCATTGAATAACCTACAGTGAATAACGTGAAATCTGGGTCAGTAAGACACATATAACATGAATATATAGCCACAGAGAACTGGCAAGTAAATTGACAGAAATATTGTTCCTTATGCCAGAGATCATCAAAGATTAAAAAAATCTATATAGTCCATTAACGTAACTAACTTCTACTTTTACTCCTTTTTTTAAATCTCTTAAAAATTATTAATTGAAATATCAAGCAGTAAATCAAACAAATGCATATTACCACTGAAGCTAATTTATTAAGAAGCTGAAATCTAGAGAAATTAAATTTAAAATAACAAACTATACTATGGTGAGAGAATAAAATGCAGAGACAAGTATATTGGTTGCTGATACTGGGACGAGGAAAATGTGACTAAAAAAACTATATTTTTTTCATTTGTCAACTTAAAAAACATGCCATCGTGTATTAAAAGTTTTTCTTTCAGAAAATAATTTGCTGACTACTTCACCATTATTAACCAGGATATTTGACCTCCTATCTCGTATGCTATAATTCAAAAGAAAAAAAATGTGATAAATAGAAAAAACTAATATTTTAATGAAAAACCAACTGGCAAAAAGTGCTTTAAAAAAGTGCCATTTTTATTATTTCACAAAACATGACATCATCCTACTTACCACATCTGTCCTGGACAATGTCAGACATTCTAATAACATTTGATTAGTAAATGCTTATTTCTATCTATTTTATTTATTATTTGATTATATAATGATAGTAGAAAAGAAGCTGAATCATATATAGTGTGAATAGGAAATGTGTCATATAAATGTAAAAACAATAAGTAAGTACACCCATTAGATTTCAAGGGATATTAAATATTAAGGCATCCTTAAACATAAATGTTAACATCCAAAATGGTGTCATCTTGTAGCATTCCTTGGCTTTTTCCATCCAAATTGAAGGAATGCTGAAATGCTCTTAAAGGATTCTATAGTCTACATTTTTACAATAATCACAATAGGAGGTAACAATAAAATAACAGTACACTACAATAAACAGTCAATGAGAAGCAACTAATAACACAAATAGACCTGTTGTTATTCTATGCCTTATTGCTGAGCCATCTAAGTTTTGTGAGTGCGAATATTTAACTTTTTTATCATTCATACTGCAGGTCTTGTTTTGTATTATTCTCTTTTATTTGATATATATAACTCTCAACATGTTCTCCTCGAAAATTAATGCAGCTAGTTGCGCATGCAGTTAGTTGCGCATGCAGGTTACTTCTATAGTTGTGGTTTTAGGTAGGGATGTGCATGGGCAAAAAATTTGGTTCGGCACCTCCAAAATTCGGGACTTCGGCACTTCGGTTCAGTTCAGCACTATATGAAATTCAGGACTTCAGCAATTCGGACATTGGTGAGCATCCCTCTCTGCCACCACAACCACTTACACATCTGGAGGGTTACCTTACCCCCACCCCTAAACTACCCCTAACACTAACCCTACCCCTAACACTAACCCTACCCCTAACCTTAATCCTAGTTTGGTTAGGGGTGGGGTTAAGGGTAGAGTAAGGTTAGGGTTAGGGCAGGATTAGGGGTAGGGTTAGGGATAGGATTAAGGGTAGGGTTAGGGGTAGGGTTAGGGTTATGGTTATGGTTGGGGTAGGGTTAGGTGTCCGGACTGCCACCACAACTAATTACACATCCATAGCGCTCACGAAATTCGGCACTTCAGTTCGGCACTTCCGAAATTTGGCAGTTTCAAAATTCGGCACCTCAGCAATTCGGCAATTCGGGACGTTGGCAATTTGGAAGCAGAGGAACATTACATTTGGAACTAAATGAATTGCACATGTCTAGTTTTAGGTCTGTGGTACCTTTGTACTGGAAGTGTGGCAGTTAATGTTACCTAACGGTTTTGGATATATTTGCCCTTTAGAGATCACAATGTATATCTAAAATTCACATTATTACAGTGTTGATTGTGTCATAATTTCCAAGAGTGTTTGAAAGATTAGGAGCTAAAGCAAATGGCATCCAATGGCTTATGTTATTTATTTGTGACAGGGGATGCAATTTCTATGAATTATATTTTTAGCAACTTAATTTAACAATATGGGCCTCACTTTATCTTGTAAAATTTAGTGGTATTTAGTTTAAAATGTCAACAATATCTATGTTGTTAAAAAAAAAAGTCAGTCAGGTCAGGAAAAATTCAGTGATATAAATTTTGAGCACCAAGAAAAAAATCTAATACACATTATTAAATGAAGACTATACTAAAAATCTACTAAACATGTAGAAGGCTAAGTCCTACCATCGTATTTAGTAGATGCACATTTGAGAAGCTCCTCCAGCCTGTGCAAAATGTTGACTCATATTGAAATTTTGGCATTCAAATGGACACTACCCAAATTTTGCAGGGAAACCTTTGGGAAAATCTCAAATGTTTTTATAACTGTTGACTGGGAGCCTTTCTGACAACCTTTATACTCTGCAGGCAAGAAGGAAGATGCTGACACCAGCTCTCCCCAATGGTTTCAGTAACTAATTGTGAGCTTACATAGTTCCCCTGCTTTCCCCCCTTGGGCCAGTAGGAGATATCGCTGTCCAGAGAGTCTGGCAGTACCTAGTAAAGTGGGTATTCATCTGACCCTGAGATTTGGTTGCAACAGTACAAGCCTTAGCTCTCCCACCCATGTTGGACTCCAAGTTAGCTGTAGACTGCTTACTTGCACTTTCTGCAGACAATATCATCATGATCTATCCATGAAATCTCATCCTCCATGTTAGAGCCCTAAGATGACAAGCCACAGCAGTCCTGCTAAGACAGGAAAGCAGGGCCGGGCTGGCCCACTGGGATACCGGGAAATTTCCCGTCGGCCCGTCGGCACCTGGGGCCGGGCAAACAGCTGTCTGTGCTGGATGGCCGCAGGGGGAGCTCTGATGGTGGCAGCTGGGGGAGCTATGCTGTCTCTGCTCCCCCGCCCTTGTGCACTAGCTAATGAGACCGGGGCCGGAATATGATATCATATTCCAGCCCCGGTCTCATTAAGCTGCGCTGTGGGGAGCAGAGACAGCACAGCTTCCCTTGTGGCACCATCAGAGCTCCCCCTGTGGCCATCCAGCACAGACAGCTGTCTGCCCACATGTAGAAATTATGTGTGTAAGTCTGTCAGTGTGAGTGTGTGTGTGTCTTTCATGGTGTGTGTGTGTCTGTCTGTGTCATGTAATGTGTGTCTGTCTGTGTCATGATGTGTGTGTGTCTGCGTCATGGTCTGTCTGTGTTGTGGTGTGTGTGTGGTGTGTGTGTCTGTCAAGGTGTGTGTGTCTGTCTGTGTCATGTAATGTGTGCCTGTCTGTGTCATGGTGTGTATGTCTGTGTCATGTGGTGTGTGTGTCTGTGTCATGGTGTGTGTGTCTGTCATGGTGTGTGTGTGTCTGTCAAGGTGTGTGTGTGTCATGGCATGTGTGTGTCTGTCAAGGTATGTGTGTGTGTGTGTCATGGCATGTGTATGTCTGTCAAGGTGTGTGTGTATGTGTCATGGCATGTGTGTGTCTGTCAAGGTGTGTGTGTGCCTGTCAAGGAGTGTGTGTGTGTGTCTGTCTGTCATGGTATATGTGTGTGTCATGGTGTGTGTCGTTCATGGTATATGTGTGTGTCATGGGGTGTGTGTGTCTGTCATTGTATATGTGTGTGTGTCTGTCATGGTGTATGTGTGTGTTTTAAAAAAAGTGTTTTTACTCCCCTTTCTGCCCTCGACTGACCCTGCCTCTATCCAATGCTTTGCCATAGGATTGGCTGCAAAACGTTACACCAATCAGCATCTCCTCATAGAGATGCATTGAACCAATGTACATCTATGGGGAACGTTCAGCGCCTCCAGAGCGTGGAGGCCCTGAATGTAGGTGCTGCACACTGTGCTGCACTGACACAGGAAGCACCTCTAGTGACCGTCACTATTGTCACTAGGAAGCAATGTAAACACTGCCTTTTCTCTTGCATGTGTGTGTGTGTTTTTGCCTGCTAGTGAGTGTGCTTGTTTTTTATGTCAATGAGCTTATGTATATCAGTGAGATTGTTTGTCTATGAGGCTGTGTATCAGTGAGCTTGTGTGTGTCAGTGAGATTGTCTGTGTCTGCATGTGAGTATGCTTACTGTATAATTAAACGTTTTACTCTGAAAGGACCAATATTTTATATTATAAAAAGCAATATATATTTGATATATATATATATATATAGATATATTTGAAATTCATATAATTACTCAATCATCTGGGGTGGCAAGACATAGCCTTATATATTACATGCGACAATATATGGCGCAATGACTTATGGGGCTGGCATATATTTTTTTTCCAGGGCTGCTTTCTATCCCCAGTCCGGCCCTGCAGGAAAGGTGCAGTAACACCATTTACAACAGACTCAACCTACTTGTACCATAGCCTACCTCAAACCCCAAATAGATGTTGCCCTCATTGGGACTTCTGATCACAGAGAAAACTCTACCAAAGATGATGCCTCATAAATTGGGTTCAATTAATTTAGGGGCCTGTTAATCAGAGTGTGAAAAGTAAATCAGTGCTTATAAAGTTTGTGTCATGTTCCCAAATCCCTGTCTGGCTTTGGATTGCTGTCTGGCCTTGGACTGGTGGATACCTTGTCCTGTCTACATGTGATATAGCTACATATTCATTAGTGCATTGTAAGTCCCGGACACAATGCCTCCAAAAATACTACAAGGCACCTCACCATTAGGGATTGGCTGATTAAGGATTATTCTGTTGTCCAGAAGTAAGTTCTAGTCAAGGAATGCTTACACTCCATAATAAATACTTGAAGTGTTTGGTTAAAACATGCCCTGAACATACATAAGAGACCTTTGTAGATTATTGGATTTTTAGACTTTTTTATTTCTATATATTATGTTCTTTTACACTTTCTCTGAGAATTTATCTGCCAGTTAATGCATGAGTATTTAAATTTTTCTACTGCGCTATACCATATTTTTATCATATATTAGACGCATACATACATTAGGTGGAGCATATATTGTTGAGTAAACTGGTTTAGATGGATCTGTAAAAGTATAAAGGTAAAAGCAAATAGTGCAATACTGCCAAGATAAGTAATATACTCGTCAATAACAAAAACAGCATCACTCACAAGCGTGGCACCAATAATATCATTTGACTCAGATGGTATATGCAGGTGGACAATAATCAGGATGTCCAACTCCTTCTCCATCAGCAAAATGGAAGAGGCACACAAAGTTCTTGCTTGAAAGGACCTTTATTATATTTGAAGTAAAAACATAAATACACTAAAAATATAAGTAACATTGGTACCAAATGGTCCCGAAATATTCCAGTAATGTCCAATATGCTGTCCAAAATGCATTATGCCGCCTCACTGGGGTTTCCTCAGTTCCTCCACAACCTAAGATTATCTACAGAGGAGCAATAAATCTGAAACAAACCTTAGTGGAAAGTAATCTCCACTAAGGTTTGTTTCAGATTTCTTGCTTTATACTTTTACAGATCTAAACCAGTTTACTCAACAATATATGCTCCACCTAATGTATGTATGAATGAATTAGTATTGTTTTTGTGGGGTTTTGGGGATTCCACTTAGGTGTTAGAGCTGTTTGTTGTGAACTAAATTTTGATTGTATTTTAATTAAGTGTTCTTGCATAGCAAGACCACTTATTGTTATCTCACATATATATTATTATTCTTATTATAGCCAAATTTGCCACCCTAACTCCTCCCACAGTTTTTACACTACATAGACAAAAATTTACCAAAACGTGCAGATTGTTCCCGATCGGATTGCTATTACTTTGTGGAACGTTTCGCCGAATGGTTCACGGAATATCATCGTTCTTGTGGCGAAATTTGTCCCATAGGAATGAATGGCAAAGCTAGAGTGGGAGCTGGCAAAAGCTGAAAAATCAGGACATGATTTCTAAACTGCCACCACTCCCTTATTTTCAGGCTCACCTACACAAATCTTATATCAAAACGTTCAGCTATCCCTGCTGCCACTAAACATGTCAACGGCTAAGCCATAGTCCTGCTAGTTTTCACAATATAATCATTTGTTTGCAACTAACACGTCCATTGACATTCATTGAAACTTCACTCTACAAAGCTCAAATTTGAAGTGCAATTTCTAAACTGCGACTGTGCCTTCATTTTTAATACTTCAGAGACATACTATGCATCAAAATGTAGGTCTGGGTCTTGTGATTCTCACAATATAAAGCTCTTCACTGTAGGATTTAAAATACGACCGTTTGAAGATGGCAACCGCCAGAATACTCTGACCTGTGCCAGGCTGCAGCAGCAAGTGATGTCATAGACAGGGCCTTTTGAACACCTGCTAATGTTTTTATAAATGTATGGTTTAATGTAACTGTGCAACAACGTTGCCATTAAATGTGCTATATAAATGATAACAGTTACTCCGCCCACTCCAGTTGTATACTACTGGTGGAGGCAAGAACACTTCACACAATTTCCCCAGAAATTGTAGCTTTTCTAGTTATGAATTGAAATATATTAAAATAATATTTTCATCCTGATGACATGATAAATTTCTATTTCAAAATGTTTATTTAAAAAAACAGGTTCCATACATGAAAATACTAAACAAAAAATAGAAAAACACTGCTAACCCAGCAGAACAGAAACAAAAGCGCTACTCACTTTTCGGAATTGTTCGGATAGCCGTTGCTGGTTTAGGTCCCCAAACATATAAAGTGTTAACAGTAAGTGGTGTCCCTCAGGGTTCTGTTTTGGGACCAATTCTATTTAACACATTTATAAATGATCTTGAAATAGGCATTGAAAGCCATGTATCAGTGTTTGCAGATGACACAAAACTTTGTAAAGTAATAAAATGTGAGCAGGATATTGCTTTGCTGCAGAGAGATTTGGATAGATTGGGGGACTGGGCACTAAAATGGCAGATGAAATTTAACATAGAGAAATGCAAAGTTATGCACTTCGGGGTTAAGAATGCACAAGCAACTTACACACTAAATGGTAGTGAATTAGGGATAACCACACATGAGAAGGATTTGGGAATTGTTATAGACAACAAATTAGGCAGCAATATGCAATGTCAATCTGCAGTTGCTAAGGCCAGTAAGATTTTGTCATGTATAAATAGGGGCATAAATTCTCGGGATGAAAATATAATTTTGCCTCTTTATAAATCGCTGGTAAGACCACATCTTGAATATGCTGTGCAAATTTGGGCGTTTGTTCTAAAGAAGGATATCATGGCACTGGAGAGGGTCCAGAGATGAGCTACAAAATTGATAAAAGGAATGGAGCATTTTAGTTATGAAGAAAGGTTAAAAAAATTAAATCTGTTTAGTTTGGAAAAACAGCGCCTGAGAGGGGATATGATAATTTTATACAAATATATTCGGGGCCAGTACAAACCTTTATCTGGAAATCTATTCATAAACAGGGCTATACATAGGACACAAGGTCACACATTTAGGCTGGAAGAAAGGAGATTTCATCTAAGGCAAAGAAAAGGTTTTTTTACAGTAAGAACAATAAGGATATGGAATTCTCTGCCTGAAGAGGTGGTTTTATCAGAGTCCATACAGATGATTAAACTGAAATTGGATAAATACTTACAAAACCATAACATACAGGGATATAACTTCTGATTAGTGGGGTAATAGCTGCTTGATCCAAGGAGACATCTGACTACTATTTTGGGGTCAAGAAGGAATTTTTTCCTAGTTTGTGGCAAAATTGGAAGTGCTTCAGACTAGGTTTTTTGCCTTCTTTTGGATCAACAGCAAAGACATATGTGAGGAAGGCTGAACTTGATGGACGCAAGTCTCTTTTCAGCTATGTAACTATGTAACCATGTAATTCATCAAATAGCAATATAAGTAATAAAAATTAGTGAATGTTGACATTATTCACAAAGTATTTTATATTTTATTATATTTTGGTACTAAATCATTGATGCGATTCACCAGTTGCAGTTTTAAACAAAAAACAACCTGTTTTAACTTTTGTTATCACTAAAGAGTGCATATGTCAGTAGAGTAGGATAATTTTAAAACAAAATAAAAGAATGTAGGTGCATTATTCTTTATGATACACAAACTTACAATTGGGCTATACCTACAAAACAATTAGCTCAAGAAAACATTAATGAAATAATAAAATAATGTACAGAGCGGAGATGTCATTCTCTTTCTGATATGACATGATTGACCATAGCTTTCACAAATAAATATCACCATTTCTATTACCGTCAGGATAAAACATTGAAAAATCACCTGTAATTTGTGTTAACTTTTTTGTTCGTTTACATTTGTATTAAGAAAAACAACAACAACAAAAAAAAAAAAAACAGCCAAAAGGCACATATGGTTAATGAAGAGAAAAAATAAAAATGTTGTCTAATTTCTCCTTTTCCCTTCATGTTTTCATTAGGCTGCCTGCCAGGTGACTGAGATTAGAATAAGGATCGACCGTGTTCTAAGATGGAGGTGACCTATTGCAGGATAAAGATGTACATATTATTACCTTTTAATTTATTTTTTAGGCCCCATCATTAAATCTTTGTTAAATATAGCAAATATAAGCAAACAGAACAAAAATTCCTGAGAAATGACAGTTCCACTTTAAGTCTTATTCATAAGGCATCTGTTAGAAACAGATACAATTTCTTCCCATGCTGTATAATTTGGAAACTATATAATTAATATTTGGCTTTTGTGTAGCTGTACACATTACCCAAACCCATTTGGGCACTGAAATAATCATTCCACTCAGGCAATCATTCTGCCGACTGCTTATGTTAGCTAACTGTTTAAATGCCTACATTAAGTTCATCCAATTATCATTTGTATCAGTTACTTTATCATAGGAAAAGTCGGATCACAGATTTGAATGCAGAGGAATGTGCACAATCTTATTTATCAGAAAGTTGTATGAGAAGAGCACAGGGCTTTTAAAAGTCAGATCATGATGCAAAAGCCATTTGTAGTACATTAACATAGTACATTAACATTTGCAAGGCACCAATTATTTTACATAATCAATACAACCAAGTGCCTTTTCCTTGAGACCTCGTGTTTATTAACATCAATTCCACACAAGTCACTTTCCATCAAGAGCAAAACCGATTTTCTTGTCCTATATATGCTCTCAAGATAACCTTAATTCCCCATAAAATAAATATATGTGTGTTTATTATAGCGATTTTGTTTGTGCCTCTAAGTGAGTGGAATTTAATCTTAGCTGTGGCTAGGAAACAAGTCTCTAGAGTAATAGCTCAGAATTTTACTATGGGGATTTTTTTTCATCATTATTATTTTTGTTTTGTTTTTATTTATTTTATTTATTTATTTATTTCAAAAATTGCTATTTATGATGTGATGCATTTGAGCGCCGAACGCACTAGGTGCGTTATTCATTGGGTACATTTGTCAGAACATGTGTGCGTATAAGAAGTTAATAATCCGTATTAAATTAATGACACCATAAGGAAGAAAAATATCCCATACATGGAGCTATGATGGAAATTGCATAGTTTGATAAACCTATGGAGAGAGGCATAATCAGATGAGGCATTAGCCTATTCTGTCTTATAAAATTACATTTTCTGGAAAAGTACTTGTACACAACGTTGATTTTATTAAAACAAATTAATTCAGTCATTAAGAAATCATAAGGCAAGTGTCTCATAAGTCAGGACCTCCAGTGTAACAAATTGATTAAATGACTGTGTAATAGTCTCTTTAAACAAATCTAGTGTAACAAGTTAATAGATCTGCTCAATTACCATGCTGGGGTGATGAGGATTTGGGCCTTGCTTTCATTAAATCTGTAAGATTGTTCTAGCTTTTTTTAACCTCTTGAAATTGATTGGTGGTATGGCAATTAAAATAAAGAAAAGCAAAACTGATGTTTTTTGGTGACAATGATCGGTATTCACAATCTATGTGTATATAGAAACATGGATAGATAGATAGATAGACAGACAGACACATATACACCACAAAAGTATATAGTATTTACAACAAGCAAGTGATTTACAAAATATTTACTGGCAATTAGGTTTATGTAATAAAAAATGTGTGGTTTTCAGTAGAACGATTTGATGTTATTGACAACTGTATATATTATTATGACTAAAGAATCCAGCTTTCAGAAGAAAAGGGAGACATTCAGTTAAATATTAAATTAAAGTCAAAATGTCTGCCTGTTCCTGGAGGCCTATTTAAGTTTATACTGTTATATTACTGTTTTTAAAGTTTTTCTACTCAATAATCTACGCTTATACCAGTGTCATGAATGGTAAGAAAATCGCCTGGCATACAAGGCTAATTTAATCTTTCTACACTAATATAGTGGCTGTATGTGTAAAAATGGTGGTGTCCCTGTTATCTTGATGTTGTCCTGTTTTCTTCCTATACAACACATATATAGCCACACAATGAATATATTCCTAGTCAATCAAATCTTGACTTTGTATCTAGTTACCCTTGGGTAGCCAAAATCTAGGATATGCACCAGTTATCTGTAGGTGTCAATATTGTCCACATAATGGTATGTTTCAACTTCATCTGACTTCTGCTTGTTCTTCAGGCCAGTAACTGGATAAATCTCCTACATACCTTAAATGTGGTTATTTCAGAAGAAAATCCCTTAGACCTACACAGTCTTTGGTTTATAGCTGGTTGTTGTGACTTAGGAAAGATAACACCTACTATTGTCCATAGATATTTTTAATAAAGGTGCTGAGGGCCATCCCTTGACTGCTGGGTTTTTGGGCTGTTATTTCTAACTTAATTGGGTTAGTGAGGAGAAATCCAGCAAGAGAAGACCAACTGTTCCAACGTAACCCCTTCTTTGTCATCAGCTAGATTTGGGCATTCATGTACAGTTATAAGAAATATCAGATACACTTGTCACCTGGTGTTTATTTTTGCTCTTGTACTGGTCACCTGTAAATGGCAGACACACTATGGAAGGACTAGCTGTCTGAGTTTACTTTCCACTGCCAATGCTGCAGTCCACGGATTGAGCCTCACAGGGCTCTGTCCCACAAACAGAGCTGATAGAGGCTTCAGTGTGTCTGTTAATGACAAGATTTGAATCTTTTCTTTTTAAAAAATTCATCTGTATGTGTAATGTATGAAATATGAATGCCATTTACTATATATAGCTAACACAGACCGCCATCTAAAATTCTTTGATACACTTTTAAAATGCTTTTTTTTTTTTCAAAATATAAAAAAAGATAGATAGATAGATAGATAGCAAAATAAAGTTGATGTTTCAGTTCCCTAGGGTACTTTCATTAGGACAATAAAATATATATCACAAAATTTCAAAATCTTAAAATATGTTTTAAAATATCAAACCATTTAAAAAAATTATCCAAAAGTATTAAATCAAGGCCATAGTCACTCACATAGGCTTTCATAATTGTTTTCACTTGAAATGTGTATGGCCTCGAGCTACCCATCTTTGCTGAAATCCAACTGTGCAATCAGTAACCCCATAAATGTATGGGATGGCCCTACCGGTCTCCAGATAAGCCCGTTGGTTACATGCGGCACCTGGAAGTTTTGAGCTAGGCCTGCATAATAAAAATAATAATATTCATAGTTTAGTTGAAGAAAGATAGTGGGTAAAGTCTTGGCGATTGCAGGTCTATGCGACCTATTTACAATGTGACTCCATAATTTTTTGCCATATCACAACGTTTGTGTAATTGGGCCAGATCCATAGGTGTGCGCAGCCTATTGCATTAGGGTGTGCACCCTAAAGCACAAACACACGCCGCGCGTGTGTGTGTGTATGTATCTATATATATATGTATATATAAATATATATATACACACACACACACACACACACACACATACACTGCTGTGTGTGCTGTTAGTGTGCTGTGTGCTGTTAATGTGATGTGTGTGTGAGGGTGCTGTTAGTGTGATGTGAGGGTGTTTGTGTGTGTGTTTGTGACTGTGCTGTTTGTGTGTGAGGGTGTTTGTGTGTGTATGTTTGTCCTGTGAGGATGCTGTTTGTGTGAGTGTCGTGTATTTGTGAGGGTGCTGTTTGTGTGTGTGTTTGTGAGGGTGCTGTTAGTGTGCTGTGTGTGAGGGTGTTGGTTTTTTTTTAAAGGTGCTGTGTCTGTTTGTGAGGGTGCGGTTAGTGTACTGTGTGTGTGTGAGCTGTATGTGTGTAGGTGCTGTATGTGTGTGTGCTGTATGTTTGGAGGGATTTGGCAGATTAGTAAAACCTTGCTGCCATGTGCCATCTCTGGTGGTCCAGTGGAGAGTGAACTCTAGCCTGCGGGGCTAGAGTTAACTCTCATGAGATCTGAACGTTGCCGCAGCAACGCTCAGATATCATGAGAGGAACCTGGCGGAGCTTCTGTCTAGAGCTCCCTGGGTCCTCTCCTGCCTCCCTCCATGCTGCTGTGGACCAGTGAGGTAGATCTTTGGTCTCCACGCCGGCCCATGGAGGCTTAGAGCAGAGCCGGCACTCAGATAGCGCCGGCTCTGCGTGTGTGTGTGTGTGTGTATATATATATATGCGTACACACACACACTCACAGACACATTCAGACACACACACACACATATACTCACAGACACACACACACACATTCACAGACACACACTCACACAGACACAGACACACACTCACACACATACACAGACACACACACACACTCACAGACACACATTCACAGACACAGACTCACACACTCACACACACACACAGACACACACTCACACACACACACAGACACACTCACACACACAAACACACACTGACACACAGACACAGACACACACATACACTCAGAGACACGCAGTAACAGACACACACTGGCACACTCACACACAGACACACAGACACACACTCACATACACTCACAGACACATATTCACAGACACACACTCACACACAGACACACACACTCACACGCAGACACAGACACACACACAGACACAGACACACACACAGACACACTCACACACACACTCACACACAGACACACAGACACACACACTCACACACAGAGACACACAGACAGACACACATACACACAAGAACAAATTATTATATTTTAATTAAAAAAAAATGTCCACCCAGCCTCCTACCTCGAGTGCTGGCGTGGACTTGTCCCTGGGGTCCAGTGGGGCGGTCGCCTCTCTCCAGCTCAGCCACGTCGAGGGAGCTGTCTGCTCTCTGCTCCCTCTCGCCGCGCGGGCTGTCTACAGTAGCTGGGAGCCGGAATATGACGTCATATTCTGGCTCCCAGCATCAGAGCGCGGCGAGAGGAAGCAGAGAGCAGACAGCTCCCTCGCCGCGGCTGAGCTGGAGAGCGGGGGGGGGGATCCATCACCTCTTGCCCCCCCCCCCCATGACAGGGGCAAGAGGTGAGACAGTGTCTGCAGGACGGTGCTGAGTGTCTGCAGGAACAGCGTTCCTGCTCAAAAAAAGTGCAGGAACGCTGTTCCTGCAGGACTCAAACCATAGGCGTGCCACGATCGTGTGAGTCTGGCCAGATCGTGTGAGTCTGCCTGTGGGATCCCGATCAATCCTCTGCAGGAGTGCAGGCTGGGTGAGTCCAAAGTTAATATAGGTCAGCTACAGAAACAGGGGTGCTGGGGGGACAAGCCCAACCCCCCCATCTCCTAATCGCCAACTCCGCTATCTACCCACAGGCCCCAGATCTTTTCAAATTTCGGTAAGTTACCTCGGACCTGCGCGGTTAATTTGTTGTTAATTTGAGAAAAGTGTCTTTAATTTTTTTTATTACCAGAATGAGTTAGGGAATCTCTCTCTGTAGCCAAACCTGTGCTAAAACCCTCCTAGCAGCCAAGTTTACTTTAAGTATTAATTTATGTTCCGTTCTAGACCAGTCATCCATAGACCTGGCCAGGAGGAATACCCAGGGGTCCAGGTGGATCTCTCTGCCAAAGATATCCCGCAATAGTTCCACAATCTGTTTCCAGTATTTTTGTGTCTCTGGGCAATCCCACCACATGTGAAGATAAGTCCCTTTTTGGCCACACCCTCTCCAACACAAATCTGTAGAAATTTTATTCATTCTGCAGAGCTTTACCGGGGTGGCGTACCACCTGAACATGGTTTTATAAGCCTGTTCCTGCATGGAGACACATATCGATGAGGTCGCCGCAGCTTCCCAGAAATCCTGCCATTCAACGACGGGCGTAAAGGGGCCCTGGTTTTTAAGTCCTCGAATGATATAAGCGAACCGCCCTCATATAGATGGTATAAACGCTGTACCCAAGTGCGCTCTAGGTCTCTAAAGTCCATTGCTTCCATCCTGGGGAGAAACGCTTTATTCCTCAAGTAAGGGGTTAACGGAGACATGCGGGGGGACAAACCATATTTTGACGATGTTGCGTCCCAAATTTTCAAGGAGTTTTCAATAGCTGGGCACGCAATTTGTAACAACGGTCTATGGTCCCTAGGGACCCACATAGCCCAATTTATTTTGATTTAAATGAACACTATAGGTCCTGGAACACAAACATGTATTCCTGACCGTATCATGTTAAGACTTCACAAATAATTTTGTTTTAATTCCTCTAACATCCTTTTAAGAATATAATCCACCATTCAATTACTTTGTTATAGGTTTGATCCCAATTATTTTTACCTGTTGATATTTTATTGTCTAAGTTCATGTCCCCCATATGTTACACTAATAGATGCAATCTTTCTTGAGCAATGGGAACTGGGCTTTCTTCAGCTGGCTTAAAGAAAATATTCCTTAATAATTGTAGATTATGCTAAAGTACTGTACCTATAATCTTAATTTTAGTAATGACAGGAGGTGAGTATTTTGCATTACATTCTTTACTTAAAACTCCAGCAGCGAATATTCATATAAAGATAAACCAATCAAAACTGAGAAACACTGGATATATAAGGCTGAGTCCGCCCACATTCTTCCTCTTTCTTTGATGCAAGATGGATAGATGAACCATTTAATCCATGACAGGAACTCAGAACCCTCTCAACCAATTTTAAACTGCAAAACTGGTGGACACTGAATCAATGATCCAACTTGGAAAATGATGAGTTTTACCCTGGAAAAAACATGAAGTGAAAGGCAAGAGCCATGGTGTCATGTCAACATAAACGACAGATATCACTACTTCAATAATAAAACCTTTATTCAGTAATAATCGTAACATAACTAACTATATGTAAAATAGATACTAAGACATACAGTATAACCCCCAAACCATATGACTTTCATATTACTACATCACAAATAAACCCAATCATAAGCAAAATATAAACCCCAAGGGCGGGAAATAAAGATAGACAGAGAAAACAGGGGTGGGAAATACTTGCCTCCTGTCATTACTAAAATTAAGATTATAGGTACACTATGTTAGCATAATTTAAAAGTTTACCACATGACAGGAGGCTTCCTATTTTGTATTTTTAACGCTTAAGGAAGAAGAGCAAAAGAAGCCTGAGGAGAAGGACGAAATTATAATACCCTGAAGGTATCTTCCCGTGACCAGTCGGCGGAGCGCATGATATCTGTTAACAATGCTCCCTTCTAAAAAGCCTGCAGCGCAGTCGTAGAGCACAAGTCTTGGAGTCTATCTCGAACTCCAGGAACTGTACTTCTTGAGTGGGTGTCAACGCTGATTTTTCTTGGTTGACGATGACGCCTAAGGATTCGATGAAGCTTACAGCAAAGTTCATCTGAGATCGCAGTTGCGAAACTGAGTTGCAGAAAATCAGCAAGTCATCTAGATAGATGATGCATCTTACTCCCGGAGATCTTAGACAAGCCATAACTGGTTTCAGTAGCTTCGTGAAGCACCAGAGAGCCGAGCTGAGCCCAAAGGGGAGGCAGGTGAACTGGCACGATCGACCTTGCAAACAGAATCATAGAAATCTGCGACAGGAAGGTTCGACCAGGACCGATTGGTACACTTCCTTTAAGTCTAACTGGGTGAACTAGTCGTCTTCTAGTAGAAGGTCTCACAACAGGTGAATCCCTTCCATTTTGAAGTGTCAATAAACTAGAACAGAGACCGAATTTCGTCATCTATCAGGGCCTCGTGTTCTGCGAAAACACGAAGTGGAGGTAGAGGGTGAGGTTGGCGTGGAGGAGCAATGAAGTCAATTACATAACCCTTCACCGTCTGTAAAATCCATGCTTCTGTGGTGATTTCTTCCCAGTTCTGCAAGAAAAGGGACAGTCTGCCAGCAGTGAAAGTATCTGGTTGGTAAAATACAAAGGGACCCATCTGTGGTAAACTGTCAACGGCCTCTGCCTCTGGAGCCTCTGGGTCTGATCGGCCCTCAATAGAAGGATGTAGTCCTTGGTGCTGATGATGGGTAGAAGGACAATGATGGTGGGTTGGATCTGGAACCGGTAGACCAGAAGTGGCTTGTGGCCCGGCTCCATTGCCGACCAGCCCGTCCAAAAACACCTCTCCCTTGAGGTGGGCGGAACACTTGCCGCATCGATGACTGTGCCTTGTTAAGTGTAGCAAACAATGACACATGTTTGTTCAACTCTACAACAAAGGAATCTCCAAACAGGAGGCCGTTGGCCGTTGGACCTAGTTCTTTGGAGGACATGTTCATCAACTTGGTGTCAATGCGCAGGAGGGCAGCCCTGCGTCTTTGGGTGCATAGGGCAGCATTTGTATTACCCAGTAGACCTATGCGCCTCTGGGCCCATTCCCGGACCGCACTCGGGTCGAGCTGTGTGCCCTGGGCCATGGCAAGGCCCGTGAAGTACAGGATCTTGCCCAATGGACCTAGTAGGTCTAGCAACTTATCTTGCGTCGCCTTGAGCCCTTTTTCAACGCCATTGCGATCCGGGACATGAATACCACCACATTTTCGTCAA
>OW240917.1:187444032-187468437 GCA_933207985.1 Pelobates cultripes
GTACCTGAGAATCCTGCAGAAATCCTGAGAGAGCAGAATGTTCCTAGGGACAAGCAGACAGAGTGTGGAATCCACATAACTGGAGACAGTCCCAATCCAGCTACAGGTAAGGACAGGCGTCAGCAGCACGGCATGTAACGATATCCAAGTTGGCCACCGTGAATCTTGCAAGATCCAAGATGGCCGCCGCACGCACGTGTACCCACTGGGAACAACTCCCACAGGTCCTGGTAAACAGTAGAGAGGTCGCAAGCACCCTACCACCCTTGGAGAGTACCACCAAAGCCCGGCCTGCCCAGAGTGGAGAGCAGAGAGAGCAAAGCTTTGCGATCGCGGCAATGCTGGTTGCGACGTGTGGAAGGCAGAATGACAGGAGGGTCTCAGGGAGAGGGTAGACTCAAGCCTGAGACCCAACAATATACCCCAAACAGAGCAGAGAGAGACAGGCAAGGAGGGAAGACAGGGGGAGGGAACAGTAACAGGAAAAATAACACCCACAAGAATCAGAGAGATACCACAGAAATACAATAAACAGCTGAAGTAAAAACAAACAGCACAAGCAAATACTCTGACCTGCATCCTGCTGGAGCAGCAAAAAAAGAGGAAGAATGTGGGTGGACTCAGCCTTATATATCCTGTGTATCTCAGTTTTGATTGGTTTATCTATATATAAATACTTGCTGCTAGAGTTTTAAGTAAAGAAAGTCATTCAAAATAGGAAGCCTTCGGTCGTGTGGTAAAATTACAAATAATAATAATAAATCAATAGAAAGCTAATGCATTTTTATATACATTAATTTTCTACATTGCTTAATGAAGGATTGAAATCACAAACTTTTTTCTGTATTTAGTTAAAACTGTACAACTTACATGTTTATGTTATTTTTACCAGTTATCGCCTACATCCCTTGGCACTGATAAATGATTTTGTAAATGTGCTCACATGGCAACACCAAAATGCTGTTGTGGTATGACCCAGGCCATTTCAGTGGGAGAACAGCCATGATGAATGCATGAGAATTTTTATTTCCTGGATAGTTAAGGAAATGTTTCCATAAAATGTACGTTTGCATATTTTAATGGGCTTGCAGGCTGGTGTTTAGTAAGAATCAGTATGCGGAAACCTTTAGGCATGTAAAAGAAGGGATTGCAGAATGGGAAGGCACATGAGAAAATTTATCCAGTAAGGCCCGTACTGGCCATCGGGCATACCAGGTAAATGCCCGGTGGGCAGCGATGGCCATGGGCCGAGGCTGGCAAGGGAGATCACAGGATCTCCCTTATCGGCCCATGCAGAGCCGGCACTATCCGAGCGCCGGCCCTGCTATGTGCCTTCATGGGCTGGTGGGGAGATCAAAGATCTCCCTCACCGGCCCACAGGCACTCACATGCATCCGGTGGCTGGGGAGGGAGGGAGAGAGGACCCAGTGGAGCTCTAACCTGAAGTTTCACCGGGTTCCTCTCGCGAGGTTGGAGCATTGCTGTGGCAACCATGGCAACGCTCATATCTCGTGATGACCACCAGGGACCACCTCTATGTCCCCCTCCCAGCAAAAGGTAAGAAGGGAGGAGGGATATAAAGTGTAGATTTTTTTTAAAATAAAAAACAAACATATTTCTATATTAATTTCATCTTCCCCCCACTGCACACAACACACACACTAACTACACCCTTTACTCCTGACAAACTGCACCCTTTACACAGACACACACATACACACAGCACCTTTCAGACACACTGCACCCTTCATACACATAGTACCCTTCATACACACAGCACCCTTCATACACATAGCCCCCTTCATACACATAGCACCCTTCATACACATAGTACCCTTTATACACATAGCCCCCTTCATTCACATAGCACCCTTCATACACATAACACCCTTCATACACATAACACCCTTCCTACACATAGTACCCTTCATACACATAGCACCCTTCATACACATAGCACCCTTCATACACATAGCATCATTCATACACACGGCACCCTTCATACACATGGTACCCTTCATACACGCGGCACCCTTCATACACGCGGCACCCTTCATACACACTGCACCCTTCAAACACACTGCACCCTTCAAGAGCATTGAACCAACATGCTCACTTTGAGAGGGGGTGTACTTGTCATTGGTGATGACAAAACATCCTCTCTCTGGCCCCGCCCCCTTCTCAGTGGGCTGCTGTGACTCAAAAATGCCAGGGCCTAATTTCTTTCCTAGTCAGGCCCTGTATCCAGTGGCTTGGTTCTGTCATAGACAATCGCACTGGTTGACCAATAAATCTACTATGCTATGGTTTCATCACCTATACTTTGTAGAGTTAAGAGAGGATTAAAGAATGCTCGGGAGAGAACAGTTGAAAAGTAGCCTTAATTTGAAAACAGGAGGGAGAGACCATGTAATAGACAACAATGTTGGTGGGAGCAATGAAACAGCTGTGCTTGAAAAATCCTAAAATAAGCTAGTAATAAGTATTAAGCTAGTCATTTTAGATCAATTAAATTAAATTAAATATGTATCTAAAAATTGAATTTCACTGCATTATTATATCCTCTATATTGTATGCTCACTCAGCTGCACGAGGGAGCTGAAGAGGAAGCACACAGAGGAGAGTGCTCCCTCGCGCGCCCGCCGGGTGTCAGGGGGAGAGGAAGGAAATTTGAGGGGGGAGATGAGAAGGAAATCTGAGGGGAGAGAGGAAGGGGTGGAAATTTGAGGGTAGGGGGAGCAGAGGGAGAGGGAAGAGGAAATTTGAGGGAGAGGAAGAGAAATTTGAGGAAGCGGGGGAGAGGAAAGGAAATTTGAGGGGAGGAAGAGGAAGGAAATTTGAGGGAGGGAGGAGAGGAAGTAAATTTGGGGGAGGAGGAAGGAGGAGAGAAATTTGAGGGGGAGAGGAAGGAAGGACATTTGAGGGAGGGAGGAGGGAGGAAGGAAGGAAAAATTGAGGGAGAGGAAGGGAGGAAATTTGAGGTGGGGAGAGGAAGGAAATTTGAGGGAGGGGGGAGAGGAAGGAAATTTGAGGGAGGGGAGGGAGAGGAAGGAAATTTGAGGGAGAGGAAGGAAATTTGAGGGAGAGGAAGGAAATGAGAGGGAGGGGGAGAAGAAGGAAATGAGAGAGGGGGAGAAGAAGGAAATTGGAGAGGGGGAGAAAGAAGGAAGTGGAAGGGGAGAAGGCAATGAGAGGGAGGGGGAGAAGAAGGAAATTGGAGAGAGGGGGAGAAGAAGGAAATTGGAGAGAGGGGGGAGAGAAGAAGGAAATTGGACGGGGGTAGGGGGAGAGATTGACATCCATCACACACACACACAATGCACCCCTTGCACACAGAAAAACACACAATGCATTACACACAGACACACATACACAAGCAATGCATCCCTTACACACAGCAACACACAATGCACCCCTTACACACACACTCAATGCATCCTTTACAGACGCACACACTGCATCACGTACATACACAGAAACACACCTTGCAGCCCTTACACATACAAACACAGATTCACACAATGCATTCCTTACACACATCAGGACATCCCCCACACACACACTCCACCCCCTGTGAACAAACTCATTGGTGGAACATGAAGGTGGACCCTGGGACCCAGACCTTGAGCTGTGTAAAGGACCCCCCAAAAAATGGAGCTGCTTCCCGCTCTCCCAGAACATTGATTTTTGTGACCACAGTTACAAACCGCCTCCAGAGAGCCTGTTCTGCACCAGACCAGTGGAGCCAGACGGCAGCTAGAGCCCATCTTCATCCTCATCTGGTTGTAAGTAGGCAATCTAGTATATTATTTGTGGCACTAATCTCTAATTTACCTCACATTAAAGGGACACTATAGTCCCCAGAACCACTGCAGCTTAATGTAGTGGTTCTGGTGTCTATAGCCTGTCCCTACAGGCCTTTTAATGTAAACACGGCGGCACTGCAGAACTGGTGTTCGTTAACATGGCAGATCATATGGGTGGGGCATTGTGATGTCACATGGGGGGGTGGCAAACTTTACTTTTGCCTAGGGCGGCAAAAATCCTTGCACGGGGGGGGGGGGGCAGCACTTTGGGCCTACTCAGGTACAGGCACCAGGGGGCCCAGACCTTGAGCTGTGTCAGGGGCCCCAAAATTTCTGATGGCAGCCCTGGTTTCAGTTTGAAACACTGCACTCATAGAGAAAGAGACCAGTGCTGCACGGTTAGTAACTCCACCACCGGCAGCGTCATTAGCCAGCTTAGAATGAGAGTATTAAATGTTAAATCTGTCTATACTGGGCAGCTGTTTTCGGAATGCATAGCATGCTGGCGACAGATGATCAAAGGTGGCATGGGCACCATAGGGCTTCCTATGCTATGCACAAGATATGCAATGAGTTACAAATGCAGGGGAGAATTTATCTTTCCCTTGTAATGTATTTAGGTTGGTCTATTAGTTGTTTATGAATTCTTGCATTTTGCTGCAGTGATAGACAACAGAGTGCAAGGGAATTACTTGTCCACTAACATGTGTAAGGAGCATATTGTTGTTATGGTGCTTGGTAATTCCCTTTTTAATGCTCACAGTTATGAGGAATATGTTAGGAACCCACGCATATTACCAAAGAAACACATCACTCTAGCAAGTGCATTCTTTTCATATAATTAAATTCTGGCAATGACTTATAGATGTTTGCAGAATTACTATAATTTTCTTACAGTGTGATGCGGAACACAGTAATCCACATCAGCTATTGTGTCTCTCAATGCTTTATCAGTGATTGCTCTGTGCCCCTGTAACAGTGTGCTGTCTGCAGAGGCTCTCAAACCGTGGTCACGAACAGATGTTAGCATCGCAACTAGAGACTTGGAACTGATGTTCAAGACAGCTGGCAAATGTTGCTGGTAATACTTATACAGAATATACCTGGATGTGCATACACTATTAACTGTGCTTATTGAAGGATTATATTATCATCTTGCCAATTATAAGCAATGAATGAGGTTTAGGATGGCTGTCTTTCAAGAAAAAAAATATATGACCTATCTCATAGCTGAGCTTTTTATCGGGCGCACACTGGCATTGAGGACTGTGAAATATTTCCTTAGCACTGTAAGCAGTATGAGAAAGTGGCGTGTTTTGGTTTTGTTTTGTTTTTTGTTTTGTTGTATTTTTTGTTTTTTGTTTTTTACTGTGAAAGTGCTGTTTATAGTGAAATCTACAGTATAATATATTTAAAAAAAACAGCTATATATCATGCCAATGGGAGTTTACAGCATAAGGCAAGAGAAAGTAAGTGTCCTCCCTCCTTCCTTTAACCCCTTAACACCGTTACGGCGTTCTATGCATTAAATGGGCTTTAAAGTCGTTGCGGTGACATAGAACACCGTAACGGCTGAAGCCCCCAAGAGATCGGAGGTACTTACCTCCGCCGCAATCCTCTTCTGGAGGGCTGCCTGACAGCCCAGGCAGCCCTCCCCCGGCAAATGAGGTCCCCGGGGGTCATGTGATCGCTCTCAAAAAGCGATCACATGGCCCCCCATAGCTGGCTGTGGATCTGCCAGCAGGGGGACTATCTGAAATATATATATATATATATATATATTAAATATCTAATATATATACATCTTATATATATATGTAACGTCATACATAGTGTATTTTAATATTAATATAAGTATATATTAGTATTAAAATACACTTAGAATGACGTTACATATATATAAGATATATATATATTATATATATAATACATCTATATATATTTTATATTTATATATACACGTATAATTACAATAATAAATAAATAAAATAATAAAATAAATAAAATATTTTAAATTTTTTTTAAATAAATTATATATACATATATAATTTCATTCTAACTGTATTTTGTTATTAATATATATATATATATATATATATATATATATATATTGGTAACAAAATACACTTAGAATGACATTCTATATCTATCTATATATAAAATACAAATAACCACAAATATATATATATATATACAGATAAATATATATAATTACATAAATAACTACATAAGTGTACACGTAGACTTTAAATACATATATATGTATATATTTTAAAATTCTATGTGTATATTTTAGTAATATTTTAACATAATTATGTGATTTAATTAGTTAAAATTTGATTGACATGCCTGACAACCCAGGCAAAAAGTGCAGAGCAAGCACTATATTTAACCCTGTAACTTTCCAAGACACCATAATACCTGTACATGGGGGGTACTGTTTTACTCGGGAGACTTCGCTGAACACAAATATTAGTGTTTCAAAATGGTAACTTGTATTACAACAATGATATCTTTAGTAAAAGTGAAGTTTTTTGAATTTTTAACACACGAATGGCACTTTTACTGACGATATTATTGTTGTAATACAAGTTACCATTTTGAAACACTAATATTTGTGTTCAGCGAAGTCTCCTGAGTAAAACGGTACCCCCCATGTACAGGTTTTATAGTGTTTTGGAAAGTTAGAGAGTCAAATATAAGGCTTGCATTTCATTTTTTTCACATTGAAATGTGCCAGATTGGTTATGTTTTTGCAAGTATTTATCCAATTGTAGTTTAAACATCTGTATTGACTCTGATAAAACCACCTCTTCAGGCAGAGAATTCCATATCCTTATTGCTCTTACTGTAAAAAAAAAAAGGGATGAAAGAGAGAACGAACTGTGTCTAGCATAGTAGTCCAAGTATCACCCAGCTAAAGTGTATAAGCCTATGTAACTAGGTACAGTTATAAGCCTGATCTAAGGCGCACGCTGTCTAGTAAATTTGTTGTCCCACATTGTAGTAGCAGTGAAGCACAAATATTATTAACTGTGTGAGTTCTGTGGTTAAGAAAATTTAAAGAAAACAAAAAAAAATCAAAAAAGAGACAAAAAACTTGTCAACAAGATAAACAAAAGATGTAAACGGAGCTATTCCAAAATATCTGACAAGACACTGACTGCACATATTTTAGAAATAAGAGGTGTTAATGAAATTATTATTGTATCATTCCTCCTGTGTTCTTCCACGTGCATGATTTAAAACAGATTGCAATGTTGAAGTTGCATGTGCATGCATTTTTGAAAGCTTCTTTCTTTGTTATATGACACCTATTGTACTATATTTTTTTTCTAGTATTTATTTTAACAGCTTTTAAGAAGTGAAATATGTAGAATATATATAAAAGTATGTTTGCAAGTAGTGGTGAATCACAAACTTCACAATTACATTGTAATTTCAAATTTTGTGCAAGCCATTACAGACCTACTCCAATATGCACTCATATGGTTCTAAAATCTGGTTGCCCCCATTTGCACAAATGTTCTGGTGCACAAATTTGAACCAACTCACCTTGCAATCTGTCTCTAATTGCAAAATATGGTGTTGTTACCTATTCTTGAGGGTTTTAAAGTAGTCATGTGCATTTTTGTAAAAAAATAATAAAAAAAATAGATGTTTTAGTGTGCATTTAATATATTTTTTACTAGGGGTGGGAAGAGGGGTTTGCAATATAAATATGAATTGGAGAAAATGTATTTCCAAATGTTACATTACGAAATCACTAACTGTAAGATGATGCCTAATGCAGCTACCTGCATTTCGTTCCCCTGGGTCAGTAACACCCAAGGCCTTTTCTTTAGAAGTCACTTTGCCGAAGGAATATTTTATGGATGTCTAATTATCCTTGCACTGTGTTTTCAAATTGATCATCAATTA
This sequence comes from Pelobates cultripes, assembly GCA_933207985.1. Classification (NCBI taxonomy): domain Eukaryota; kingdom Metazoa; phylum Chordata; class Amphibia; order Anura; family Pelobatidae; genus Pelobates; species Pelobates cultripes. The sequence continues at coordinate 187,451,760 of OW240917.1, forward strand.
TACCGGCTAATGCACTGTTCCGGTGGCCCTATACAATCTTCTTTGCTACAGATTAGATAATAGACCAATAAAAGTCAGAAGTGGAAATTAGATGTTTAGGTTGCTTGTTGGGGCTTGTCCTATGGCTCCGAGGTCACAGTGCCTCCTTTTCCTAGCTGATACAAATCTTAATTATTGTAATCTAGCTGAAACCAATTGTTCAAACTGCCTTTAATTTTCCCTCTGCATTTTTCTGAATAGTTGAATTATTTCAGTGTTTTTTGTTTTACTTTTCAGTATTGGAAGTATGTTCACGCTAGTACGAAGTGCTCAGAAATGCAAATTACGGACTGTCCTGTTGATGTCAAATAAGTTAATTGTAAAATTACACACCTGTATAGTTGTCAAAGTATAAATAAAAGCTATTCGCTTGGGAGTAATTTACATAATGCAGGTATTATCAGAATGTCTCTTCTCTGACTAGTGTGATTTTTAAAAAAAATAAGGTTGAGAAAGAGTGGATCAGTAACCCTGAGTTGAAATGAAGGTCTAGGGTGATTAGTGACATTAAATTATCATTAGAAATCAATCAAGCACATCGCAAACGGTCTTACGGCCTGTAAGAAATGGACTTAACAGTATGACATCACTATAACAAACAATAGCCGAACAGCCATGAAATGTTGAGTGTACTTAACATGTAAGGGATACAAATTAATTACACTGGTTGGTGGGGGCATGATGAATGGTAATGGAATCGGAGTAGTTCATAAAATGCAAACATGCATGAAAAAAGGGTTAGTGGGGTCAACACTCAGAAAGACATGAAATCGGTCCTATATTATGGGTTTTAACCTGATGATTCTTTTAATATCATTGCCCTTTACATGTGCATTAAACATATCTATATTAAAGGTTATTTCCTCTGTTGCAATTAGAACAGGTGCGTAAAAGGTCTTTGTCCTTCAAATTACACAGTCACCTTTTAGAAATATTAGAAATTAAATAAAGTGTTTGATATATACATTTATCTATTTGTCTCTCTTTTGGGATTATTAAAATACAAAATACATTCAGAGATAAACAAGAACTTTCCTGGAACTATGAAGCTATGGTAACCAAAAACATGTCTTGCAAAAGCTCATGGAGGTTTGGTATTTGAATGATCCCAATCTACCCATTCTTTATATGCCTCATATCACTTAGAATGTAGTAGTCAATGTTTTTTTATTAATTTAGAGTTCTTTATTATTCAGGAATGCATGAAAGTATTTTTAGTTAGTGGTTTCAGAATATGTATTACTCATTGCTGCACCTTTTCTTTTTAAGAGGTAGCTTAGTGTATACGCACTTGCTGTAACAGCACCATGTTTTCTATATATCATAATGTATATCATTTGCAGATATGGTATTACAACACTCTTCCTTTTTTGTTTGTCTGCAGCCCAAGCCTTGCCGCTCTACTAAAATATGACTTTGAGTCAAGTTTCAGTCTTTAGAAACAGACATTAAGTTTATCTGCCCAAAGAGTTCTCCACCTGGCTTATAGACACGTCTTGGTTGCAGATCTATCAAAACCACGTGCATATTTGTGCCTTTCCAAACCTTATGCTTTTTTTTTTTAGCAAATATAAAAGTATGGGCTCACCTGATGGTTTCATTAAGCAGGTAGTTTTTTATTAGGTGTACAGGTTTGATAAAACTGCTTAACCCCTTAAGGACTGAGCCAATTGTACAAGTTGTGATCAAATCAAAACATAAACAAAACCTTGAATTTACGCTATATTTCTGTTCAGGCGTAATTCACCTCTTTCATATTATGTGTACCCACACTTATCATATATCATTTTGTTGGGGAGAAATAGGGCTTTCATGCCACATCAAATATTTGTATACTAAGCATAATTTAATATGAGTAAAATGAGTAAAAATATAAAGAAAACATTTTAACTGTGAATTTCACAATACTGTTAGCTGTTACTGCAATAAAGTACACATATTTGTATTCAGCGATGTTTCACGGGTAAAACAGTACCCCCAATGTACAGGTTTTATGGTGTTTTGGAAAGTTACAGGGTCAAATATAGCACATTAAATTTTTCAGTTTATACACATTGAAAATTACCAGACTGGTTATGTTGCCTTTGAGACCAAATGGCAGCCCATGACTATTCCGGCCATGTGATTGCAAGGACCCAGTGGTCACATGGCCGGGGGGGCGCGTCTGATCAGGCAGAGCGGGTCTGCCTGAGCTCCCAGGCAGACCCCAGGATCACGACCGCCATCGGGGAACGGTGGGGACCCGGTAAGTACAAAGGACAGCGGGGACGTTCTATGCCGCCCGCCGGCGTTTAGGACTGCCCCAAAAAGGTCAGCATAGAATGCCCGCCGTCCTAAAGGAGTTAAAGAAACCATCAGATGTGCCCAGACTTTTATATTTGCTACAATTTAATCTGCTTGGGAACCTGGTCTTCCCTATTTGGAGCACACTGGTGGAAGTCTTCCCTGGATAATGGTGTGTGCAACATCTTCTGAACTTGGGAAGTGTTGCTCCTCTTTCTGCCGTCTGTGTTTTCATATTATTCAGTGAGTACCTATGAAAATGTAATGAAAGGATACTTGGTGCAGTGGCTGAGAGTATAGAATGTCTAGGATATCACAAGTTGTAATTTCATTTTTTTTAATGACTGTTCTTGTAGTACTCATCTTTCCAAAAATGTTTCAACAGCTATTAAAAACTATTTCTTATTAAAATTGAGTTGACATGGAGTTAAGTCCCTAGTATTTTAATGTTTTGAAGGTTTTTAAGAAAAGGATGACTCACCAGTTGATGTCTAATATTTGTTATCAATATCTACCTACCTATGTTTGAGTTTCTGCTAAAATACCTAGGAGGGATTATTGTTACTAATCCGCATAATTTTGGAGAACAGCAAAGTTCATCCACCTGGATTCCCCCCTTCTTCACTAAATTAATCTTTGTCATTGTCATTCAAATTTCTTTCCTGCTGTACATATGAAGTTATTTTGCATAGTAATAACGCCTTTGGAGTCAACCTTATCCTTCTAAAGTTTGCTTTGTGCGATATTATCTCTGCTGTCAGATCTAGAGCCCACTGTTTGGTAGACGCGTATGACTGGCTTAACCTAGAACACTTCCACTTCCTGTATGTGCCTTTTTTTGTAAATCTTTATTTCTGAGACAGAAAACAACAATTACAAGTCATAAAAGACAGTTTATACAAAACGTGCATCACATCTTATTTCCCAAGTATAATAAAAAGAAAAACAGCATAGTGCCACAGTACACAAGTGAGAAACTTCTGAACGGAAATAGCAAAATGATTGAAAAGCTGGAAATGTACCCACTCATTGTAAGGGGATATATAGTGAGAAAGCATTCATAAAGAAACATTTAGCAATTAATAATGCATCAACTCATAGGCGCTATATAAGTAACATAATCCATAAAAATTTTTAATTTAAAATAAACTAAGAAAAAAATATAGGGAAGGGAAAAAGGGAGGAGTACAACGGGAAGAACCCTATTATGCTTAGAGTGACCCCCTAAACAGGAGCATCATATTCCTTCCAAATGCACCACGTTTTGTGAAAAGAAGGTAGAGTTTCTAATGGTTATGTGAGCTTGTGCATGAGATGACTATCTTCGACTTTGGCTTCGACCTAAATTATCAATTCTTAATTATCAATATTACATAGGCACAAGTGTTATTTTATCATTGAACTTCTGGGAATAACAAGTCAATATTTTTATAGGATAGGATAGTAACACCAATCAGGGATCCATATCAAATGTTCTCTGCAAGACCTTTCCTAGTAAACCCTAAACTTGAAACCACTACAGGTCTATATAAGTTCATCTGTTTCCGCAACCTCTCCAATAGAGGTCATGCGTAGTTCAACCAATTCTAAACAATTTGACAGAGGTTGTGTACCATTGAAAGAGGAATTTAAACATTTGTTCCTGTAGTGTCACAAACATGGAAACTTTAGCCTAATATCTTCACACTTACCCCCTTCCAATACTTAATTTTAATCAGTTTCCCAATGAAGTACATGTGTCAAATATCCCCAGACATGGGAATGAGAACAAATGTATGTGTAAATAGTCACAATTAGACCTTTTTTTAGCAGTACTCCTTTCCCACTGAAACCATTCAAATACTTGGTCTTTACATTGCCTCAAAAGGCAAAGTCTTGATGTTTTTCTTAAGGGATGCTAGTTTAATTAGTTGGTCCCTTATGACAGTCTTATGGACAAACAAAACATTAGGTAGGGATTGTTTGGGAAAGTATCCTTACTAAGATATAGATGTAAATGAGGAGTTAACTTTTGTTTTGTTTTTACAGGGAAATGTTTAAGGCCGTCAATACGAGAATCAAGTAGGAACATGTTTATTTTTAAGTGCTTTGCAGTATGAATTCTACTCAATGAATGACTCACCCTAATTTATACTCTTGTTATGGTTGCCAGCCTGTTAAGGAACAAATTTATTTGCCAGAACTAATAGTCAATGATATAAAGAATGTAAAGTTGCATAATATGTTTGCTCACCCTCTGCTTTCTAATAGTGCAGGAAGTGTCATTGGGTGACACCATTCTTACAGTTAAGGAGGGGGAGGAGAGAATAAATTCTATAATTTCACAGTTAGCATTACATTATCAGTTCAGAGATTGATAAAGATTGCTAGAGCAGAGTTTTTTGGGGTTTGTTTTTTTTAAAATATATGATTTTTAAAAACCACAACTTACATGAAATGGTGGATCCCACAAACAGAGGTACAAAACAGACAAATTAACTGGCCTTAGAGTGGCCAGACTTTACGTAAGAAAGATAAAGACAAAGTCAGTAATAGCCGGGGTCAGGAACATAGAAATGAGAATAAGCAAATAAACAAGCAAGATCTGGATTCCAGAAATGCTCAAAGTCAGTGTCAAATACAAGCCAAGTTCAATATAATATCAAGAGAGACTTACCCTAAAAGCGTATCAAGGCCGAAACCCTTATAGGGTACCAAATAAGGGCCCAAACGAGCATTATAGAAGTGTAGACATGTTCAGATTTCCCTTTTCAGGTAGAGGAGGGACGTAGCATGTTGTGGAGCAGGTAAGTGTGTCACATACACACACTACATCACCTACACACATACACTACAGCCCCTATCCACACACTCACTATATTCCCTATACACATACTATGCCCCCTATACATACACACTAAAGCACCTATACACACACACACAAACTCTACAGCTAATAGCCACACACATTATACCAAAACACAACACACTAAAACCAACCTATTTGCACAAAACACCACACCGCAATCAGCAACTAAACACATGCACAATACACTTTCCTGGCACTTTTGTCCTCTGTATCCCGCTTAAAAAGACGCCAGAGACAAGTCGCAAGCTTGTATTTGCACAGCACAGAACAAATACAGGGCATTTTTCTTGTGTGAAAGAGCTCTTCAGCAGGGCAATGCGCCTGCACTTTGAGGAGGGGTCTGGCCACATTCCCTCCCTAGGGGGCCGCTGTGATTTAAAAATGCTTGGGAAGAAATTTTTCCTAGTCTGACCATGCCTATAAGCAAGGTTTTAGACCCTTTTTATTCTTATATTTTTGTCACACTTACTATATGCGAGAAAAATTGCATTTTATACTAACAGTTCCTATGTGAAATATTGCACGATGAGGGACACTGTATACTGCCTAAAGCTTCTCATTTGCCAAATATTTTTATAAAGGATAAACAAATGAGTGACAGCAATCTATACACAAAATATCTGTGTTATGATATGTTTATATGTTAGCTATGCATCCCTTGCGTCAAATAAATGTTATGCTAATATTTTTTCAATCAAAAAGTGCTCAGTAGTGAAAGGGTTAAATGCCAAGGCCAGGGAGAGGAAGTAGAAGAATCCTGATTATATGTTATGTACGCATAGTCAGACCAGGTGATACTGCCTATTTCCAATTTGGCAACATAGTGAATAGAGGGCTATTAGTTAAAGCAAGGTCTACACGGTAGTTAGTGCTATGAGGATCAGAGTGCTATGGACTGTCCAGATATCTGACTATCTATAGACTTTGACTGGTTAAAAATGTAATAGCTTATCTTGGTCTCCCTTACCATGGGGATGTTAATTACTAGGCCCCAAACTTTTGTAAACCTTTAAACACGAAGAGGCATAAAGTCACTGCCTATAAGGAGAAGTTTCTATTAATGAAGCAATATTGGTAGCACAAAGACTGAGAAAATGGTAACAGACTTTCCGCGTAGATAAAATATCTTAAATTCCACCCGAAGGACAGCAAAAACTCTGAAGGAGATCAAGAACCCCTGGAAGGAGTGCCATTAAACTGAAAATAATAACCAGAATTAAACAAACTGCAGATTATTGTAAAATAAAAACCTATGAATTTACACATCCACATAACTAGTTTCATAAGAGAGTAAATAAATGCCCTCTTGTGAGCTAATATGTCTGTCACTTTTATGCTCATGTAGTGCCCAACAAAATCCCGCAGAATGAGCAACCCCCTCACCTCCACCAAAGCAACAGGTAGTTCTCATACCTACCTCTGTAGATTTTGACAAAATCCAATTAGGCAAGTGGTGGAAGCAATATATAGTTACAAAGCTGAAAAGAGACTTCAGTCAAGTTCAGCCTTCCTCACATATGTTTTTGCTGCTGATCCAAAAGAAGGCAAGAAACCCAGTCTGAAGCACTTCCAATTTTGCAAAAACTCGGAAACAAATCCTTCTTGACCCCAAAATGGCAGTCAGATATCTCCTTGGATCAAGCAGCTATTACCCCAGTAATTAGAAATTATATCGCTGTATGTTATGTTTTTGGAAATATTTATCCAATTGCTGTTTATACATCTGTATTAACTGATAAAACCACCTCATCAGGCAGAGAATTCCACATCCTTATAATTCTTACTGTAAAAAACCCTTTTCTTTGCCTTAGATTAAATCTAATTTCTTCCAGCCTAAATGTGTGACCTCGTGTCCTATGTATAGACCTGTTTATGAATAGATTTTCAGATAATTGTTTGTACTGGCCCTGAATATATTTGTATAATGTTATCATAACCTTCTGTGGCGCTGTTTTTCCAAACTGAAGAGATTTACATTTTTTTTACCTTTATTTGCAACTAAAATGCTCAATTCCTTTTATAAATTTTGTAGCTCATCTCTGGACTTTTTCTAGTGCCTGATATCCTTCTTTAGAACAAGTGCCCAAAATTGCACAGCATATTCAAGGTGTGGTCTTACCAGTGATTTATGAAGAGGCAAAATTCTATTTTCATCCCCCGAATTCATGCCCCTATTTATTCATGACAAAACATTATTAGCCTTAGCAACTGCAGACTGACATTGCATATTGCTGCCTAATTTGTTGGCTATAACAATTCCCAAATACTTCTCGTGTATGGTTATCCCTAATTCACTACCATTTAGGGTGTAAGTTGCTTGTGCATTCTTGACCCCGAAGTGCATAACTTTGCATTTCTCTACATTAAATTTCATCTGCCATTTTAGTGCACAGTCCCCCAATCTATCTAAATCCCTCTGCAGCAAAGCAATATTCTTACTATTGGAAAATATACCAATAGTAGAAATAGTTCCACCTCTGGTAATACAGATTGGTCTGACTCTGATTCAAGCTCATCTAGAAGAGACCAACCCTCTAAAAAAACACAATTTCAATCATCAAAGAATAGAGGTATTCTTAGAACTCGGAGTGTCACCTTTCCTGACACTCCAAATCACACGTCAAACAGTGAGGAACAACCTCCCTTTTTAGAGGAGGATTGGCCTCTCCCGCAGAGAGACAAATTGCGAGACAGACAAAAATGGGGTTACAAAAGAGACAGAAGACAAAATCAGTACCAGTAAATTATAGTTCTAATCAAATCATTAATCTATCTAAATTTAATCTACAAGAGCATCATATTTCACTTCTTAATAAAGGACTATCATTTATACCTACCCCTAATGCTAATAAATTTGAATGGATTAAGGATACAAATCTTTTTGGTCGCAAATTAGCTTTAAATGTGGTTCATAAAAGAAAGAACTACAAACTGGCCAAAGAGGCTGGCATTCCATATGACGACTTCTGTCTCCATCAGACACTACTATCACTACTTGATGAACAAAACTCTGAATCACCACTTACTTATTTAAAACCAGAGAGTTGGTTTACTCCTAACTTGAGCGAAGTATCAAGTGTTGATCTATTCATCCAGATGACTACATCTGCTATTGAATCTCTCACCATTCCTAAAACCAGACATGATAATCTCACTATATCTCAAAGACGAGCTCTTAAAGAACTAGTTACAGCAGATCTCATAATTAAACCTTCTGACAAAGGCGGCAATGTTGTCCTGATGGACAAAGAACAATATCTTGAGATGTGCATGGAACATTTGAGAGACACACAAGCTTATTATAAACTCACCAAGGATCCCACATCACAATATCTCAATGAACACCAGCATTGGACAACAAAATCATAACACAAGATGAATATAAATTTATATTACCACACCTCACTCCGACGGTTGCGACCTTATACTGCCTTCCCAAAGTACACAAAAATATCAACAAACCACCAGGTCGACCAATAGTATCAGGCAACGGCTCCATCACTGAGCGAAGTAGCAAATATTTAGAGAAATTACTGCATCCACTTGTGGTTGGACTTCCATAATATCTCCAAGATACCAAACAAACACTCATTCTATTAGAGAATCTCATTGTACCACCCTACTGTCTTTTGGGCAGTTTGGATGTCGTTGCCCTTTATAACAACATCCCGCATGAGATTGGCCTTACTGCAACAAATTCTCCCCCGCCCAGAGTGACTTCATTATTCAGCTCTTAGAGTATGTTCTAACACACAAATTTTTTGTATTTAACGGTATATACTATCTTCAGCTGGGGGGCACAGCGATGGGTACAGCTTGTGCCCCTAGCTATACCAATCTCTATCTGGGTTGGTGGGAAGAAACCATCTTGGATCCGATCATTAGAAACAACTACCAAGCCTGTGTTTACAGCTGGCATAGGTACATAGATGATGTCCTAGTATTCTGGTTAGGGTCTGTTAGACAATTTGAAGAATTGGTCAATCAACTCAACAAGAACTCTATTGGTCTTCAACTAACATATGTCATCGACACGGAACATTTGATTTTTCTTGATCTCAATATTAAGATTTTACCCGATGGAACTATTGAAACTGAATTATACCGTAAACCTACAGCAACCAATAGTCTATTAAACTGGGACAGCCACCATCCGACTAAACTTAAATCTGGTATTCCTTACGGACAATATCTTAGGGCCAGACGCAACTGTTCCAACGAGGAGACTTTTCATCTTGAAGCAAAAACATTAAGAACAATGTTCAAACAGAAGGGTTATCCCAATAGACCATTAAAAAGAGCATATCAACAAGCAGCCGCTAAAAACAGAAGCGAGAGTCTACATACTACTAGACAAACATTAGATTCTCAGATTATTTGTTGCATCGGAACATTTGACCAGTACTGGGAACCAGTCCTGAAAATAATGTCTCAAAATTGGCAGATTCTTAGCTATGATAAGGACCTTAGGGAAAATATCAGCAAATTTCCCAGTATTACTGCGAGCAGAGCTAAGAACTTACGTGACCATCTTGTACACAGTCATATTGAACATAATCACAATCCGACTTGGTTGACTCCTCTGTCAGGGGTATACCAATGTGGTCACTGTAAGGCCTGGAAACATATTAAACCTTCTAAAACCGTTCAAAGCACTACCACAGGGAAAGAATATCAAATCAAACAATTTATTAACTGTAACTCTACTAAAGTGATCTATCTCATAACATGCAGTTGTAAAGCACAATATATTGGCAAAACTTATCAACAGTTTAAAAGGAGGATTCTACAACATGTATGTTCTATTTCAAATGCAAACATTTCTACTCCTCTATCCAATCATGTTAGGCTACATCATGGGGGCGACTTAACCCACCTCATATTTCAGGCTATAGAAAAAATAACTATGAATTCTCGTAAAGACAATTACAACAAAGTGCTGTTAATGAAAGAATCCAGATGGATCTATTACTTTAAAACCCTGACTCCAAACGGTCTCAATGAGGAGTTTAACTTTACTCCGTTTATTCATAAATAAATATGTTGATCTCTACTCTGGCTCCCTTCTTGTTCTGACACCTGACTTTCTTTTTGTTATTTATTGCTATTATGAATTTTGGCGATTATCACTAATACCATTTGACGTCTACATATGGCATGTGACACTCAATAAACAAATAAAATAAATAATATATAAAAAGTCATCTTTTGTTCTTATATGGTGCATGTATTGTTGGCTACTAGGCTATGGCTGTGCCCCATCAGGAGTACAAAAATCTATGCCTCTGCGGGTTTTTATCTGTTTCAGATTCGGTCATTTTTAGAAAGATTGTTTTATGATGCCTGTAGCAACACTACATCATCGACCATCTCTTATTTCACTTAGCTCTGCCTCTAATCAACTGAAATCAAATCATATCACTGGACATTCCACCACTATACTTTGCTGTTAATTCTCTCTATTTGACACTATGTATTATGTATGATATATACTGTCCTCTTGGGACTACTTCTATAATTGGCTTCATTCTCAGCGATTAGAGTTAGGGATGTATATATTGCTCCATCAATGCTTTTAGATTGAGATTATAGAACTCCATCTGGGTACCATCACTGGATAGTTTTATATTGCTTTCAATTACATCATTTCCATGTATGCTGTCTCTCTCCTTTCTTCTTTCATTTCTATTTTCTACATATGTACTTGATACATTGATATGATTATATTCAAGGCTGACCCTAATACATTAATTTCACTTCTGCATGTTACCTGTTATATTTATCCTAATATGACATTATGTCAATTCTTTATAAATCTTCTTATAACTGACATTTGGTATTTAAGGGATTAAGCGCTTTCACTTTGGTTAGACATACACCTCTTTCTAGGACGTTATTTTGGAGCACCCAATCAGAAGGACGTACCTGGTCCGTTTTTGCCGTTTTTGTCTATTTGATATTATGTAATAGGCATGATAATTAGTATCCTTTCGGGACCATTTTTATAATTGGTTCTATTTTTAGTGATTAGGGTTAGGTGTGTGTACATCACCCTATTAATGCCTGTAGATTTAAATTATGGAACCACATCTGGGCATTATGATGTATATTGCCTTTAATTACATCATTCACCATTCATGCTTTTTCTCTTTTTCTTTTGTATTACTTCTACTATCTACATTTCTACCTTATACATTTTTTGCTGATATAAATACACTCATATGACCGGATTAAGGCTGATCCTAAACAACAATTCCATTTCTGCATATGTTCTGCTATATATTCCAATATGATACTGTGACGAGAGCAATCTCGCCACATTGCATTGGAGAAGCCTGGTTGCTCGCCTGCTGCCTTTGGACTATGGCCCCATGTTAAAAGACATCTTTTGTACCTGCAGGAAATATTTATTCGTTCTTTTCTGCCTGGTGTTCGGTAGATTCAATCTACCGAACAACCGCACGAATGACTGGACCACCTGGGAGCTGGAGTGTGCCGGCAAGTAGCCTCCCTGAAGCTGCGGTTAACTGCAGCTTATTTGACGAATGCTGGGTGGCCGCCATTCGTATCACGAACTCGAGGTCGCGGCCATTTTAAACATGCGAATGCACAGCGGTGTTCAACGCTTAATTCATGGAACTAAAATCGGACACAGTTTTGCGCGAACACCGCTGAAGCCGCCGACCTCCCTTCTTGTTCGGTGAAAGTGCATGAATGGCCCGGTGTTCGGTAGTTTTGCTTGTATGTGTTATACCCCAGATAGGAATCCCATGGAGCTCATTCGCATGAAACTGACTGTGTAAAGACTTTAGCTCCATGGCGATTAAACTGTATTCGTGTGGTCTGTGCGCCATTCGCTTAATAATGTGCGCACAGACCTGAGCTATCTGGGGCTATGTTAAATGTATGCTTTTACTGTTATGTGTCTCACATATTTTAATAGTAATTCGTGTGTTAGTATCCCCACGTGCATAATGGCGATTTGCCTTTGTCTTGGGAGATAATTGAATTACTTCTCAATTATCTCCAAGGCAGAGGGGAGGAAGCCAGGATGCATTGTGGGAATATAATGTGGCTGTGTGTCCTATTTGTCTACTTGTCTGTCCCTTGTCACAGTCTCCCATTTGGTCCCCTAGGGGAGTGTCCACGAGGTGGGAGACCTGCATAAATACTGGGCAGGTAGCCCTCATTAAACAGGCCACTGCTTGACCTTCAACACGGAGCCTTGTCTCGTCTTTGGGGGGGATTTACTGTATGCTGTTAGAGACTGATTGCCAGGAGTGTAAGCCACTTGGGTGCTTTTCCTGTTCGTCTGCTAGCAGCTATTCGTGAGGTTCCAGTTCGGGTGTTTGGAGCATTCCCTTGTATGCAGTTCGGGTGTTTGGAGCATTCCCTTGTATGCAGTTCGGTTGTTTGGAACATTCCCTTGTATGCAGTTCGGGTGTTTGGAGCATTCCCTTGTATGCAGTTCGGGAGTTTGGTGTTCTGCAGGAGCTGTGCCTGTGTATCTGAAAAGGGGAATATCGCCTAAACGGTTTTAACCCCTTGTGTGCTGAAACGGTCCGTTACAGATACTATGTCAATTCTCTATAAGTCTTGTTGCATCTGTTATTTGGTACTTAAGGGATTAAGCGCTTCCATTATCGGGTTAGGCACACACTCCTCTTGATGACGTTACTTTGGAGCTTCCAATCAGAAGGACGTACCTGGTCCAATCAAAGATTGGCTCCTCTTATTTAAATCCAGCATTATGCAGCGATCGGTTCCCCTCTGACGAACCAAGTGGGCGAAACGCGCGCGTCAGGGTCTTTAGGCGTTATTTAGCCGTTTCTCTTTATCATATTCATTTATTATTCTTTCTGATGATCTTTTAGGGATTTGATTACTTTTCAGCGGGGTTAGTCTTAGGTGCCCGTGAAGGCACGGGGGTATTTAGTGTGTAGGACCAGTTTATCTCCTCTTTCATCTTTGCTTATTTAATTGCATAACCTAGGACATCTATTTATTTCCAGTATTTAGTACATTTTGGCTACGTACTGGTAACTTAGTATCTACTATTTATTTTGTAACTACTCAATATCTGTAGCATTCTCTGCAGACTTTGATGTGGTGACTCTAATACAGTCAGTCTAGCAATAATCTTACAATTTATTTTTTTTATCCAGTTTCTAAAGGTTTAGTCAGATTATTTTGGTATCTTAGGTCACTATTGATAACTTGCTACTGATTCTGATTATTATAAACTCTATCTACATTTCTATCTACATCAGAAATTTCAGTATCTTATGGCAATCTCAGGGTTACATCTTTAAGTACCTTTTTTCGTTTCTACTCAGTCTGCCTTTATATGATATTGCTATATCCTCATCTATTTTTCACCATTATTCCAAATCCTTGGATCACTATTTGGTGATGCAGTTTAGATTTTTGCCTTATGGTCCTAGTATATATTTATCTTATTACCCTTTACTTATGCAATACCATATTTAGACTCTCCCCCCTTTTTTCTTTACACAGCACAGACGTGTGCTGTGTCTGAGTATAGTTATATTCCAAAACATCAGTATTTATTCTATACCATCAACATGTATTTTTCTTGTTGTTTTTAGCAATATATATTCTTTTTGGATCCATTCCTATTATTTATTGTTTTGACATTAAGAATATCTAATAAAGTTATTTTTTGTTTTAAGACCCTGTGGTCTTTTTTACGCTCTATATCTTCTAGTCTCTATTCAGAAGTCTAGTATTAGTCTTTTTTCTCCTATTTCGTAGGTACACTATCTTCTATGTTCACTATTTATTTCCACTAGGGGTTACCCCCCCTGTCCTTAGTGTACCTTGGCTGTATTCGAGTAGTTCTTAATATTCTGCTCACATTTTATTACTTTACAAAGTTGTGTCATCTGCAAACACTAAGGGAAAAAATCTCAGGCACTCACTAGGATACATTAAGCAGCTGTAATGGATACTGCAACGTTTCAGCCTGTACCCAGATCTTTGTCAAACTAACACCACATCAAAAAGTAAATGTTTATATACACAATTAATGTGAAATTTCAAAATTCATTAAAACACACAGAGATATAATTAAAACACATAAGAATCCAATTGAAAGTTAGTGGACTAATTGGTTCAGCTCACCAGCTCCTTCGAAAACATGGCAAAAGGAGGCAGTACGGGGGGGCATGGCTGACTGCCGAGCAATATGGCCACATAGACAATTGGTCTGGTACTGAGCTCCCAAAAAAACAAGGAACAGAAGCTGCACAAGAAGTTATCACAAACGGCAAACAACCTCCCTGAGCACTGAAGGGAAAAGGTCTCAATGGCTATGGGGAGTCAGACACGGGAGCCCTGACACCGACAATAGAGCAACCACCTGCAACCAACGCCGAAAATATCACCAGGGACTTTTTGGCACAGGTTTTGGACACGTTGTCGAACAGGCTCATAGCCTCCTGGCAACACATGGTGGATGCACTGCGCAAAGATGTACAGTAGTTGGGCTCCCGCACAACGCACGTGGAACAGAAAATGAGCTAATACGCATCTGCCCACAATGATATGACTGAGCATGTTCAGTCTCTGGAAAGCAAGATCGAGCTCTTGGAGGCCAAAATGTCAGACTCTGAGGACAGAAGCCTAAGAAACAACCTCAGACTTCGGAGAGTACCAGAGTCTATCCTACCTTATGATCTGCAGGCCTATGCATGAGGTCTCCTGCAGGCCTATGCTCCGGACATACCTGTTGACATGCTATTGAGTGACCGCGTTCCGAAGCCAAGCTACCTGCCTGATACAACCCTGAGGGATTTGCTCCTCAGGGCACACTATTTTCATATAAAAGAACTGGTGCTGAGATCCTACCGCAACAAAAGCCCAGCCTTATGAGAATTATCCCACAGTAAAAATATTTACTGACCTCTCTGCGGCAACACTAAGAAGAAGGAAAAGCGTCCAGGTCACAGTGGAATCCCTGTGGCACCAAGGACTCAGCTACCATTGGGGATATCTCACAAAGCTGCTGGTTACCCGTGAAGGAGGCATCACACCAATCCTCACCCCAGAAGAGGGACTCACCAGAATGAAAGAATGGGGTATCTCTATTCACCAAACCAAAGCAGCACCCATTAAGCAGCAGAAGATGGACCCAGCGTAGCCCAGTGTATTGGCACTGCCATGCCCTCTTAGTTTTGGAGGAAGTTCTCCACAAGCTCCTCAATAAAATCCCAACAGCACCATCCAGCTCACTAATTATATGCGGGGACCTCAATCATGTTCTGGATTCCCACATGGACACTACCCTCCCAGAGGCATCCCCCAGACACTCAGCACTATGAACACACAGCAGATCTCTGCTTAAACTCATGACAGAATTTGGTATGTACGACAACGGTTGAACACTGAATCCAAACGGAAAAGAATTTTCTTACAACTCCAGCATCCACAAAGCTTTCTCCCGAATAGACCATATTATGGTGCCTGGCCACCTTGTAACTCGCATCATACAATGCACTATAGGACCCATATTGTGGTCGGACCACGCACCGACCACGCTAACCCTTCAAAACGCATTCCCACATAGAGGGACACCGCGGCGTCTAAATGACTCCCTCCTACAGGACGCTAGCTTTATCACACACTTAACAAAAGATCTGGAGGACTACTTTACACTTAATGAAAACCAGGACATCTCCCCGCTTTCTCTCTGGAAAGCCCATAAGCCCACAATAAGGTTAATCAGTAGAGCCTCATTCCTAAAACGTAAAGCCCAAAGTGACTACCTAGGTCTATTGCGCTTGTTAAGTGATGCGATGAATGCTCATGCTATACAACCAGCAGACAGACACCTGCACACAATAGCCGACACAACTAAATGCATAAATGAAATACATCTAGCCAAAACTGCCCACATACTCAAACGCCTGAAAATGACTAGCTATTCTCAGGGAAACAAAGCAGGGAAAACACTTGCCACGATGCTGAGAAAGAAACAAACACAATCCAAAATTCCCTACTTAATAACAAACACTAACAAAAAAACTATACAACCCCAAGATATCAGTGATGAAATGGCCAACTTCTACCATGCCCTGTAACAACCCGAACTTCCACAACATCCTCCTACAATACAGCAAATGCTCGTATTATAATTGAATCTTTCAAAAACATGGGCATCAACATTCCCAAACACACATTAACGAGATTACAAAGCACATTCGCAAATGAATAGCGCACAGACTCTCTGAAATTCCTATGTATAGCCATAACACCACAGATATTGGGCCTCATCAAGGCAAACTATTTCAGTCTGCTCGCTGACATAAAAAAGCAACTACAGGGATGGAAGGGTAAATTTATATCGTGGACAGGCAGGATAGCACACTAAAATGTTAATCATCCCGAGGTTCCAATACTTATTCTGCACTCTATTGCTCAGGCTCCCAACTCACTACTTCAAAGATGCGCAGTCTCTTATGAATAACTTCATTTGGAATAACTTGA
>OW240917.1:187468537-187565228 GCA_933207985.1 Pelobates cultripes
GAGAGGAAAAAAGGAAATAATAAGAATCAGAGCAAGTCTAAAGAATGGACATACTCCACTTTTCTTAAAAGCTGGCAATTTACAAGAAAAATCCAGTGAAGACTCTGGAGGACATTCATTTCTTACACAAATATTCTAGATTGTTTTCTTACTGCAACATGAAAGCTAACTAGTAAATATTCTGACGGGTGGATTTCCATGTTAATTTGGCCAAACTAAGGATGTGTTGTAATGTCTTGGAATACAAAGGCAAAATGTACCAAACTGTTTGAAGCTCTCCTCTCCGCAACGGTTGTCATGGGCCCGGCGGTCCTGGGGGGCCTGGACTGCTCAGGTCGTCCGGGCCCCACATTCAGTGGGTACATACCGGGTCGCAGGGGGCCCTGCGATCCCGGTATTTACCCACAGGGCCAGCCCTTTCTCCTGGGGAGCCCAGGAGCCGGTCACCTCAGGGCCCCCCAGAGGCTGGCCCTGCTGACACTCGGCGGTGGGCGGGCCAGCGCGCGAGGGAGCACTCTCTGAGTGCTTCCTCTTCAGCTCCCTCGCGCACCGTACTGATGCCGGAGCCGGAAGATGACGTCATCTTCCAGCTCCGGCATCCCTATGCGGCGCGCGAGGGAGCTGAAGAGTGAAGCACCCCAGAGAGTGCCCCTCACGCTGCCCGCACCGGGTGTCCGGTGGAGGAAACGAAATTTGAGGGAGGGGGGGAGGAAATGAAATATGAGGGGGGGGAAGTAAATGAAATGGGGGAGGGAATTAAATTCTTGAGGGAGGGGGAAGGAATGAAATGGGAGGGGGGAAGGAATGAAATGGAGGGGGGGGGAGAGGAAATGAAATGGAATTTGAGAGGGGGGAGGAATTAAATGGGAGGGGGGAGGAAATGAAATGGAATTTGAGAGGGGGGGAGGAAAGGAAATTCTGAGGGAGGGGGAAGGAAATGAAATGGAGGGGGGGGCAATGAAATGGAATTTGAGAGGGGGAGGAATGAAATTTGGAGGGAGGGGGGAAGGAATGAAATGGAATTCTGAGAGAGGGGGGAGGAATTAAATGGGAGGGGGGAGGAATTAAACACCTGGAAAGGGGGGGAGGAAATCGAAATTTGAGGGAGGGGGGAAGGAATGAATGGAATTTGAGGGGGGGAGGGAAATGAAATTTGAGGGAGGGGGGGAAGGAAATGAAATGGGGAGGAATGGAAATGGGAGGGGGGAAGGAAATGAAATTTGAGGGGGGGGACAGGAATGAAATCTGAGGAGGGGGGGACAGGAAATGAAATTTGAGGGGGGGAGAGGAATTAAATTTGAGGGGAGGGGGGAAAGGAATTGGAATTTGAGGGAGGGGGAGAGGAAGGAAATTTGAGGGAGGGAGGGGGGAGAGGAATGAAATTTGAGGGAGGGGAAGGGAGAGGAAGGAAATTTGAGGGAGGGAGAGAGGAAGGAAATTTGAGGACGGGGACAGGAAGGAAATTTGAGGGACAGGGGGAGAGGAAGGAAATTTGAGGGACGGGGGAGAGGAAGAAAATTTGAGGGATGGGGAGAGGAAGAAAATTTGAGGGATGGGGGAGAGGAAGGAAATTGGAGGGACGGGGAGAGGAAGGAAATTGGAGGGGGTGAGAAGGAAATGAGAGGGATGGGGAGAAGAAGGAAATGGGAGGGGGAGAAGAAGGAAATTGGAGAGAGGAAGGGAGGGGGAGAAGAAGGAAATTGGAGGGAGAGGGGGGAGAAGGAAATTGACGGGGGGGAGGGGGAGAGATTGACATCCATCACACACAATGCACCCTTTGCACACAGAAAAACACAATGCATAACACACAGACACACGTACACAAGCAATGCATCCCTCACACACAGCAACACACAATGAACCCCTTACACACACTCAATGCATCCATTACAGATGCACACACTGCATCCCATACATACACAAACTCATCTTGCAGCCCTTACACATACAAACACAGATTCACACAATGCATTCCTTACACACCTCAGGACATCCCCCACACACACACTCCACTCCTTGTGAACAAACTCATTGGTGGAACATGAAAGTGGACCCTGGGATCCAGACCTTGAGCTGTGTAAAGGGCCCTCAAAAAAATGGAGCTGCTTCCCGTTCTCCCAGAACATTGATTTTTGTGACCACAGTTACAAACCGCCTCCAGAGAGCCTGTTCTACACCAGACCAGTGGAGCCAGACTGCAGCTAGAGCCCATCATCATCCTCATCTGGTTGTAAGTAGGCAATCTAGTATATTATTCGTGGCACTAATCTCTAATTTACCTCACATTAAAGGGACACTATAATCCCCAGAACCACTGCAGCTTAATGTAGTGGTTCTGGTGTCTATAGCCTGTCCCTGCAGGCCTTTTAATGTAAACACGGCGGCACTGCAGAACTGGTGTTCGTTAACATGGCAGATCATATGGGTGGGGCATTGTGATGTCACATGGGGGGGCGGCAAACTTTACTTTTGCCTAGGGCGGCAAAAATCCTTGCACGGGGGGGGGGGCAGCACTTTGGCCCTACTCAGGTGCAGGCACCAGGGGGCCCAGACCTTGAGCTGTGTCAGGGGCCCCAAAATTTCTGATGGCAGCCCTGGTTTCAGTTTGAAACACTGCACTCATAGAGAAAGAGACCAGTGCTGCCCGGTTAGTAACTCCACCACCGGCAGCGTCATTAGCCAGCTTAGAATGAGAGTATTAAATGTTAAATCTGTGTATACTGGGCAGCTGTTTTCGGAATGCATAGCATGCTGGCGACAGATGATCAAAGGTGGCATGGGCACCATAGGGCTTCCTATGCTATGCACAAGATATGCAATGAGTTACAAATGCAGGGGAGAATTTATCTTTCCCTTGTAATGTATTTAGGTTGGTCTATTAGTTGTTTATGAATTCTTGCATTTTGCTGCAGTGATAGACAACAGAGTGCAAGGGAATTACTTGTCCACTAACATGTGTAAGGAGCATATTGTTGTTATGGTGCTTGGTAATTCCCTTTTTAATGCTCACCGTTATGAGGAATATGTTAGGAACCCACGCATATTACCAAAGAAGCACATCACTCTAGCAAGTGCATTCTTTTCATATAATTAAATTCTGGCAATGACTTATAGATGTTTGCAGAATTACTATAATTTTCTTACAGTGTGATGCGGAACACAGTAATCCACATCAGCTATTGTGTCTCTCAATGCTTTATCAGTGATTGCTCTGTGCCCCTGTAACAGTGTGCTGTCTGCAGAGGCTCTCAAACCGTGGTCACGAACAGATGTTAGCATCGCAACTAGAGACTTGGAACTGATGTTCAAGACAGCTGGCAAATGTTGCTGGTAATACTTATACAGAATATACCTGGATGTGCATACACTATTAACTGTGCTTATTGAAGGATTATATTATCATCTTGCCAATTATAAGCAATGAATGAGGTTTAGGATGGCTGTCTTTCAAGAAAAAAAATATATGACCTATCTCATAGCTGAGCTTTTTATCGGGCGCACACTGGCATTGAGGACTGTGAAATATTTCCTTAGCACTGTAAGCAGTATGAGAAAGTGGCGTGTTTTGTTTTTGTTTTGTTTTTTGTTTTGTTGTATTTTTTGTTTTTTGTTTTTTACTGTGAAAGTGCTGTTTATAGTGAAATCTACAGTATAATATATTTAAAAAAAACAGCTATATATCATGCCAATGGGAGTTTACAGCATAAGGCAAGAGAAAGTAAGTGTCCTCCCTCCTTCCTTTAACCCCTTAACACCGTTACGGCGTTCTATGCATTAAATGGGCTTTAAAGTCGTTGCAGTGACATAGAACACCGTAACGGCTGAAGCCCCCAAGAGATCGGAGGTACTTACCTCCGCCGCAATCCTCTTCTGGAGGGCTGCCTGACAGCCCAGGCAGCCCTCCCCTGGCAAATGAGGCCCCCGGGGGTCATGTGATAGCTCTCAAAAAGCGATCACATGGCCCCCCATAGCTGGCTGTGGATCTGCCAGCAGGGGGACTATCTGAAATATAAATATATATATATATATTAAATATCTAATATATATACATCTTATATACAGGGAGTGCAGAATTATTAGGCAAATGAGTATTTTGACCACATCATCCTCTTTATGCATGTTGTCTTACTCCAAGCTGTATAGGCTTGAAAGCCTACTACCAATTAAGCATATTAGGTGATGTGCATCTCTGTAATGAGAAGAGGTGTGGTCTAATGACATCAACACCCTATATCAGGTGTGCATAATTATTAGGCAACTTCCTTTCCTTTGGCAAAATGGGTCAAAAGAAGGACCTGACAGGCTCAGAAAAGTCAAAAATAGTGAGATATCTTGCAGAGGGATGCAGCACTCTTAAAATTGCAAAGCTTCTGAAGCGTGATCATCGAACAATCAAGCGTTTCATTCAAAATAGTCAACAGGGTCGCAAGAAGCGTGTGGAAAAACCAAGGCGCAAAATAACCGCCCATGAACTGAGAAAAGTCAAGCGTGCAGCTGCCACGATGCCACTTGCCACCAGTTTGGCCATATTTCAGAGCTGCAACATCACTGGAGTGCCCAAAAGCACAAGGTGTGCAATACTCAGACATGGCCAAGGTAAGAAAGGCTGAAAGACGACCACCATTGAACAAGACACACAAGCTGAAAAGTCAAGACTGGGCCAAGAAATATCTCAAGCCTGATTTTTCTAAGGTTTTATGGACTGATGAAATGAGAGTGAGTCTTGATGGGCCAGATGGATGGGCCCGTGGCTGGATTGGTAAAGGGCAGAGAGCCCCAGTCCGACTCAGACGCCAGCAAGGTGGAGGTGGAGTACTGGTTTGGGCTGGTATCATCAAAGATGAGCTTATGGGGCCTTTTCCGGTTGAGGATGGAGTCAAGCTCAACTCCCAGTCCTACTGCCAGTTCCTGGAAGACACCTTCTTCAAGCAGTGGTACAGGAAGAAGTCTGCATCCTTCAAGAAAACATGATTTTCATGCAGGACAATGCTCCATCACACGCGTCCAAGTACTCCACAGCGTGGCTGGCAAGAAAGGGTATAAAAGAAGAAAATCTAATGACATGGCCTCCTTGTTCACCTGATCTGAACCCCATTGAGAACCTGTGGTCCATCATCAAATGTGAGATTTACAAGGAGGGAAAACAGTACACCTCTCTGAACAGTGTCTGGAGGCTGTGGTTGCTGCTGCACGCAATGTTGATGGTGAACAGATCAAAACACTGACAGAATCCATGGATGGCAGGCTTTTGAGTGTCCTTGCAAAGAAAGGTGGCTATATTGGTCACTGATTTGTTTTTGTTTTGTTTTTGAATGTCAGAAATGTATATTTGTGAATGTTGAGATGTTATATTGGTTTCACTGGTAATAATAAATAATTGAAATGGGTATATATTTGTTTTTGTTAAGTTGCCTAATAATTATGCACAGTAATAGTCACCTGCACACACAGATATCCCCCTAACATAGCTATAACTAAAAACAAACTAAAAACTACTTCCAAAAATATTCAGCTTTGATATTAATGAGTTTTTTGGGTTCATTGAGAACATGGTTGTTGTTCAATAATAAAATTAATCCTCAAAAATACAACTTGCCTAATAATTCTGCACTCCCTGTATATATGTAACGTCATACATAGTGTATTTTAATATTAATATAAGTATATATATTAGTATTAAAATACACTTAGAATGACGTTACATATATATAAGATATATATATATTATAATACATCTATATATATTTTATATTTATATATACACGTATAATTACAATAATAAATAAAATAATAAAATAAATAAAATATTTTAAATTTTTTTTAAATAAATTATATATACATATATAATTTCATTCTAACTGTATTTTGTTATTAATATATATATATATATATATATATATATATATATATTGGTAACAAAATACACTTAGAATGACATTCTATATCTATCTATATATAAAATACAAATAACCACAAATATATATATATATATACAGATAAATATATATAATTACATAAATAACTACATAAGTGTACACGTAGACTTTAAATACATATATATGTATATATTTTAAAATTCTATATGTATATTTTAGTAATATTTTAACATAATTATGTGATTTAATTAGTTAAAATTTGATTGACATGCCTGACAACCCAGGCAAAAAGTGCAGAGCAAGCACTATATTTAACCCTGTAACTTTCCAAGACACCATAATACCTGTACATGGGGGGTACTGTTTTACTCGGGAGACTTCGCTGAACACAAATATTAGTGTTTCAAAATGGTAACTTGTATTACAACAATGATATCTTTAGTAAAAGTGAAGTTTTTTGAATTTTTAACACACGAATGGCACTTTTACTGACAATATTATTGTTGTAATACAAGTTACCATTTTGAAACACTAATATTTGTGTTCAGCGAAGTCTCCTGAGTAAAACGGTACCCCCATGTACAGGTTTTATGGTGTTTTGGAAAGTTAGAGAGTCAAATATAAGGCTTGCATTTTTTTTTTCACATTGAAATGTGCCAGATTGGTTATGTTTTTGCAAGTATTTATCCAATTGTAGTTTAAACATCTGTATTGACTCTGATTAAACCACCTCTTCAGGCAGAGAATTCCATATCCTTATTGCTCTTACTGTAAAAAAAAAAGGGATGAAAGAGAGAATGAACTGTGTCTAGCATAGTAGTCCAAGTATCTCCCAGCTAAAGTGTATAAGCCTATGTAACTAGGTACAGTTATAAGCCTGATCTAAGGCGCACGCTGTCTAGTAAATTTGTTGTCCCACATTGTAGTAGCAGTGAAGCACAAATATTATTAACTGTGTGAGTTCTGTGGTTAAGAAAATTTAAAGAAAACCAAAAAAAATCAAAAAAGAGACAAAAAACTTGTCAACAAGATAAACAAAAGATGTAAACGGAGCTATTCCAAAATATCTGACAAGACACTGACTGCACATATTTTAGAAATAAGAGGTGTTAATGAAATTATTATTGTATCATTCCTCCTGTGTTCTTCCACGTGCATGATTTAAAACAGATTGCAATGTTGAAGTTGCATGTGCATGCATTTTTGAAAGCTTCTTTCTTTGTTATATGACACCTACTGTACTATATTTTTTTTCTAGTATTTATTTTAATAGCTTTTAAGAAGTGAAATATGTAGAATATATATAAAAGTATGTTTGCAAGTAGTGGTGAATCACAAACTTCACAATTACATTGTAATTTCAAATTTTGTGCAAGCCATTACAGACCTACTCCAATATGCACTCATATGGTTCTAAAATCTGGTTGCCCCCATTTGCACAAATGTTCTGGTGCACAAATTTGAACCAACTCACCTTGCAATCTGTCTCTAATTGCAAAATATGGTGTTGTTACCTATTCTTGAGGGTTTTAAAGTAGTCATGTGCATTTTTGTAAAAAATAAATAAAAAAAATAGATGTTTTAGTGTGCATTTAATATATTTTTTACTAGGGGTGGGAAGAGGGGTTTGCAATATAAATATGAATTGGAGAAAATGTATTTCCAAATGTTACATTACGAAATCACTAACTGTAAGATGATGCCTAATGCAGCTACCTGCATTTCGTTCCCCTGGGTCAGTAACACCCAAGGCCTTTTCTTTAGAAGTCACTTTGCCGAAGGAATATTTTATGGATGTCTAATTATCCTTGCACTGTGTTTTCAAATTGATCATCAATTATACCGGCTAATGCACTGTTCCGGTGGCCCTATACAATCTTCTTTGCTACAGATTAGATAATAGACCAATAAAAGTCAGAAGTGGAAATTAGATGTTTAGGTTGCTTGTTGGGGCTTGTCCTATGGCTCCGAGGTCACAGTGCCTCCTTTTCCTAGCTGATACAAATCTTAATTATTGTAATCTAGCTGAAACCAATTGTTCAAACTGCCTTTAATTTTCCCTCTGCATTTTTCTGAATAGTTGAATTATTTCAGTGTTTTTTGTTTTACTTTTCAGTATTGGAAGTATGTTCACGCTAGTACGAAGTGCTCAGAAATGCAAATTACGGACTGTCCTGTTGATGTCAAATAAGTTAATTGTAAAATTACACACCTGTATAGTTGTCAAAGTATAAATAAAAGCTATTCGCTTGGGAGTAATTTACATAATGCAGGTATTATCAGAATGTCTCTTCTCTGACTAGTGTGATTTTTAAAAAAAATAAGGTTGAGAAAGAGTGGATCAGTAACCCTGAGTTGAAATGAAGGTCTAGGGTGATTAGTGACATTAAATTATCATTAGAAATCAATCAAGCACATCGCAAACGGTCTTACGGCCTGTAAGAAATGGACTTAACAGTATGACATCACTATAACAAACAATAGCCGAACAGCCATGAAATGTTGAGTGTACTTAACATGTAAGGGATACAAATTAATTACACTGGTTGGTGGGGGCATGATGAATGGTAATGGAATCGGAGTAGTTCATAAAATGCAAACATGCATGAAAAAAGGGTTAGTGGGGTCAACACTCAGAAAGACATGAAATCGGTCCTATATTATGGGTTTTAACCTGATGATTCTTTTAATATCATTGCCCTTTACATGTGCATTAAACATATCTATATTAAAGGTTATTTCCTCTGTTGCAATTAGAACAGGTGCGTAAAAGGTCTTTGTCCTTCAAATTACACAGTCACCTTTTAGAAATATTAGAAATTAAATAAAGTGTTTGATATATACATTTATCTATTTGTCTCTCTTTTGGGATTATTAAAATACAAAATACATTCAGAGATAAACAAGAACTTTCCTGGAACTATGAAGCTATGGTAACCAAAAACATGTCTTGCAAAAGCTCATGGAGGTTTGGTATTTGAATGATCCCAATCTACCCATTCTTTATATGCCTCATATCACTTAGAATGTAGTAGTCAATGTTTTTTTATTAATTTAGAGTTCTTTATTATTCAGGAATGCATGAAAGTATTTTTAGTTAGTGGTTTCAGAATATGTATTACTCATTGCTGCACCTTTTCTTTTTAAGAGGTAGCTTAGTGTATACGCACTTGCTGTAACAGCACCATGTTTTCTATATATCATAATGTATATCATTTGCAGATATGGTATTACAACACTCTTCCTTTTTTGTTTGTCTGCAGCCCAAGCCTTGCCGCTCTACTAAAATATGACTTTGAGTCAAGTTTCAGTCTTTAGAAACAGACATTAAGTTTATCTGCCCAAAGAGTTCTCCACCTGGCTTATAGACACGTCTTGGTTGCAGATCTATCAAAACCACGTGCATATTTGTGCCTTTCCAAACCTTATGCTTTTTTTTTTTAGCAAATATAAAAGTATGGGCTCACCTGATGGTTTCATTAAGCAGGTAGTTTTTTATTAGGTGTACAGGTTTGATAAAACTGCTTAACCCCTTAAGGACTGAGCCAATTGTACAAGTTGTGATCAAATCAAAACATAAACAAAACCTTGAATTTACGCTATATTTCTGTTCAGGCGTAATTCACCTCTTTCATATTATGTGTACCCACACTTATCATATATCATTTTGTTGGGGAGAAATAGGGCTTTCATGCCACATCAAATATTTGTATACTAAGCATAATTTAATATGAGTAAAATGAGTAAAAATATAAAGAAAACATTTTAACTGTGAATTTCACAATACTGTTAGCTGTTACTGCAATAAAGTACACATATTTGTATTCAGCGATGTTTCACGGGTAAAACAGTACCCCCAATGTACAGGTTTTATGGTGTTTTGGAAAGTTACAGGGTCAAATATAGCACATTAAATTTTTCAGTTTATACACATTGAAAATTACCAGACTGGTTATGTTGCCTTTGAGACCAAATGGCAGCCCATGACTATTCCGGCCATGTGATTGCAAGGACCCAGTGGTCACATGGCCGGGGGGGCGCGTCTGATCAGGCAGAGCGGGTCTGCCTGAGCTCCCAGGCAGACCCCAGGATCACGACCGCCATCGGGGAACGGTGGGGACCCGGTAAGTACAAAGGACAGCGGGGACGTTCTATGCCGCCCGCCGGCGTTTAGGACTGCCCCAAAAAGGTCAGCATAGAATGCCCGCCGTCCTAAAGGAGTTAAAGAAACCATCAGATGTGCCCAGACTTTTATATTTGCTACAATTTAATCTGCTTGGGAACCTGGTCTTCCCTATTTGGAGCACACTGGTGGAAGTCTTCCCTGGATAATGGTGTGTGCAACATCTTCTGAACTTGGGAAGTGTTGCTCCTCTTTCTGCCGTCTGTGTTTTCATATTATTCAGTGAGTACCTATGAAAATGTAATGAAAGGATACTTGGTGCAGTGGCTGAGAGTATAGAATGTCTAGGATATCACAAGTTGTAATTTCATTTTTTTTAATGACTGTTCTTGTAGTACTCATCTTTCCAAAAATGTTTCAACAGCTATTAAAAACTATTTCTTATTAAAATTGAGTTGACATGGAGTTAAGTCCCTAGTATTTTAATGTTTTGAAGGTTTTTAAGAAAAGGATGACTCACCAGTTGATGTCTAATATTTGTTATCAATATCTACCTACCTATGTTTGAGTTTCTGCTAAAATACCTAGGAGGGATTATTGTTACTAATCCGCATAATTTTGGAGAACAGCAAAGTTCATCCACCTGGATTCCCCCCTTCTTCACTAAATTAATCTTTGTCATTGTCATTCAAATTTCTTTCCTGCTGTACATATGAAGTTATTTTGCATAGTAATAACGCCTTTGGAGTCAACCTTATCCTTCTAAAGTTTGCTTTGTGCGATATTATCTCTGCTGTCAGATCTAGAGCCCACTGTTTGGTAGACGCGTATGACTGGCTTAACCTAGAACACTTCCACTTCCTGTATGTGCCTTTTTTTGTAAATCTTTATTTCTGAGACAGAAAACAACAATTACAAGTCATAAAAGACAGTTTATACAAAACGTGCATCACATCTTATTTCCCAAGTATAATAAAAAGAAAAACAGCATAGTGCCACAGTACACAAGTGAGAAACTTCTGAACGGAAATAGCAAAATGATTGAAAAGCTGGAAATGTACCCACTCATTGTAAGGGGATATATAGTGAGAAAGCATTCATAAAGAAACATTTAGCAATTAATAATGCATCAACTCATAGGCGCTATATAAGTAACATAATCCATAAAAATTTTTAATTTAAAATAAACTAAGAAAAAAATATAGGGAAGGGAAAAAGGGAGGAGTACAACGGGAAGAACCCTATTATGCTTAGAGTGACCCCCTAAACAGGAGCATCATATTCCTTCCAAATGCACCACGTTTTGTGAAAAGAAGGTAGAGTTTCTAATGGTTATGTGAGCTTGTGCATGAGATGACTATCTTCGACTTTGGCTTCGACCTAAATTATCAATTCTTAATTATCAATATTACATAGGCACAAGTGTTATTTTATCATTGAACTTCTGGGAATAACAAGTCAATATTTTTATAGGATAGGATAGTAACACCAATCAGGGATCCATATCAAATGTTCTCTGCAAGACCTTTCCTAGTAAACCCTAAACTTGAAACCACTACAGGTCTATATAAGTTCATCTGTTTCCGCAACCTCTCCAATAGAGGTCATGCGTAGTTCAACCAATTCTAAACAATTTGACAGAGGTTGTGTACCATTGAAAGAGGAATTTAAACATTTGTTCCTGTAGTGTCACAAACATGGAAACTTTAGCCTAATATCTTCACACTTACCCCCTTCCAATACTTAATTTTAATCAGTTTCCCAATGAAGTACATGTGTCAAATATCCCCAGACATGGGAATGAGAACAAATGTATGTGTAAATAGTCACAATTAGACCTTTTTTTAGCAGTACTCCTTTCCCACTGAAACCATTCAAATACTTGGTCTTTACATTGCCTCAAAAGGCAAAGTCTTGATGTTTTTCTTAAGGGATGCTAGTTTAATTAGTTGGTCCCTTATGACAGTCTTATGGACAAACAAAACATTAGGTAGGGATTGTTTGGGAAAGTATCCTTACTAAGATATAGATGTAAATGAGGAGTTAACTTTTGTTTTGTTTTTACAGGGAAATGTTTAAGGCCGTCAATACGAGAATCAAGTAGGAACATGTTTATTTTTAAGTGCTTTGCAGTATGAATTCTACTCAATGAATGACTCACCCTAATTTATACTCTTGTTATGGTTGCCAGCCTGTTAAGGAACAAATTTATTTGCCAGAACTAATAGTCAATGATATAAAGAATGTAAAGTTGCATAATATGTTTGCTCACCCTCTGCTTTCTAATAGTGCAGGAAGTGTCATTGGGTGACACCATTCTTACAGTTAAGGAGGGGGAGGAGAGAATAAATTCTATAATTTCACAGTTAGCATTACATTATCAGTTCAGAGATTGATAAAGATTGCTAGAGCAGAGTTTTTTGGGGTTTGTTTTTTTTAAAATATATGATTTTTAAAAACCACAACTTACATGAAATGGTGGATCCCACAAACAGAGGTACAAAACAGACAAATTAACTGGCCTTAGAGTGGCCAGACTTTACGTAAGAAAGATAAAGACAAAGTCAGTAATAGCCGGGGTCAGGAACATAGAAATGAGAATAAGCAAATAAACAAGCAAGATCTGGATTCCAGAAATGCTCAAAGTCAGTGTCAAATACAAGCCAAGTTCAATATAATATCAAGAGAGACTTACCCTAAAAGCGTATCAAGGCCGAAACCCTTATAGGGTACCAAATAAGGGCCCAAACGAGCATTATAGAAGTGTAGACATGTTCAGATTTCCCTTTTCAGGTAGAGGAGGGACGTAGCATGTTGTGGAGCAGGTAAGTGTGTCACATACACACACTACATCACCTACACACATACACTACAGCCCCTATCCACACACTCACTATATTCCCTATACACATACTATGCCCCCTATACATACACACTAAAGCACCTATACACACACACACAAACTCTACAGCTAATAGCCACACACATTATACCAAAACACAACACACTAAAACCAACCTATTTGCACAAAACACCACACCGCAATCAGCAACTAAACACATGCACAATACACTTTCCTGGCACTTTTGTCCTCTGTATCCCGCTTAAAAAGACGCCAGAGACAAGTCGCAAGCTTGTATTTGCACAGCACAGAACAAATACAGGGCATTTTTCTTGTGTGAAAGAGCTCTTCAGCAGGGCAATGCGCCTGCACTTTGAGGAGGGGTCTGGCCACATTCCCTCCCTAGGGGGCCGCTGTGATTTAAAAATGCTTGGGAAGAAATTTTTCCTAGTCTGACCATGCCTATAAGCAAGGTTTTAGACCCTTTTTATTCTTATATTTTTGTCACACTTACTATATGCGAGAAAAATTGCATTTTATACTAACAGTTCCTATGTGAAATATTGCACGATGAGGGACACTGTATACTGCCTAAAGCTTCTCATTTGCCAAATATTTTTATAAAGGATAAACAAATGAGTGACAGCAATCTATACACAAAATATCTGTGTTATGATATGTTTATATGTTAGCTATGCATCCCTTGCGTCAAATAAATGTTATGCTAATATTTTTTCAATCAAAAAGTGCTCAGTAGTGAAAGGGTTAAATGCCAAGGCCAGGGAGAGGAAGTAGAAGAATCCTGATTATATGTTATGTACGCATAGTCAGACCAGGTGATACTGCCTATTTCCAATTTGGCAACATAGTGAATAGAGGGCTATTAGTTAAAGCAAGGTCTACACGGTAGTTAGTGCTATGAGGATCAGAGTGCTATGGACTGTCCAGATATCTGACTATCTATAGACTTTGACTGGTTAAAAATGTAATAGCTTATCTTGGTCTCCCTTACCATGGGGATGTTAATTACTAGGCCCCAAACTTTTGTAAACCTTTAAACACGAAGAGGCATAAAGTCACTGCCTATAAGGAGAAGTTTCTATTAATGAAGCAATATTGGTAGCACAAAGACTGAGAAAATGGTAACAGACTTTCCGCGTAGATAAAATATCTTAAATTCCACCCGAAGGACAGCAAAAACTCTGAAGGAGATCAAGAACCCCTGGAAGGAGTGCCATTAAACTGAAAATAATAACCAGAATTAAACAAACTGCAGATTATTGTAAAATAAAAACCTATGAATTTACACATCCACATAACTAGTTTCATAAGAGAGTAAATAAATGCCCTCTTGTGAGCTAATATGTCTGTCACTTTTATGCTCATGTAGTGCCCAACAAAATCCCGCAGAATGAGCAACCCCCTCACCTCCACCAAAGCAACAGGTAGTTCTCATACCTACCTCTGTAGATTTTGACAAAATCCAATTAGGCAAGTGGTGGAAGCAATATATAGTTACAAAGCTGAAAAGAGACTTCAGTCAAGTTCAGCCTTCCTCACATATGTTTTTGCTGCTGATCCAAAAGAAGGCAAGAAACCCAGTCTGAAGCACTTCCAATTTTGCAAAAACTCGGAAACAAATCCTTCTTGACCCCAAAATGGCAGTCAGATATCTCCTTGGATCAAGCAGCTATTACCCCAGTAATTAGAAATTATATCGCTGTATGTTATGTTTTTGGAAATATTTATCCAATTGCTGTTTATACATCTGTATTAACTGATAAAACCACCTCATCAGGCAGAGAATTCCACATCCTTATAATTCTTACTGTAAAAAACCCTTTTCTTTGCCTTAGATTAAATCTAATTTCTTCCAGCCTAAATGTGTGACCTCGTGTCCTATGTATAGACCTGTTTATGAATAGATTTTCAGATAATTGTTTGTACTGGCCCTGAATATATTTGTATAATGTTATCATAACCTTCTGTGGCGCTGTTTTTCCAAACTGAAGAGATTTACATTTTTTTTACCTTTATTTGCAACTAAAATGCTCAATTCCTTTTATAAATTTTGTAGCTCATCTCTGGACTTTTTCTAGTGCCTGATATCCTTCTTTAGAACAAGTGCCCAAAATTGCACAGCATATTCAAGGTGTGGTCTTACCAGTGATTTATGAAGAGGCAAAATTCTATTTTCATCCCCCGAATTCATGCCCCTATTTATTCATGACAAAACATTATTAGCCTTAGCAACTGCAGACTGACATTGCATATT
Organism: Pelobates cultripes; assembly: GCA_933207985.1. Lineage (NCBI taxonomy): Eukaryota > Metazoa > Chordata > Amphibia > Anura > Pelobatidae > Pelobates > Pelobates cultripes. The sequence continues at coordinate 187,483,654 of OW240917.1, forward strand.
GCTGCCTAATTTGTTGGCTATAACAATTCCCAAATACTTCTCGTGTATGGTTATCCCTAATTCACTACCATTTAGGGTGTAAGTTGCTTGTGCATTCTTGACCCCGAAGTGCATAACTTTGCATTTCTCTACATTAAATTTCATCTGCCATTTTAGTGCACAGTCCCCCAATCTATCTAAATCCCTCTGCAGCAAAGCAATATTCTTACTATTGGAAAATATACCAATAGTAGAAATAGTTCCACCTCTGGTAATACAGATTGGTCTGACTCTGATTCGAGCTCATCTAGAAGAGACCAACCCTCTAAAAAAACACAATTTCAATCATCAAAGAATAGAGGTATTCTTAGAACTCGGAGTGTCACCTTTCCTGACACTCCAAATCACACGTCAAACAGTGAGGAACAACCTCCCTTTTTAGAGGAGGATTGGCCTCTCCCGCAGAGAGACAAATTGCGAGACAGACAAAAATGGGGTTACAAAAGAGACAGAAGACAAAATCAGTACCAGTAAATTATAGTTCTAATCAAATCATTAATCTATCTAAATTTAATCTACAAGAGCATCATATTTCACTTCTTAATAAAGGACTATCATTTATACCTACCCCTAATGCTAATAAATTTGAATGGATTAAGGATACAAATCTTTTTGGTCGCAAATTAGCTTTAAATGTGGTTCATAAAAGAAAGAACTACAAACTGGCCAAAGAGGCTGGCATTCCATATGACGACTTCTGTCTCCATCAGACACTACTATCACTACTTGATGAACAAAACTCTGAATCACCACTTACTTATTTAAAACCAGAGAGTTGGTTTACTCCTAACTTGAGCGAAGTATCAAGTGTTGATCTATTCATCCAGATGACTACATCTGCTATTGAATCTCTCACCATTCCTAAAACCAGACATGATAATCTCACTATATCTCAAAGACGAGCTCTTAAAGAACTAGTTACAGCAGATCTCATAATTAAACCTTCTGACAAAGGCGGCAATGTTGTCCTGATGGACAAAGAACAATATCTTGAGATGTGTATGGAACATTTGAGAGACACACAAGCTTATTATAAACTCACCAAGGATCCCACATCACAATATCTCAATGAACACCAGCATTGGACAACAAAATCATAACACAAGATGAATATAAATTTATATTACCACACCTCACTCCGACGGTTGCGACCTTATACTGCCTTCCCAAAGTACACAAAAATATCAACAAACCACCATGTCGACCAATAGTATCAGGCAACGGCTCCATCACTGAGCGAAGTAGCAAATATTTAGAGAAATTACTGCATCCACTTGTGGTTGGACTTCCATAATATCTCCAAGATACCAAACAAACACTCATTCTATTAGAGAATCTCATTGTACCACCCTACTGTCTTTTGGGCAGTTTGGATGTCGTTGCCCTTTATAACAACATCCCGCATGAGATTGGCCTTACTGCAACAAATTCTCCCCCGCCCAGAGTGACTTCATTATTCAGCTCTTAGAGTATGTTCTAACACACAAATTTTTTGTATTTAACGGTATATACTATCTTCAGCTGGGGGGCACAGCGATGGGTACAGCTTGTGCCCCTAGCTATACCAATCTCTATCTGGGTTGGTGGGAAGAAACCATCTTGGATCCGATCATTAGAAACAACTACCAAGCCTGTGTTTACAGCTGGCATAGGTACATAGATGATGTCCTAGTATTCTGGTTAGGGTCTGTTAGACAATTTGAAGAATTGGTCAATCAACTCAACAAGAACTCTATTGGTCTTCAACTAACATATGTCATCGACACGGAACATTTGATTTTTCTTGATCTCAATATTAAGATTTTACCCGATGGAACTATTGAAACTGAATTATACCATAAACCTACAGCAACCAATAGTCTATTAAACTGGGACAGCCACCATCCGACTAAACTTAAATCTGGTATTCCTTACGGACAATATCTTAGGGCCAGACGCAACTGTTCCAACGAGGAGACTTTTCATCTTGAAGCAAAAACATTAAGAACAATGTTCAAACAGAAGGGTTATCCCAATAGACCATTAAAAAGAGCATATCAACAAGCAGCCGCTAAAAACAGAAGCGAGAGTCTACATACTACTAGACAAACATTAGATTCTCAGATTATTTGTTGCATCGGAACATTTGACCAGTACTGGGAACCAGTCCTGAAAATAATGTCTCAAAATTGGCAGATTCTTAGCTATGATAAGGACCTTAGGGAAAATATCAGCAAATTTCCCAGTATTACTGCGAGCAGAGCTAAGAACTTACGTGACCATCTTGTACACAGTCATATTGAACATAATCACAATCCGACTTGGTTGACTCCTCTGTCAGGGGTATACCAATGTGGTCACTGTAAGGCCTGGAAACATATTAAACCTTCTAAAACCGTTCAAAGCACTACCACAGGGAAAGAATATCAAATCAAACAATTTATTAACTGTAACTCTACTAAAGTGATCTATCTCATAACATGCAGTTGTAAAGCACAATATATTGGCAAAACTTATCAACAGTTTAAAAGGAGGATTCTACAACATGTATGTTCTATTTCAAATGCAAACATTTCTACTCCTCTATCCAATCATGTTAGGCTACATCATGGGGGCGACTTAACCCACCTCATATTTCAGGCTATAGAAAAAATAACTATGAATTCTCGTAAAGACAATTACAACAAAGTGCTGTTAATGAAAGAATCCAGATGGATCTATTACTTTAAAACCCTGACTCCAAACGGTCTCAATGAGGAGTTTAACTTTACTCCGTTTATTCATAAATAAATATGTTGATCTCTACTCTGGCTCCCTTCTTGTTCTGACACCTGACTTTCTTTTTGTTATTTATTGCTATTATGAATTTTGGCGATTATCACTAATACCATTTGACGTCTACATATGGCATGTGACACTCAATAAACAAATAAAATAAATAATATATAAAAAGTCATCTTTTGTTCTTATATGGTGCATGTATTGTTGGCTACTAGGCTATGGCTGTGCCCCATCAGGAGTACAAAAATCTATGCCTCTGCGGGTTTTTATCTGTTTCAGATTCGGTCATTTTTAGAAAGATTGTTTTATGATGCCTGTAGCAACACTACATCATCGACCATCTCTTATTTCACTTAGCTCTGCCTCTAATCAACTGAAATCAAATCATATCACTGGACATTCCACCACTATACTTTGCTGTTAATTCTCTCTATTTGACACTATGTATTATGTATGATATATACTGTCCTCTTGGGACTACTTCTATAATTGGCTTCATTCTCAGCGATTAGAGTTAGGGATGTATATATTGCTCCATCAATGCTTTTAGATTGAGATTATAGAACTCCATCTGGGTACCATCACTGGATAGTTTTATATTGCTTTCAATTACATCATTTCCATGTATGCTGTCTCTCTCCTTTCTTCTTTCATTTCTATTTTCTACATATGTACTTGATACATTGATATGATTATATTCAAGGCTGACCCTAATACATTAATTTCACTTCTGCATGTTACCTGTTATATTTATCCTAATATGACATTATGTCAATTCTTTATAAATCTTCTTATAACTGACATTTGGTATTTAAGGGATTAAGCGCTTTCACTTTGGTTAGACATACACCTCTTTCTAGGACGTTATTTTGGAGCACCCAATCAGAAGGACGTACCTGGTCCGTTTTTGCCGTTTTTGTCTATTTGATATTATGTAATAGGCATGATAATTAGTATCCTTTCGGGACCATTTTTATAATTGGTTCTATTTTTAGTGATTAGGGTTAGGTGTGTGTACATCACCCTATTAATGCCTGTAGATTTAAATTATGGAACCACATCTGGGCATTATGATGTATATTGCCTTTAATTACATCATTCACCATTCATGCTTTTTCTCTTTTTCTTTTGTATTACTTCTACTATCTACATTTCTACCTTATACATTTTTTGCTGATATAAATACACTCATATGACCGGATTAAGGCTGATCCTAAACAACAATTCCATTTCTGCATATGTTCTGCTATATATTCCAATATGATACTGTGACGAGAGCAATCTCGCCACATTGCATTGGAGAAGCCTGGTTGCTCGCCTGCTGCCTTTGGACTATGGCCCCATGTTAAAAGACATCTTTTGTACCTGCAGGAAATATTTATTCGTTCTTTTCTGCCTGGTGTTCGGTAGATTCAATCTACCGAACAACCGCACGAATGACTGGACCACCTGGGAGCTGGAGTGTGCCGGCAAGTAGCCTCCCTGAAGCTGCGGTTAACTGCAGCTTATTTGACGAATGCTGGGTGGCCGCCATTCGTATCACGAACTCGAGGTCGCGGCCATTTTAAACATGCGAATGCACAGCGGTGTTCAACGCTTAATTCATGGAACTAAAATCGGACACAGTTTTGCGCGAACACCGCTGAAGCCGCCGACCTCCCTTCTTGTTCGGTGAAAGTGCATGAATGGCCCGGTGTTCGGTAGTTTTGCTTGTATGTGTTATACCCCAGATAGGAATCCCATGGAGCTCATTCGCATGAAACTGACTGTGTAAAGACTTTAGCTCCATGGCGATTAAACTGTATTCGTGTGGTCTGTGCGCCATTCGCTTAATAATGTGCGCACAGACCTGAGCTATCTGGGGCTATGTTAAATGTATGCTTTTACTGTTATGTGTCTCACATATTTTAATAGTAATTCGTGTGTTAGTATCCCCACGTGCATAATGGCGATTTGCCTTTGTCTTGGGAGATAATTGAATTACTTCTCAATTATCTCCAAGGCAGAGGGGAGGAAGCCAGGATGCATTGTGGGAATATAATGTGGCTGTGTGTCCTATTTGTCTACTTGTCTGTCCCTTGTCACAGTCTCCCATTTGGTCCCCTAGGGGAGTGTCCACGAGGTGGGAGACCTGCATAAATACTGGGCAGGTAGCCCTCATTAAACAGGCCACTGCTTGACCTTCAACACGGAGCCTTGTCTCGTCTTTGGGGGGGATTTACTGTATGCTGTTAGAGACTGATTGCCAGGAGTGTAAGCCACTTGGGTGCTTTTCCTGTTCGTCTGCTAGCAGCTATTCGTGAGGTTCCAGTTCGGGTGTTTGGAGCATTCCCTTGTATGCAGTTCGGGTGTTTGGAGCATTCCCTTGTATGCAGTTCGGTTGTTTGGAACATTCCCTTGTATGCAGTTCGGGTGTTTGGAGCATTCCCTTGTATGCAGTTCGGGAGTTTGGTGTTCTGCAGGAGCTGTGCCTGTGTATCTGAAAAGGGGAATATCGCCTAAACGGTTTTAACCCCTTGTGTGCTGAAACGGTCCGTTACAGATACTATGTCAATTCTCTATAAGTCTTGTTGCATCTGTTATTTGGTACTTAAGGGATTAAGCGCTTCCATTATCGGGTTAGGCACACACTCCTCTTGATGACGTTACTTTGGAGCTTCCAATCAGAAGGACGTACCTGGTCCAATCAAAGATTGGCTCCTCTTATTTAAATCCAGCATTATGCAGCGATCGGTTCCCCTCTGACGAACCAAGTGGGCGAAACGCGCGCGTCAGGGTCTTTAGGCGTTATTTAGCCGTTTCTCTTTATCATATTCATTTATTATTCTTTCTGATGATCTTTTAGGGATTTGATTACTTTTCAGCGGGGTTAGTCTTAGGTGCCCGTGAAGGCACGGGGGTATTTAGTGTGTAGGACCAGTTTATCTCCTCTTTCATCTTTGCTTATTTAATTGCATAACCTAGGACATCTATTTATTTCCAGTATTTAGTACATTTTGGCTACGTACTGGTAACTTAGTATCTACTATTTATTTTGTAACTACTCAATATCTGTAGCATTCTCTGCAGACTTTGATGTGGTGACTCTAATACAGTCAGTCTAGCAATAATCTTACAATTTATTTTTTTTATCCAGTTTCTAAAGGTTTAGTCAGATTATTTTGGTATCTTAGGTCACTATTGATAACTTGCTACTGATTCTGATTATTATAAACTCTATCTACATTTCTATCTACATCAGAAATTTCAGTATCTTATGGCAATCTCAGGGTTACATCTTTAAGTACCTTTTTTCGTTTCTACTCAGTCTGCCTTTATATGATATTGCTATATCCTCATCTATTTTTCACCATTATTCCAAATCCTTGGATCACTATTTGGTGATGCAGTTTAGATTTTTGCCTTATGGTCCTAGTATATATTTATCTTATTACCCTTTACTTATGCAATACCATATTTAGACTCTCCCCCCTTTTTTCTTTACACAGCACAGACGTGTGCTGTGTCTGAGTATAGTTATATTCCAAAACATCAGTATTTATTCTATACCATCAACATGTATTTTTCTTGTTGTTTTTAGCAATATATATTCTTTTTGGATCCATTCCTATTATTTATTGTTTTGACATTAAGAATATCTAATAAAGTTATTTTTTGTTTTAAGACCCTGTGGTCTTTTTTACGCTCTATATCTTCTAGTCTCTATTCAGAAGTCTAGTATTAGTCTTTTTTCTCCTATTTCGTAGGTACACTATCTTCTATGTTCACTATTTATTTCCACTAGGGGTTACCCCCCCTGTCCTTAGTGTACCTTGGCTGTATTCGAGTAGTTCTTAATATTCTGCTCACATTTTATTACTTTACAAAGTTGTGTCATCTGCAAACACTAAGGGAAAAAATCTCAGGCACTCACTAGGATACATTAAGCAGCTGTAATGGATACTGCAACGTTTCAGCCTGTACCCAGATCTTTGTCAAACTAACACCACATCAAAAAGTAAATGTTTATATACACAATTAATGTGAAATTTCAAAATTCATTAAAACACACAGAGATATAATTAAAACACATAAGAATCCAATTGAAAGTTAGTGGACTAATTGGTTCAGCTCACCAGCTCCTTCGAAAACATGGCAAAAGGAGGCAGTACGGGGGGGCATGGCTGACTGCCGAGCAATATGGCCACATAGACAATTGGTCTGGTACTGAGCTCCCAAAAAAACAAGGAACAGAAGCTGCACAAGAAGTTATCACAAACGGCAAACAACCTCCCTGAGCACTGAAGGGAAAAGGTCTCAATGGCTATGGGGAGTCAGACACGGGAGCCCTGACACCGACAATAGAGCAACCACCTGCAACCAACGCCGAAAATATCACCAGGGACTTTTTGGCACAGGTTTTGGACACGTTGTCGAACAGGCTCATAGCCTCCTGGCAACACATGGTGGATGCACTGCGCAAAGATGTACAGTAGTTGGGCTCCCGCACAACGCACGTGGAACAGAAAATGAGCTAATACGCATCTGCCCACAATGATATGACTGAGCATGTTCAGTCTCTGGAAAGCAAGATCGAGCTCTTGGAGGCCAAAATGTCAGACTCTGAGGACAGAAGCCTAAGAAACAACCTCAGACTTCGGAGAGTACCAGAGTCTATCCTACCTTATGATCTGCAGGCCTATGCATGAGGTCTCCTGCAGGCCTATGCTCCGGACATACCTGTTGACATGCTATTGAGTGACCGCGTTCCGAAGCCAAGCTACCTGCCTGATACAACCCTGAGGGATTTGCTCCTCAGGGCACACTATTTTCATATAAAAGAACTGGTGCTGAGATCCTACCGCAACAAAAGCCCAGCCTTATGAGAATTATCCCACAGTAAAAATATTTACTGACCTCTCTGCGGCAACACTAAGAAGAAGGAAAAGCGTCCAGGTCACAGTGGAATCCCTGTGGCACCAAGGACTCAGCTACCATTGGGGATATCTCACAAAGCTGCTGGTTACCCGTGAAGGAGGCATCACACCAATCCTCACCCCAGAAGAGGGACTCACCAGAATGAAAGAATGGGGTATCTCTATTCACCAAACCAAAGCAGCACCCATTAAGCAGCAGAAGATGGACCCAGCGTAGCCCAGTGTATTGGCACTGCCATGCCCTCTTAGTTTTGGAGGAAGTTCTCCACAAGCTCCTCAATAAAATCCCAACAGCACCATCCAGCTCACTAATTATATGCGGGGACCTCAATCATGTTCTGGATTCCCACATGGACACTACCCTCCCAGAGGCATCCCCCAGACACTCAGCACTATGAACACACAGCAGATCTCTGCTTAAACTCATGACAGAATTTGGTATGTACGACAACGGTTGAACACTGAATCCAAACGGAAAAGAATTTTCTTACAACTCCAGCATCCACAAAGCTTTCTCCCGAATAGACCATATTATGGTGCCTGGCCACCTTGTAACTCGCATCATACAATGCACTATAGGACCCATATTGTGGTCGGACCACGCACCGACCACGCTAACCCTTCAAAACGCATTCCCACATAGAGGGACACCGCGGCGTCTAAATGACTCCCTCCTACAGGACGCTAGCTTTATCACACACTTAACAAAAGATCTGGAGGACTACTTTACACTTAATGAAAACCAGGACATCTCCCCGCTTTCTCTCTGGAAAGCCCATAAGCCCACAATAAGGTTAATCAGTAGAGCCTCATTCCTAAAACGTAAAGCCCAAAGTGACTACCTAGGTCTATTGCGCTTGTTAAGTGATGCGATGAATGCTCATGCTATACAACCAGCAGACAGACACCTGCACACAATAGCCGACACAACTAAATGCATAAATGAAATACATCTAGCCAAAACTGCCCACATACTCAAACGCCTGAAAATGACTAGCTATTCTCAGGGAAACAAAGCAGGGAAAACACTTGCCACGATGCTGAGAAAGAAACAAACACAATCCAAAATTCCCTACTTAATAACAAACACTAACAAAAAAACTATACAACCCCAAGATATCAGTGATGAAATGGCCAACTTCTACCATGCCCTGTAACAACCCGAACTTCCACAACATCCTCCTACAATACAGCAAATGCTCGTATTATAATTGAATCTTTCAAAAACATGGGCATCAACATTCCCAAACACACATTAACGAGATTACAAAGCACATTCGCAAATGAATAGCGCACAGACTCTCTGAAATTCCTATGTATAGCCATAACACCACAGATATTGGGCCTCATCAAGGCAAACTATTTCAGTCTGCTCGCTGACATAAAAAAGCAACTACAGGGATGGAAGGGTAAATTTATATCGTGGACAGGCAGGATAGCACACTAAAATGTTAATCATCCCGAGGTTCCAATACTTATTCTGCACTCTATTGCTCAGGCTCCCAACTCACTACTTCAAAGATGCGCAGTCTCTTATGAATAACTTCATTTGGAATAACTTGAAGCCAAGAGTGGCTACAGCTACTCTATACAAACCCTCCTCTCAAGGTGTGATGGAACTACTTAATATAAGAGGTTATTATAAAGCAGCCATAATTAGCCCACAACTATTGGCAATAGTCACCCCAAACCACCACAGTGGCTTGATATTGAAGCAGCCTACACTAACGATCTTCCTCTCACGGCATTACATAAGGGGATCTCGCTAGCACTGCCAATGGCCGTGCTGTCCTTCCTAATCCCAGACTGTAACCACAAACTCTGGCATAGGCATAGCATCACGCACATTTGCCATGAGTCCAGGTTGCAGAACTTTAAAGACCTGCAGAGGCAATATGGACTGCCTAACACAGCTCAGGTCTCACCACATACAACTACTTTCATGATCCAATAAACAAACCCTTCTGTCGTTTTATATTGTAAACGGCCTACAGGCGACGAACGTTTTAAAAGAAAATCTGTCTCCGCTTACAGCCGTCCACCAAATTGATAACCATTATATACGCTAAAAACTCGCACCACACAAACCTCAAAAGCTTAAACTTTGCCGGTTGTGCTCATCCCTAACTGGATAGTGTGGGCTCCCTGAGTTCTGCCGCTTTGTGGTACAATGTATTTACATGACCCACCATTGTGACATGCTAAAAGAACGAAACTAGCTGTTGCTGGAATCCAGATGCATCCTTCATCTTTCCAGCCTTGTGTTTAAGCGTTTTTCTCGGAAGCTCCCATCCTACCTGAGCAAAATGCTCTCCCGGGTCTCTTCCCACCTCCTATAACCTCCAATCCAGTACCAGCACTTTATTGAGTCTACCTCAATACAAAAAAAAGCGTCCACAATTATGGAACGGCCTCCCACAAACTTTCAAATCTTCCCCAGGCCTAAAATCCTTTAAGAGATCCATCTCTACTTATCTCAAAACAGAATGCACCTGTCATGGTTGATAATGTTTTCTTACCCGTTCTATGTTAAATTTTGTATATATTGCGCATTAATATTGTTTTTTTTATTTTATTGTATCCTATTGTATCAATGCAATGTTTTGTGAACCCAGGACATACTTGAAAATGAGAGAAATCTCAATGTATCCTTCTTGGTAAAATATTTTAGAAATAAAATAAATATCTCTTAGTTACGTAGTTACATAGCTGAAAAGATACTTGCGTCCATCAAGTTCAGTCTTCATCGCATTTGTTTTTGCTGTTGATCCAAAAGAAGGCAAAAACACCCGGTTTGAAGCACTTCCAATTTTTCAACAGGTTAGCAGTCAGATTTATCCTTGGATCAAGCAGTTATTACCCTACATTGAAAGATTATATCCTTGAATATTTTGTTTTTGCAAGTATACATCTAGTAGCTGTTTGAAGATCTGTATGGACTCTGATAAAACCACTTCTTCAGGCAGAGAATTCCACATCCGTATTGTTCTTACAGTAAAAAAACCTTTCCTTTGCCTTAGACGAAATCTTATTTCTTCCAGTCTAAACGCATGACCTCGTGTCCTATGTAAAGTCCGGTTTGTGAATAGATTTCCACACAATGGTTTGTATTGGCCCCGAATATATTTGTATAATGTTATCATATCCCCTCTCAGGCGACGTTTTTCTAAACTAAATAAGTTTAAATTTGTTAACCTTTCTTCATAGCTGATATGCTCCATTCCTTTTATTAATTTTGTAGCCTGCCTCTGCACTTTTTCTAGTGCCATAATATCCTCCTTTGGAACAGGTGCCCAAAATTGCACAGCATATTCAATATGTGGTCTTACCGGTGATTTATAAAGAGGCAAAATGATATTCTCATCCCGAGAATGAATGCCCTTTTTCATGCATGACAAAACCTTACTGGCCTTAGCCACTGCTGATTGACATTGCACATTGTAACAATTCCCAAGTCCTTTTCGTGTGTCATCCCTAATTCGCTTCCATTAAGGGTATACGTTGCTTGTGCATTCTTTACACCAAAGTGCATAACTTTGCATTTTTCAACATACAATTTCATCTGCCATTTGAGTGCCCAGTCCCCCAGTCTATCTAAATCCCTCTGCAGCCAAGTAATATCTTGCTCACATTGTATTATTTTACAGAGTTGTGTGTCATCAGCAAACACTGAAACATGACTTTCAATGCTTTTTTCAAGATCATTTATAAACATGTTAATTAGAAGGGGTCCCAGAACAGAACCCTGAGGGACACCGCTTGCCACCTCTGTCCAGCTTGAAAATTTACCATTAATGACAACTCGTTGTACTCTATTTTTAAGCTAATGTTCTACCCAAGAACAAGTATTTTCATCTAGACCAATTTCCTTGAGTTTGAACACTAATCTATTGTGTGGAACTGTATTAAATGCCTTGGCAAAATCCAAATAGATCACATCCACTGCAACACCCTGATTTATACTTCTACTTACTTCTTCGTAGAATGCAATCAAGTTAGTTTGATATGACCTGTGCTTCATAAAACCATGCTGATTTTTGCTGATAACCATGTTCTTCTCAAGAAATTCTTGAATATCATAACTTTTTAAATTATTTTCCCAGCCACAGAAGTTAAGCTCACAGGTCTTTAATTTCTAGGCAAGGATTTTGAACCCTTTTTGAATATAGGAACCACATCTGCCTTCCTCCAATCCTGCGGGACACTTCCGGAAAGAAAAGAAAAGCCATAGGATCCTCATTAATATATACTGAAGAAAATAGTTATTTAAAATGTCTTCTTTTTCTTGGTCTTCATTAACTTATAGACCCATCTCTGTTGGTTTTGCATTCTTTGTCTATCAATTTCTCATTTTCTAGTTTACCCACTTTAATTGCCTTTTTGTAAGCATCTTATATAGGATTCATCTGATTTGACAGATTTAAATGCCCTTTTCTCATTTTTAATCTCTTGTTTTACTTCTCTACTGAGTCACATTGGTTTCAATTTGTTTCTATAATATTTGTTACCCAATGGTACATACTGAGAAATGTACCTTTCTAATATTTGTTTGAAGAGTTTCCATTTATCCTCAGTGTTTTTTCACTAAGGAGTTTATGCCAGTTGATATGTTGTAGAGCTGCCCTAATCTTATTGAAATTGTTTTTTTTTTCAAATTATACATTTTAGAATACCCCACGTACTTTTGCTTTCTTGTGTTTATTTTAAAAATTACCATATTATGATCACTATTTCCCAAATACTCCCCTACTTGAATGTTGGTCAAAAGATCAACATTGTTTGTTATAACGAAATCCAAACAAGAATCCTTTTTAGTTGGTGCTTGTACCAGTTGTGACTTATAAGGCTACTCATCAGAATATCGGTACAGATGAGCAGCAAAAATAGCCATGTTGAGTACATAAAGTGTCTGGGCTCCAAAAAAAGAAAAACTTCAGAACCAATGGTTATGGTTACAGTTTAGTTGAGAATTCTAGGTGGAGTATTTTACCAACACAAAGTCTCTTTATCTTGTAAACATAGAGGTCCGCCCATCTCTCATCACTCTGTGGTTAGGTGAGACAGGACCCATAGGTCAAAAGATGATTGTATGAATCTGTCTTTTGGCAACACGTCAAGAAGCCCAAAAAATCGTCTTGGGTCAAAAGAGTCAAGCAAGGCAATTGTTCTCTGCTGTGGAAGGCCAAGATTGGGAAGCCTCAAGTGAACGTGATCTCTTGTGATCAGAGGATATCAGCAAAAAACTTTCACAGAGTACAAGTCTCCAGAGTTATCAGGCATATATCTTGGAAGATCTGGAACACTTCATTGTTATAGGCAAGTATTGTGTTCCTGGACATCTTGATAATGGCTTCATTGGTTTGGTTTCAAAGAAATTAAGTCTTACGATGATGTCTCTAGCCCATATGATTGTGTGAGCATGATCCATTAGCAATATATGGTCTGAAATGGCAGTTCCATGTGGAATTTATTTAATATAATATAGGTCAGTGAACCATCACCAGTTTGTTCTTGGAGTTCCTGGGCCCTTAGGCCCTTAATTATGTCTAGGGATTTCAGTTTGAGCTTCATCCAGCCTGACCTGCATGGCATTGGTCTGTGGCAGTGTTGTGGGTCTACATCACCTTCTCCACCCTCTCCTTTTTTCCAGCATTTCTCTGTCCCAGTGTGAGGATCTCAGCTTTTACCTCTTTCGTGGTGCGGTCAATCTACCACACTAAATTGGTTTTGACTTACTCATGTGGAGCAGAATTGTAGCTGTGTCAAAGGAGTAGTCTTGCGGACTGTCTTCGTCCTCTTCTGTTTCCTACATTGAGATGAAACGTGGAGCCAACATCCTCTTGGGATGTGGTCTGTTGCTTTTTGGCCATAAATATGTTAGCCATGAAGGACTCCTGCCATGCCAGGCTACAATACCTAATCTGTTACGGGGGACCTTCGCATGTGACAATCTGCGGACATTTTTTGGAATCTGTTTTTTCTGATAAAAAGTGCATAACAAAATTGCTTGTCAATGATCATTTCATGTAACAGCCAAGCAAGTAATTTTATTTTAAAGCATCAATTAAGAAATGTGACATTATTAAAGTGTGAATGCAGACAAGTATGACAAAACAAGCAAAGTAAACCTACTACCCATTGGAATGTATTCCTTCCATGTCTTGAAGTCAAATAATGTGTAGCTCATTTCACACATAACATTGTTTATTGACAAACATTTCAGAGATTAGTTGCAAAGAACTTTTTAAGAAATCACATATACAAAATTCAGAAGCAAAGTTTTCATAAAGCTTAAATGTAATTTCTTTTTTGAGAATCCCTCAAGCAATCCTCTATCCATGTCTAATAGAGAACCTTCTTTCCAAGAGTTAATATTATTGGTTCTATTTACATATAAACAGACCCAGAGTCTAGTTCATCATGAGCAATATCCCTAAATACCTAGCTTCCAACCTTTTAAACCTAAATATGCCAGAGGCATTCTATAAATCTAAGGTTTGTGGGATGGTCAATGGTGAGCTCTTAACAGTGCACCTCCAGCTCCCAACAGTCCCTCAATGCGACAGTCCTGAAGTTTGACACAGGTCTCTTATACAGAAACCATACTTGTTCATACTAGTACTGTGCGTGTACAAAGCGGTCTTAATGCACTACACATGTATATTTGATCAGTCACTTAACATGTCAGCTCAATGTGCTGATGTGACACAAATAAATGCCTCTCAACTACATCATACTCTCTACATGCAAAATGTTGCAATATATGTAATTATGAAATACTTCATAAGTGAAGGGAACTTAAATTTTTTTAATATTTAGCAAAAATAACAGGGTTATGCACTAAAGTAAGAATCCAAGTGCATTAATGGTTCATTTTAAACATAAGGCCAGAGTAGCTAAATGGAGAGCATAGCTGACTAGAAGATTGTTTTAATGTGGCTATATTGACTTTACATTTGAAATTACCTTTGAATTCACACCGAATTCTCACTTTAGTAAATAACCCTGTAAATCTGTTCCAAAAAGAGGAAGAAAAAAACATATTTACAGCTCTACCTAATAAAAAGGTGACAAAAATGATTAAGCATCTAGTGCTTTGGAATTGTGAAAAACATACATTCAACCATTACCAACACAGGGGCAAACCCCCGTGGCGCCTCAACGACACGGTCCTGAATGACAAGATCTTTGTGCAGCAACTTACCCGCCAACTACAGGACTACTTTGCACTAAACGATACACCAGAAATATCTGCAGGGACCCTTTGGCAAGCCCATAAAGCGGTCACGAGGGGAACATTAGTTAGCAGGGCAGCCTACCTGAAGCGCAAACGAGAAAGTGAACTTTTAAACCTACTGAATACACTCAGGGACACAACCACAGCACATCTCCTGAATCCCTCAGACACACACAGAGAAACCATCAAAACCATTACCAATCAAATCAACCATCTAAACCTTGACAAAACAGCCTACATGCTCACCAAACTAAAAATAAAAACGTACACACAGGGCAATAAAGCAGGGAAGTACCTGGCAACGATGCTTAAACAAAAACAAGCAAACTCCAAAATACCTGTCTCATAGCCAAAACTGGAGAGAAGCTACTAAACCCACAGGACATCAACGATGAAATGGCTGACTACTACCAAAATCTTTATAACCTAAAGGATGACATCACAGTTCACCAACCCACCCCGCAAGACATAGACACACTTCAGCAACAGGCACGTCTGCCAACACTATCACCGACCCAAGCGCAATCCATACAAGACCAAATAACCATACAAGAAATCCTGGATGCCATACAAGCCCTCCTGCCCGGGAAATCACCAGGCCCAGACGGGCTAACTAACCTATACTATAAACAATTTGCACCGCTCCTGGCCCCCTACTTGCGAAAACTATTCACCCATGTCCTCACCACAGGTACTATGCCACAGGAAATGCTGATGGCACACCTCGCCACCCTCCCAAAACCAGGGAAGCCACCAGATAGAAGCCAAAATCTGCGCCCAATATCCCTATTGAATACAGATGTGAAGCTCATCGCAAAAATCTTCTCAAACAGACTAGCACCCATCATCCCGACCCTGATTGGAGGAAACCAAGTGGGCTTTGTGGGGGGCAGACAGGGGGCAGACGGCACACGCAAAATCCTAAATATGCTGCACGGGCTGCGGGAGGGAGGGGCACCAACAATACTACTCTCTTTAGACGCCGAAAAAGCCTTTGACAGGCTCCAATGGCCCTTCCTCCTCGAGGTCCTCCAACGGTTTAACTTTCCACCTCAATTCCTATCGCTTATCACGGCACTATAGTCAGCCCCAACAGCCCGAGTGGTAAATGGGGGCTTCATATCCAAACCGTTCACCATCTCAAACGGCTCTAGACAAGGCTGCCGACTCTCCCCCCGCTATACATACTAGCACTAGAACCCCTGAACCAACTAATTAGGGAAAACCCAAACATCCATGGAGTCAAGCTCAAAGGACAGGAATATAAACTATCCCTGTTCGTTAATGACATCCTTCTCACCCTAGAACAACCCCACATATCCCTTCCAAATTTCCACCACCTTCTTACCCAATACAGCCGTTGCTCCTATTACAAGCTAAATATAGCAAAAACGCTAGCCCTAGGAATCGATGTTCCAGCTCAAGATATGATGAAACTAAAAGCCAACTACACATATAACTGGAGACAAGACCATATAACATTTCTAGGAGTGAACTTTACCCCCACACCAGACTCACTTTTCAAGGCGAACTACCTCAAACTACAAGGCGAAGTCAAAACACTTCTACAAAGCTGGAAGGGGAAATTCATCTCCTGGGCAGGCAGAATAGCGTCTGTAAAAATGGTAGCCATACCTCAAATACAATACTTATTCAGAACCCTACCAATACAACTACCGCACAAATACATTCGGGACCTACAGAACATCATCAACGACTACATCTGGGAGACTAAAAAGCCACGGGTAGCAAAAACCACAATGCATAACTCATTCGCCAAGGAGGGATGGGTCTACCGGACATTCTGGGATACTACAAGGCAGTCCACATAGCCCCCCCTACTAGCAGCATCACACCAACGTGTACCCCCAGCGTGGGTCGAAATAGAAAAGAACTACGCAAACGGTCTCTCCATACCAGCGCTCGCCTGGCTACCAAGACCCCAAAGACCCAAAACTACCGGGATGCTACCCACGACCAAACTTACCATCTCAATATGGGACAACTACCGAAAAAGCATGGGCGATACAGTCCTGTGCTCCCCCACCCTCCCATTGGAATCAATGAAAGTCCTTATACCAGACTTCAACTACAAACTCTGGCACAGACATGGAATAAAAACACTGTCACAACTGGCAAGGGACTCCCACCTGAAACCGTTCCCGGCCTTTCAAACAGAATACAAACTACCGAACACAGCACTGTTCTCGTACAGGCAGCTACAATCCTGGCATACCCTACAATCAAAACAAAGTCTACTGATAGAAAAACCACAAGCTGGCAAACCATATAACAAATCTGCACAGCAACCAAACAAACCAAAAAACTAATCTCCATAATATGCACATCAGAACGACTCCGACCCAAACAGCGCCCCCATCCTACATAACAGCCTGGGAATAAGATATTGGACATCAGATCACCAAAGAACAATGGCACACTATCTTCAAGGCACACAAACAGCTCACCCTCTGCACGACCCACCTGGAGCTGACTCGCAAAATCCTTTATCGATGGTATCTGGTTCCCACACGCCTTAAACATAGTTTACCCACCATGTCAGATGCATGTTGGAGATGCCAAAAGGACAGAGGCACTATGCTGCACATATGGTGGCAGTGCGGTGAGATCCAGCAATTCTGGCAACAAATAGCAAACCTAATCGTCAAACACACAGGCCTCAAGCTACCACTTAAACCAGAAACATACCTACTTCTCCTACTGCCACAAACACCACACAAACACCAGAAATATATCATTTACCATATCATAATAGCCGCGCTCACCAGTATAAGTAGGAATTGGAAACAATCTACCCCCCCCCCACGATCACCCAATGCACCACACTTATAAACAGCAACAAATCGTACGAAATTATGGCCAGAAACACACAACCCTCCATAATGGCTCAAAGCATGGGAAATGTGGGACAAACCCCCTCCCCCAGAGTTACAACTCGATCAGCTGGCTAGACAAAACAACAGAACCAACACTAAGCACACAGCCACACCCCACCCCCAGTCCCTCTAGCCCCCACCCCCCAGCGCATCCTGCCTCAGCCCAAGGAGCGAACCACTGCACACCACTGGTCAAAACCATACAACGCCATAAATTCCCCTTACAAAACCCCTACAATAATCCCTTGGCATAAAAAAAAAAGATGGACAAAGTGGCGACCTGTTACATACCCTAACACAGGGCTTCCCCACCCCTCCCTCCCCACCCTCCTTTTCTTCTGTACCCCTCCTGAAACTCAAGAATGTTGGAATTGAACTGAAAGAATATGTTTTTTCCCCCATCCCCTTTCTTTTCTGTACCCCACGTTAACTAAAACAATAAATTGTCAAATTCAAAAAAAAAAACATACATTCAGACGTAAAATTTAAATTTATTTTATTTAAAAAATCTCATTGATGGACATCTTATTTATCAAATTTTATATATCATATATCAACATAGAAGTTACATTAGTGGCGAACCAGCAACCAACACATTTTATTTTAGTCTATATAATTTAGCAAGCAACATGTTCTAACCGTGATTTCACACAATTTCTGGGCAACTAAGCTATATGTCAGCAATGGCAACAAGGTGAGCCAGTTCACCATATCAAAGATCGCTAATGAAAGCAAATTCAGCCAGGAAGATGTTTGAGTTTCTTGTTGATGTAAAGAGGTATTAGAGAAAAAAAGTATTAAAAGCCAGAGATTGAAAGTTGAAGCTGCTAAAATCACAGGTGGCAGAAAAGATTGACCTAAGTTCAGTGTGAGACTTGCCCTTTCATCTTTTTGATGAACGTCTTTCTGATTGAGGAGCAGGAGAGGTGGCAATGAAGAATATTTTTCCACTGTGACATGTCACTGCAGTCACCTCTCTCCAGCTTCAGACAGCTATGCCGAGAAAGGAAATAGGAAAACGCCATGTAATAATAATGAAGTGACTGACATCCCTCTCACTTTTTTGACTCATAAATATCAGACTGCAGTTACTTTGAATGAAAGCAATCCTTATGGGTGTTAGAATTTCACTTCGTTTACAAAAGAGCATGTCGACTTCGAATATTGCCATGATGGAAGATGGATTTTGCGTTGACTTACACCCTTCAGTCCTCAAATTCACTTTCCCAACGGATTAATGCAGCTATCCCAAAGAACAGTTCTAACATTGGAAGGAGGTAAACCGCAGGATCGGACACATAACGTTCCTGCCTCTTGTTGTTCAAATATGCCTTCATCCCCTCCCCTCTTGATACACTTGTACATAACCACCTAAATTGGCGCTGCCTCTCTGATCATTTTGGTTAGATCCTATGGAAAGGGGCAAACCATTTATTTTAGTGTCTGTCTGGTTAGTGCATTCTACTGCAGGATGCCATGACCAATTGCAAATTTGTTGTGTGATATATTGGTGATATTCATATAGTTACATAGTAATATAAGCTGAAATATACTTCAAGTTCAGCCTTTCACTCTCCTCTGTTTTTACTGTTTATCCAGAAGAAGACAAAAATTTGTTGATAAAAGAAAAGTCCTGCGCTCACTGCCATCACTCCTGGGTGGGAGCAATGACCACAGTACACATCAGCTCCAATACATATAGTAAAAACAAAGATAAAAAGCTATCTGCGCTCTCTCCTTAATCCCTATGTATAATTAAACAAATGGAGGTCATTTAGTTACTCCAATGGCCATTGGAAGGAATGCCTGCCTGCCAACGTCAAGGCAGACCCCCCTAGGCGGATCCTACAATTACCTTTCACCTAGCTTCCTTGAGCTTCTGGCAAAGATATCTCTAATGAGACAGAAAGGGGTATTTTTTATATACCCCTTATATACTTATTAACCCTTAATAGGGAACACATGGGATGGGCAGCAGCATCGTAACAAAGCTGTGTGATACAAAAAGTGAATACAAATACAAAAAGATAAGTCCTGCGCTCACTCCCATCACTCCTGGGCGGCAGCAACGACCACAGTACACGTCAGCTCCAATACATGCCAACGTCAAAGCAGACCCCCCCTAGACGGGTTCTACTCTGACCCTTTGCCTTGCTTCTTTGAGCTTCTGGCAAATATATCTCCAATGAGACAGAAAGAAAAACAATTTGTTGATAACTTCTATTTTGCCATTAAAAGAGAAAAAATACATATACTTTACTCCAAAGTGGCAGTCTGATTTCAACACTTACTAACTACTATATCTTTAAATATGTTTAAAAATAAATTTAAAAAAAACATCCAGACATAAAAATCTGTATAGAATCTGGAAACCCAACAGCCAACCTTTTAGTTATGGAATTCCACATTATTAATTTTTTTAACGAATCATTTCCTCTGCAAATTATCCTTTCTTCAAGTCTAAATAGATGCACTCTTGTCTTTTAATCAGCTGTGTTTATGATGAATGGGAGTGATAAAGCTCAAGTAGAGAGGACCCTGGTGCAAGAATTATTTTGACCATCACTATTGCAAGGAAAGCCAAGAGGTAGATGACCATCTGTCTTACAGCTCCCACAATGCTTGGCTGGCTTGGGATCATATACCAATCCTTGCAGGGTTGTATTTAGCACTGAGCAGTGTTTGTGTGTTTGAATGTAAGCTTGTTTTTGTATGAAGTATGTATGTGAGAATGTAGGGGTGTATTTGTATGTAGAGTTGTGTTGTGTGTATTTTTTGTATTGTTTCCATTTGAAAGCAGTGATTTACTTGTGTGTAGTGTTTGTCTTTTAATTTAGGGATGTGTCTGTATGAAGTGTTACCTACTGATGTTTAATGGTATAACTAAACCACTACAAAACTACAGTTAACCTAAACGAGGACCACCATTGTTCAGTAGATTCCTTACCAAAGCTGTGGATATACCAAAGTTACCACAACAGCTACTTAATTATAACCTAACAGATCAAAATTACAGTTTCAAGTCTGCTTGGATTGACACACTAATCCAAAAATATAAGACTTTATTGGATGACACAATAGACTTAGTCAGAGGCAAGCAAAGTCAGCTTCACTTAATGACAATTGCTATTCCAAAGTTATGTAAACCAAGAGTGTGCCTTTTGCAGATCTGGAACTATTATCATGGTTTCTAGCAGTGAATAGGCTACCCAATAGTTCTTGACAGGAACAAAATAGCAACATTCAAATTTATTTTAGAAATTTTAGAGTTGCACTCAATCCCCAATTAGTTGTTGATCAGAATCCTTTACCATGTATTGAAGAATTGTTTAGTTCCCTTGAATTTGGTGAAAATTACAAAACAAAATTACTTACATTAGGCATACTTATAGTTGGGGGTACAGCCAGACTCCAGACACTTGTTAACTAGC
This sequence comes from Pelobates cultripes, assembly GCA_933207985.1. Lineage (NCBI taxonomy): Eukaryota > Metazoa > Chordata > Amphibia > Anura > Pelobatidae > Pelobates > Pelobates cultripes. Next base: position 187,504,934 of record OW240917.1, read on the forward strand.
AACACTCAAAAAGGACACCTGCAGTGTGGCAATGTTTAATGGATGAGACACTGGCAGATATTCCACACACCCATTGTACGTTGCATGACATGTTATCACTGGTGAAAATGAAGCCTGCTCATAAAGCAAATGTTGAAGCTGTTTTACAATGTCTACAGGAATTTGGACTGAAAGTAACATACAGAAGTGTGAGTTCTTATATAATAGTTTGGAGTATTGTGAGCGTATAGTAGACTACAATGGTCTCCACATGACTGTGGAGAAGGTGAAAGTGCTTGTTCATGCTTCCACTCCTCCACTTCTATCAATGTATCCCAGTTCTTAGTTTTCTCAATTATTATCATAGATTTTTACCGAATTTGGCTTATTTTATAATCTTTTTTTACTATATCTTTTGTGTCCAGATCTCTAACTCCGACTCAGAAAAACGATACCCAGATTGATTGGTAAGCTCTAGCAAAAATTTGAGGTGTAAAGAAATCCCACATTTATATTTGTTGCATTCCTTTTACTCTGATCACAGACCATAAACCACTATTATGCATTTTACACCCTCAGAAGAGTATCTTTAACACACCAGTGGCTGGATTCAGCATTATGTTCTTCAGCCGACAACTACCGTATTTTTCGCTCCATAAGACGCACCTCACCATAAGACGCACCTAGTTTATAGAGGAGGAAACCCAGAAAAAAAAAATATTCTGAACAAACTGTTCCATAGTGTTTCTTACTATGGGACAGTTTGTTCAGAATATTTTTTTTCTCCCCTGTCCCATAATGATCTTTAACCCCCCTTTCCTCTGTCCCATAGTGATTGTTAACCCCTCCTCCCCGTCCCATAGTGTTCTTTAGCCCCTCCTACCCTTGTCCATTAGTGTTCTGATCCCATAGTGTCCCCCCTCCCATTGTCCCATAGTGCACTTTCCCTCCCATAGTGCACATACCCCCTGCCCTTGTCCCATAGTGTCTCCCCCTCCCCTTGTCCCATAGTGTCTCCCCCTCCCCATAGTGTCCCATAGTGTCCCCCCTCCCCTTGTCCCATAGTGTCCCATAGTGTCCCCCCTGCCCTTGTCCCATAGTGTCTCCCCCTCCCCTTGTCCCATAGTGTCTCCCCCTCCCCTTGTCCCACAGTGTCTCCCCCTCCCCTCCGGAACCTGAAATAGAAGTTCCTGGACCACGGAGCGTGCTGTGCTGCCAGCCCACGCTCCAAGACAGGTAAGTAAAGCTTCACATTCGCTCCATAAGACGCACAGACATTTCCCCTCACTTTTGAGGGGAAAAAAAGTGTGTCTTATGGAGCGAAAAATACGGTACTTAATTAAATCCATGCGCTATAGTGATCATACTATAATGTGGATATGTTTCAGGATTACCAATTGAACATCATATGGCAGCATATTCACAAATAATAGAAACCCCTACCCGGCCTTTGAATCTAATTTCCAAGGTGAAAGCTACTTATAAATAATCTGATTCTAGCTTAAAGAAGATTAAGTCTTTTGTTCAACAAGGGTGGCCTAAAGTTGTTCGCCCTGAACCTTAACTAGATTTTAAAAGGAGGAATGAAACTGTGCATGATTCAGGATGTCTTTTCTGGGGTTCACGAGTAATAATTCTTATTTTGCTGCAAATGTTAGCACTGAAGTTACACAGCTCACATCAAGGTGTAGTAAAAATTAAGCAAATAGCATGGGAAGATATGTGATAACCTATATTGGATATAGATATCTCTTCTTTTGTAACTGTTTGCAGAATCAGTGAAATCTGACCAGGGATTCCTCAAAGTCTTGGCCATGGCTAAGTGAATCTTGGGGAATAATGAATATTGATTTTGCAAGACAAGTGGATGGACAAATGTATTCAGTAGCTGTGGACAGTGGCGTACACACAAACCATGGGGCCCCGGTGCGAAAATGACCCGTGCCCCCACCCCCTCCACACACACAGACACATACATACAAACAAACAGACAGGCACACATATATACATACAGACACACACGGACACATACAGGCACACAGACACACAGACACACATACACACATACAGACAGACAGGCACACATACATACATACAGACAAGCACACACACACAAGACACACACACATACAAAGACACATACATAAAAAAGATAGGCACACATAGACAGAGACAGACAGACACACACACACACACACGGTGCACATACATACAAACAGACAAGCACACACACATACAGACAGACACAGACACACACACACATACAAAGACATACATACAAACAGGCAGACACACAAACAGACACACATACATACAGACAGACAGGCACACACATACATACAAACAAACACACACACACAAAATGTTTAAGTCACACTCCTGTTTCCTACCTTTATGGTGCAGGAGGGTGACTTTCCCTGGGGTCCAGGTGGATGGGAGTTAGAGTTCCCACTCTGACTCCCTGTTCTTCCTCCCACGTGGCTCTCAGTGTTAGCTGGGAGGAGTGACGTGCAGTCACTTTTTCCCAGCTCTTTGATGTAATCACAGGGGGCCCGGTCCCGCTGTTAAAGCGCCCAGCGCTGACGGAGCCCCCATACAATCCATATCCATTGGGTGGCCCTGACAGCGTGGGCCACCCGATGGACCTCTTGGATGGCGGCCCCGACGGTTTGCCGCGCGGGCCGCGGCCGCAGAAGATGTCGGTGGATACCTGGCCACAGGGATCCGCAGGGCGGCCGGGCCCCCTGGAGTGGCAGGCCCTGCAACCGCGGTATGTACGCCGCTGGCTGTGGATGTCCAATCTAAGTGGACAGAAGTGTTTTGAATGTCAAGTGGGACAGCAGAACAATTCATTGTCGTACTTCCCACTTTGTTTGTAAGATTTGGACTTCCTAAAACATTGCTTTCAGACCACAATTTGGGTCACATAAATTTGAGACTTTTCTGGCTTTATATACTATCCAGCACTGTAAGGCAGCTCCATATTCCCCATGCTCTAATGGACAGGGTGAATGTTTTGTACAAACTTTAAAAAGGCATTTAGCTGTCTTTTAATCCAAATACAATTTCTAATGGATTTTATTTCACTATTGATACACAACACATGTCACAACTAGCATATCACCTGCTTTGTTAATGTTTGGAAGAAGACTGAGCATCCATCATGATCAAGTTTGGAAGGAACATCCTAAAGAGGAGTTGAGTTTTCCAGAATTTGACATTCATGATAGAGTATGAATTTAAAAACTACTGTGGTAGTTATTTTATTTTATTTATTAGTGGGGGGGGGGAAAGAGGGGTGTTGAGATGACTGCAGCTTTAGGAGTATCTAGTTTTCTGTGTGTCAGTTGGAAACCATTTTGAGTTGTTACTGAGGAATCAGCGAGTGAAGCGATTATATGCTTAAGGCTGAATCATAGGTTGCCTAAAATCCATGTTCCAGAATCTTAGGGATTTAGTTATTTGGGGACAGTTACTGACATATAATCTTGACATCACAGGGAACATAACATCATGGGTGATTCCACATGACTATATTATTTGTGAATATGGCTGAAAGATAGTGCTTGGTTTAAAGTTTAAACCATTTGTTTTTAATTAAAATTCAGCCACACTCTGGGGTATGGTGTGTCTGAAGGTCAAAAGTTGAGCTCACTGCTCTGCACGTCTCTTCACAATAAGAAACGCTGGCAAAGACACGTAAGGTCTATTGTGTGGAATGCAAGATTTCCAGGAGGACAATGAGGCTAGAGTGTTGTAGAAGCAAAGCAATAAGTCAGCATTCTCCATTTCAAAGCTATGTTTGAATTTAAATTATACCTCAAGAAATAAAATTCCAGTTTTAGGTTTGCAGGTCTTCTAATGGGGTCAGAATACGCTCTATAAATTTAGCAAGTAGCAGTAACCTTTAATAGTTTGCTGACTACACAATGTGGTGATTATTTATTGCACAGGCCTATATTGAAAACCAATGTGCTTTGCATTATTAGATGCTAGAATTGTGCCAGAATGCATGATAGAAATAAATTTATTTGAAAAGAAATATGTTTATATATCTTGGAACTTATCACTTCTACTTATTTGCTGTTCATACAGAAAGTACTGAGATGATGGTTTCATTCCATATCTTGAGCCAAATGTTTCTGGGCTTTCTTAGAAATTCTAGGTTTCTTCTAGGTATCACATGTAGTTATTTCATTTTATGACAAATCAACTTTACTGTAAGACTTTTTTTTTTTTTTTTAAATATATGGAGAAATAGTTTATTAAAATATGGAAAATGTAGTTTACAGCACTGTTATAGCCGTTAGTCCAATTTAGATTGCATTTCTGCTTCTCTTCAGCTTCTGGTAGTAACTTGCAAATTTAACAAAACGTTAGTATTATGTTGTACCCTGGATAGTAGATACCAATGTTAGATTTTAAAAGTCTATTTATTAAACAATGAAAGGGACACTTTGGGAACTAATACATTTGATGGATTTTGTCCTCATTTATATGCTGCATTTTTTGCATGCTTAAATCAAAATTATTTTTTAAAGCAAAAACAGAAAAAAATTAAGCATGCAAAAAATGCAGCATATTAATGCGACCAAAAATCAGATAAATTAAAGTTGTTTTGGATCCAGAAGTGTCCCTTTGAAGGGACACTGTAGGCACCAGACCACTTCAGCTCATTAAAGTGGTCTGGGTGCTGGGTCCCTATTGCACTTAGTGCTGCAATGTAAAACATGTTACATTGCAGCACTAAGTCTGCTCTCAGTGGCTGTCTACCAGACAGCCACTGGGGCGCTTCCGGAATCCAAACTGACTTTTTGGTACGTTATCTGACGCTGGACGTCCACACGTACTGCATGAGCACCTCCAGCGTCAGATTTTCCCCATAGGAAAGCATTGAATAATGCTTTCCTATGGGGAGGTCTACTGCTCGCACGCGGCCATTGCTGCACATGTGCATTAGGTCTCCCCTGCCGACGTCAGCCAGGAGTGCATTACGTCTCCCCCGCCGATGTCAGGGAGGAGCATGTGCGGAGCCTGACCCAGCGCGGAGGGACATCGGTGCTGGATTTAGGTAAGCGGCTGGAGGGGACGGGGGACGAGAGGGAGAGGGGGACCTAGTAACCCTTAAGTGCCAGGAAAACGGGTTTGTTTTCCTGGCACTATAGGATCCCTTAAATTGAAAAACACTCACAGCCTTTTATGGTTCTTTACATTTCAAAGGTTTCAATGGATATTGAGAAAGTTAAATTTCTCATTATGGGTGGGGCAGCAGAGAGGGAGGGCTTTGCGTATTAGAGTTTTATTAAAATACTTGAGATATCTTTGAGAATAACTGGAAATACATGAAACCTGTTTTTTTAAAAAAAAATACTAAAAACATATCATGAAGCTTATTTAATAAGTGAAATGTATTTTATTGAAAAATGAATTGTAAAATCTCTCTCAACTTGACCAAACTGAAAATATTCGCCATTTCAGTTATGTTCGCAAGTGGACAAAACTTAGCAATTTGCTAAACAATTTAACACAAATCTTTGCTTTGTGAATAAATACATAAATACGAATGATATATAAAATGCATTTAGACTTGAATAAAAAAGCATCACTTTTGTAGACAAATTATCCATATGATCAATAAATCAGAAAACAAAATTAAAGACAAGATACTGCTTATGAATTCAAAATCAGAAGTAAAATAAGCACTGATTTTGCTATCCGTTTTTAATATAAATTGTGAAACCGTAACGGGGCATCTCATTCAGAGGCATCTATTCTCCCCCTTGTAACTAGAATAACCAACGGTTATTAGCTCCAATTGCATTCACGTAACATTTATATCACTGCCTATTTACATTCCATTTCAAATGAATGCTGAACAAATAATGAAGCCAATCTTTTATTTGATCAATTACATTTTTAGTGGGACCACTGCTCAGTCTTGTGCGCTATGAGGAGGTAATTGTAATGAATATTATTTGCTTACAGAACATTAGAAAATTCAGCACACTGTGAAATATAGGCCACAGGGTAACAAGTAAAAGTAACATAGCAACAGGAAGCACAACATAAATTTAGCAAACACCCAAAAGGTCAAGAGGGCTCTGCTCTCACGAGTTTACATTTTAAGGGTAAAGAGGAAAAAGAAACAAAAGGTAAGCAGCTGAATAAAGGGGATGTGTCCGTCCACAGTACAAATATTCAGATGGAGAGTGGATGAGCTTAGAATTAGATTTACATAACACAATAATGATAGGACTGGATTTAAAGAAGGATGGAAATGTTTAGCGTTAATCACCATTCGTCTTCACTTTCATTGTAACCAGAAATGCACAAATGGAAGATTAATGGTTTTAGTAGCAGTTTATGAAACGCACATTATAGAAAAGGTTTTATAACGTTTTTCCTTCTTAATGAAAAGAAATTAAAATGTCTAATTTTAAAGGTGACATAAAATAACAAAAATAGTTTATCAATTATATCATTTAATATCAGATTTAAAGGTTTTGCATTTTGTATAACATTTCCTATATTATTGTCCACAGATATTGAATGGGTTATTCACTAAATTGAGAATTGAAGATAACTGACAAGCAGACTTCAAATGTTATGCCCAAATAGCCAAGGCAGACGTTAGATTCTCCAACTCGAAAATTTTTCTTGGTTCTACAGTTTTACAAAACACAGATTAAGGAACAGAGCACACAACTAAATAAAGTTTTACATTTTACAAGGCTATTTAAAAATCCGCTCTCTCAGCAAATATGGGGATTCAGTTCTACCATATGGCCATATCATATTAAGCCCACTACTACACCACAGTACTCATTATCGGTGGGTCCTACACTAATTTTAACACGGGAGACAAATTAAATAGTGCTACAATTTTAGTCTTAAATTTGCAATTTCCTTATTAAAGCAGGCAAGTGACAGTTCATTGCTCCTTCAACCAAGTAAACTTTTTTTCAGCATTAACTGGGGTATATAGAGCAGAGAGTAAAACATGTAACTACTTTGCAATGACCTATGTTACAGAAGTGCTGTGGAGTCTCCATTCCATGATATCTTAGGTGCACATGTGCTTGGTTACTGATTGGAGAAATATCATGTCATTTTCTCCAACTGTGTGTATAGTTCTTCTATAGTTAAGTCATTTGCACAGTTTGCCAGGCTAAACTATAGAGAATAAAAAAAGTTTGAAACAACCTGTAGCTAAGTTTTAATTAACTATTAGGCTATGCTCAAATTGAGGAAATGACAACTCCACTTTAGGTTTTAACAATCGTTGGTTTAGTGAATAAACCCTATTCAGGACAGTGTTATCAAGAGCAACAAAGAACATCCACCTCATTTAAAAATACGATTCTTTGCATGCTAAGTGTAAGAAATGTGTTCTTTCTTCTGTTTCAGTTAAAAAGCACTAAATATCTGGGTGTTTGCTTCCTTGAATACCTGCGGGTGTGCATGCATGAGTGCGTGCATCTCCATAAGTAAATTAAAGTAGAAGCCTTTGACAAATTGCCACCAAATGCAGACTAATACCCAAAAGAAATATTAGTATAAATAGCACTTTCACTCATTTAAAATGTCCCGTCTACATTTATTCAATCCTCTTGATAAGGGTCTACTATTTTTAAATATAGCTATTGAGATAGAAGCACAGGTCTAAATGTACCCACTGCCTCCCCACAAACAGCTGTTTCATCCTGTTGGGTTTCTCAACGTGGTATATGCTTGATTTATAGATAGGAAAATGAATTAATGTTGTGGCATTAACCCCTTAAGGACACATGACATGTGTGACATGTCATGATTCCATTTTTTTCCAGAAGTTTGGTCCTTAAGGGGTTAAACAGAAGCTTCCGATAATGTAAATCTAAAACAGGCTGGAAAGTACCATCTGCATTTCATAAATAAAATAATTCTCTGAATAATTGTATTTCCACAATATCACTAGAACTTTATTAAATACATTTTGTGAAAATGCAATTATTAGAGATACTATGTGTACAGTAGGAATTTTATGGCACTGTGGTATGCAGGCGTTACACGTTAGTAAATGAACAATTCTGTTAGAATAGTGAAATGTATTTTAAACGTTTAATGTCACTTCAAGCATGATGTCATCTGTGAAATATTTTATCAAAAAGAACCGATTAACCCCTAACCAAAACGTAGGATATATCTGTTCTGAATTGTTTAATGAACCCCTGTACCAGCAGATATTCTTACAATGTATTATTCATGCAAATACCAATCCAGTAAATATTGCTGGTGAAAACATAAAAAGCAATGTTCTAAAGAAAAAAAAGTCAAATCTAAATTTTAAACTCTTATTTTCATAATAAACAACCAAATTAAAAAGCAAGACACTTGTTTTCAATTGCAAATCTTGTGCCTCAGTTTCCCAAAGTTTACCATCCTAGAACACTTCAAGTGTCACTCAGTCATGCTGGTTTTAACAAATGAGTATTTGTTGAGGGCTTAGTATTTAAGGACTTCTCATCTATAATATCAGCAGGAGCTAAACTGGGTAATTGTCCTCAATGACCTCAATTTGCATGGGAGAACACTATCTGACTAAGGGGGCTGGGAGCTACCACCCTTGCAATCAATGGCCAACTGTTTTGACTTATGAACAGATTTTCCTTTTCATTCACTCACAAGTCAATAACAAACAGCAACCTCTGCTGGTCTGTCTCATTTTATATCAAGGCAGAAGCTGCCTTGCATCTGTAATTTTAATACACGGTAAATATGCAACACCATCCTCTTATCGAAAGGGTAAAGTCATGAATCCTTTGCGGCAATGACTTGATAGTGTCCAGATTCCAATCATGCTGTACTCTGCATTTTTATTAGTGTACGGATGGATTCTAAAATAAAAATGACCTTTTGGTCTTTAAAGTGTTTATTCACTAATCAGTGAATTGCAGTGAGTTGAATGAAAACCACGTATGCTAATTTTAGAACAAGTAAGCTTGGATTAAAAAAACAAAAAAAACAATGGCCAAATATTCTTTATTCCCAACTTTGTTATTCTGGTATATATTTTCAGGTTTCAGGAAAGTCTAGATAGGGTTGGAAGAGGAGGGCTTGCAAAGGCTGCAGACAAGTGATCTGCAGCTTTAGCAATATGTTTTTAGATATAGCCCTAATTAAAAATTGAATAATTAAATTATTGTCATTGGTGGCAGATCTACTAAAAGCTGACTTTTTTATATTTGTTTTGTATTTGAGCAGTGGAGTGTCCATTTAATAAAATCATTTGCCCATATTTTATTTTGTACATAAAGTCAGAGAAAATAATGAATAAGGGTCATTTTTGTGATTACTAATTTATTACATAAAGGGCACTTCTAACAAGTGTTTGCCCATTCTTATTTTTATAGACAATGCACTAAAATTTATTATAAAAAATATTTATATATATAATAAACTACAAGTGAAATAACATCATATAGTAAGTGAAAAACACACTTACATTATTATTATTGTTTCCACTTATCTTGTGGTGGTTATTTCACTTTTAGTTTTTTGTTTTTTTTGTATGTATGTTTCCTGTGTTTTTTACTTTGTGTGTTGTTTGGTGAGGTAACTTACAAGAAGAACTTGTCTCATGGTGTTGTTATATTGTTATATAGATAATGCATTAAAAATGTCTGCTAGCACTCACCATGTGTGCAAGATTTGGTTCAACAATCAAGAACCACACTTTAGGCCCGTAATGTCATTATCAATGAAAAAAAAAGACACAAAAAACTTCTGATATAAAAGTGACATTTATTCCTCAATCCAACATGGACTGGACACTGTTTTGACATACTAAGGTCTTTTGTCAAACCTAACTTATAAGCAAACTGTCAAGGACAAGTATAATACCCCAGTACGCAGAGTATAACCTCAGTAATTAAGCGTGTTACCGTGTCTAAGTGTGGACGGACTTAAAGTAAAACAGACAGAATAGTTAGAACTAGCCAGAGTCAAGGGAAACCAGAAGTCAGATAGATGATAAGACAAAGTCAGGTCAGGGATACCAGAATACAGAATGGTCAAGTAGATTACAGTACTTCACAATAGTATTAACACACTATAGGATCAAGGAGACATTACTACAGGGCACTGTGCTCTAGAAACTATATTTTTTTATGAACAGAGGCTGCCTTTGCTATAGCCACACACCCAAAACATGAGAAGGAAGTCATTTTGCCTCTGTGTCATTCAAGACATTGCCACCAGCATGGGTGTGCCGCGTCATAAAAAGGGGCGTGTGCGCAGCATCCAACATCAGTGTTTATGGCGGAGCCGATAGGACGATCGCGGTTTGCCAGATCGGTACTCTCCTCAATATACGGACCAGCAAAATAACTCAGGGGTCCCTTACATAAATATACCAAACATATATACTACATAAGTAATGTGTAAATCAATCAGTAGGTTTATTAGCAATGAATTGATATCGTGAAACAACACTTGTTGCTTACAAGTAATTATCTTTGGATCAACACAAATGTAATTAGATTTGGTCAAAATTACATCATAAGATCATGTGATTCATTCTCAGACATACAATAAATGTCCTTTCTGCTAATGAAGGTTCTGCCTTATACTAAGCAGTGCTTAGTAAAAGCAACATCTGAGGAAAAGCAATTAAAAAAAATTTTTAAATAAATAAATAGGTCACTCGCAGCAAAAAACTGCTTGTTTGGTAACATTAATACCTATGAATTAGGAAAACTGAAATCTGAAACACATTAGGCATCTTGATCTGGCTATTCCCTCTTCTATTGTATGGTCTTGATGATTGACTAAAGTTTGTGAATCTTCAGTGAGTGTTAATTTTATTTGGTGTACTCTTTGGAGTCAAAAAGCAGTTTTGCTATTTTAGACATGGATTAAAACCCCAGCGACTGATGTCTTTCAGAATACATTTTGTAAGTGTGTGTATGTATGTATATATATGCACCGAACAAAGTGCAACTTACTGCTGCAAAACAGAAACATGTTTAAATACATTGCTAGGGTTTCCCAATGGTTCCTCATGAAGCAAAAAACTGGAATGCACTGATATCCTCCCAATATTAGGGACAGCCTAGTAAACTTGAATCAAGACAAGTTGCTACAGCAACTAAAGAAAGTTAATATAAACAAAGCCCCAGGGCCTGATGATATTCACCCATGAGTACTTAAGCAGCTAAGTGTGGAAATAAGTGAACCTCTGTTTTTAACCTTTAAAGATTATTTTCTTTCAGGAATTGTACCATAGGATTTGAGGAAGGTAGATGTGGTTCCTATATTCAAAAAGGGTTCAAAATATGTGCCTGGAATTATAGACCTGTGAGATTAACTTCTGTGCATGTGAAAGTATTTGAAGGGTTATTAAGGGATGATATTCAGGAATTCATTGGGAAGAACATTGTTATTAGCAAAAATCAGCATGATTTTATGAAACATAGGTCATGTCAAACTAACTTGATTGCATTCTACGAAGAAGTAAGCAGAAGTATTGATCAGGGTTTTGCAGTGGATGTAATCTACTTGGATTTTGCCAAGGCATTTGATACAGTTCCACAAAATAGGTTAGTGTTCAATCTCAAATAAATCAGTCTAGATAAAAAAATTTGTCCTTGAACCCGTGGGCTGGGCTTTGAGTATGAAGAGATCACCTGTTTTTGGAAAATTACTAAAACATCATTAATTTAAAAAAAAATTCTAGTGTGAAATTTAAGATTTTGTATAACTTTTATCACATTGGATCTGTGGCGTACTAAAGGGGAGGAGTTTGCCCGGGATATATAGGATACCCCGCACCCGACAGAGTGTCTGCTCTGCAACTGGTTTGAAGTGGCTGCAATGCGGGGAGTGCTGAGGGGTTTACTGGGAACAGTCTGCATTGAATACAATTCCCAGCTCTCTTATGTGCCCTGTACTGTTGCTAGAGCTGGTATATGACATCATCCCAGCCCTGACAACAGTACAAAGCAGTATGGAGTTGGGAAATCAGTGTGCATAAAAATTGATCCCAATAGCACCGGAAAGAACCCCATGGATAATATTCCACTCCATCTCTCCACTGTCAAAGTAGGAACAGAGAGGCTGGATGGACCTTGTAGCAGAGCTGCAATAATAAAACCTATATCTCCGCTGGTAGTCTGTAAAGCATAAAGGAAAGCGCAGTTCAGCAGTATAATCCCAATTCCCCCAGTAACCGGACGTTCTGGGAGTCAACTGTGTAATGGGAGCCACACACTGCCTTTTATGTGTGCCCCATGCAAGGGGTTTACTGTAACACATTCCAGGGGCATTCCCTACTGGACCTGAGAGGGGACAGTGACAAAGTACATAACATAATTACATTACCTCTCAGGTCCAGGATGTGTACTATACTTCTGTTTAATAAACACCCCAAAACTCCCCTTTAACAATACGGTACCCCCTCAAGTACTACTACATTATTTACCCCTACTTGAGGGGGTACCGTATTGTTAAAGGGGAGTTGAAAAATTATATCATTGAATATTGTGTTTTTTGCAAATATGCATCTTGTTGCTGTTTAAACATCTGCATGGACTGATGAAACAACGTCTTCAGGCAGAGAATTCCACATCCTTATTGTTCCTATGGTAACTTTTTTACTGTAAACTTTCATTTGCCTTAGTCTAAATCTTCTTTCTTCCAGTCTAAACTCATGACCTCGTGTCCTATGTATAGTCCTGTTTGTGAATCGATTTCCACACAATGGCTTGTATTGGCCCTGTATATATTTGTATAATGTTGTCATATCCCTTCTGAGGCAACTTTTTTTCTGAACTAAAGAGGTTTAAATTTGTTAACCTGTCTTCATTACTGAAATGTTCCATTTCTTTTTTTAATTAACTGTACTTTTTCTAGTGCCATAATATCCTTTTTTAGAACAGGTGCCCAAAATTGCACAGCATATTCAAGATGTGGTCTTACCAGTGACTTATAAAGAGGCAAAATTATATTCTCATCACGAGAATTAAAGGACCACTATAGGCACCCAGACCACTTCAGCTTAATGAAGTGGTCTGGGTGCCAGGTCCATCTAGGATTAACCCTTTTTTTTTATAAACATAGCAGTTTCAGAGAAACTGCTATGTTTATAATATAGTTAATCCAGCCTCCAGTGGCTGTCTCTTGACAGCCTCTAGTGGCTGTCTCTTGACAGCCACTAGAGGCACTTGCATGCTTCTCACTGTGAAAATCATGCCATTGTAAATGCTTTCCTATGAACTGGCTGAATGCGCGCGCAGCCGATAACGTCGCTATGGAAGAGGAGAGGAGGAGGAGAGCTCCCCGCCCGGCGCTGGAGAAAGGTAAGATTTTAACCCCTTCGTCTCCCCAGAGCCCGGCGGGAAGGGGACCCTGAGGGTGGGGGCACCCTCAAGGCACTATAGTGCCAGGAAAACGAGTATGTTTTCCTGGCACTATAGTGGTCCTTTAATGCCCCTTTTCATGCATGACAATACCTTACTGGCCTTAGCCACTGCTGATTGACATTGCACATTGTTGCATAGTTTGTTGTCTATAACAATTCCCAAGTCCTTTTCGTGTGTTGTTATCCCTAATTCACTTCCATTAATGGTATACATTGCTTGTGCATTCTTTACACTGAAGTGCATAACTTTGCACTTTTCAACATCCAATTTCATCTGTCATTTGAGTGCCCAGTCCCCTAGTCTATATAAATCCAAGTAATATCTTGCTCACATTGTATTATTTTACAGAATTGTGTGTCATCTGCAAACACTGAAACATGACTTTCAATGCTTTTTTCAAGATCATATATAAACATGTTAAATAGAAGGGGTCCCAGAACAGAACCCTGAGGGAAACCGCTTGCCACCACTGTCCAGCTTGAAAATTTACCATTAATGACAACTCTTTGTACTCTGTTTTTAAGCCAATGTTCTACCCAAGAACAAGAATTTTCATCTAGAGGGATTTCTTTGAGTTTTAACACTAAGCTATTGTGTGGAACTGTATCAAATATCTTGGCAAATCCAAAAAGATCACATCAAATGCAACACCTTGATCTATACTTCTACGTACTTCTTCTTCGTAGAATGGAATCAAGTTAGTTTGACATGACCTGTGCTTCATAAAACCGTGCTGATTTTTGCTGATAACCATGTTCTTCTCAAGGAATTCTTGAATATTATCCATTAATAACCTTTCAAATACTTTCCCAGTTACAGAAGTTAAGCTCACAGGTCTATAATTTGCAGGCAAGGATTTTGAACCCTTTTTAAAAATATATATATCAAATCTGAAAGTACAAATATATAAAAGCGCTAAGTATATGACGCGGTGACGACTACGGAGAGACGCTTGTCACAGTGGGCGGAGTCTGGATACCCACGAATCTCAGCAATTTCGGACGCTCAAGCTACAGACTTGTTTTGCACAGGAGCTGGACATCTATCCATGGAGGATCCCTGTTGTTACCGGCTGTACTTTGCACAGAGCGTCCTCTGAGGACCACAAAGTTTGTGAGTAGCAGTCAGTACTGCAAATGCTCACTATTTTATTCTTGTAAGAGGCTCATTTTAACTTTATCAGTTTTTTCATTGTTTTGTGCCTATTTTTACTCGGATCTGAGTACTGTGAGCAGTGTTATTTGTCTAGAATTACTTAATAAATGTGTATTGTTTTTAATCTATGACAAACATACTACCACTATGATATGTTTTTATGATTTTATTCTATGTGATTCTGAGTTGGTATGACCTTAAGATTCTCTGGGGTCCTGAAAGTGACTAGTGCTCCACCTTCATAAGTATATATATCATATCTGCCTTACTCCAATCCTCCAGTACACTTCCTGAAAGAAAATAATCTTCAAAGATTAAAAACAGAGGTTCACTTATTTCCACACTTAGTTCCTCAAGTACTCGTGGAGATATCAGAACCTGGAGCTTTGTTTATATTAATTTTCTTTAGTTGCTGCAGCACCTTGTGTTGAGTCATCCAATTACAATATTTCTCCAAGTTTTTTGCAGCAATCATTTGCATATCTATTGCCATAATATATTTGGAGGATAAATGGTTATTTAAAATTTCTTCTTTTTCTTGGTCTTAATTAAATAACATTCCCATTACATTTTTTTAGTGTACCTTCACTTTTTAGAACTTATGTACTTTTGTATGTGGTTGTGCATTCATTTGTGTTACTATGTCCATGTGTATGTATAGGAATGTATGTGTGTATATGAATGTAAGTACGTATGAAAATGAATATGTATGCGTATTTGAATGCCAGTATGTGCGTGTAAATTCCCTAGCAAAACAAGGTTGGGGTTGCTGCAGAGGTGTGGTGCCAAAATACATTCCCACCCCTAGTGCCATGTAACCTAGATATGCCTCTGCTTGGGATCACTTGGATAATTTTGGATTACAGTTTACAAGATATTTTTTCATAACAGGGCATTGGTTACTTTTCAACAACTAATTAAACACTACAGGATGCTCAGGGATCATTATTTGATTATAATGCATAGCTGACACTTAACTCTGCATTATACACAAGGAATGTTTTGCTGGATTATTACCCAGATAATAAATCCCACCACACTCCTAGACTAAATCATTTCCCTATGTGTTAATTTCAGCTAACATAGTACATGCCCTTGTGACGGTAGTCACAGTCACTGAGAATAGAAGACAGACAATATATGTAGGTTCCCATCTTCCTCTTGTGTTTTGGTCACCCTGTGCCCAGTATTAGAGTATTGCTTGTCTGTGCCTCTCCCCCTCCCCCTTTTACCTGTCCTATTGTTTCTCCAGCAGGGCATTGTCCCAGGGACACTGCCAGACCTGTTTAAACTAGTTGCTTTGTCCTTTCTCAATCTCCCATCAGGCCTTGCTATTGTCTGACCCCACCCTTCCTTGTACTATAGTGCTTCATGCACCCTATTGTATGTAAATGAGGCTGTTGGGGGCTTAAAAATGTGTGTGCTATGTCTAGTAAAGGAGTTGCTGTGTTAACCTTCACCATGTGTCGTCTGGTGTTTGTTGAAAGGAATATAATCTGCTGATGGAAAGGGTGTCCAGGGCTACATATACAGTAGCCTGTCCCAGGGTGGAAAAGCCCTCAGTGATCCCAGACAAGCCTCTGTGATTGGATATGAAGTGCTCCAAGTTCCCTGATAAGTAAGAGGTAGCAAACTTGGCGGAGGTACTCGGTTGGAGTACTGGAACTCCGTTACATTGGTGGCAAGCGACGGGATCCAATGTTCAGCAAGTAATAAAAAGAGAGCCGTAATCATAGCCAAGCTAATGGAGAGTGATAAAGCCAGCAATACAGTGGGACTGAGCAGGGAGCAAGCAGAATTCCAAAAGCAAGTGAGATGGCGGCTCAGTTTGTTTGGAGCAAACCCTTCACTGGAGCTGGTGATTCAAATTATGGAGCAAGTGTCCATGTCACAGACAGCACAGCAGTCCAGCATGTATCCAGGAGAGACCGTATCGCTACCAGGATCTACCAAGGGAGGACAGCGTAAGAAAATTAATTATGCTGCTTTTAAAAACTTTACAGATGGTGAAATGGAAATTTACGCATATTTACAGGATTTTGAAAGACAATGTGCTCTGGAAGGTCTGCATAAAGAGAACTGGTCAACGATACTGAGCAGCAAATTATCTGGCAGAGCGGCTGAGGCTTACCGGGCAGTTCCCGACTCAGACATACACAATTATGAGTGGGTAAAGGATATTTTGTTGGCCCGGTACGCTGTGACACCCGAGGCCTACAGGATGAAGTTTCGGGGGCTCTGGAAGAACCATAAAGACTCTTTTGTTGAGTGGGCTTTCCGAATGCACAGGGCAGCAAAGAATTGGATGCAGAGCTGCCAGGCAACCTCTCTGGATGACCCTCTGCAATTGCTACTGCTAGAGCAGTTCTTTGACCATACACCTACAGAGATCAGAGACTGGGTGAGGGACTGTAAGCCTGGAACAGTGGAGGAAGCAGCCAGATTGGCTGGTGAGTATCAGGATGGCAGGAGAATGGAGCCCGGCAAAGGGTGACCCCCCTTCAGGCCATCCTACCTGGCGCAAAGCGCACCACCCCCACCCAGACCAACTCCAGTTACAACGGCCACTACCCCAGCACCCTTCTGGCGCACTGCGCCCTTGTGCCATGGGTGCAGTCAACCGGACATTATAAAGCTAACTGCCCACACTGTAACCAAGAGAGATGGGAACGCTGGGAACACACCCCTCCACAGCCAGCTCGGGCCGCAGTCCACTAATGTATTGCTTGACTGTGCCTCTCCCCCTCCCCCTTTTTCCTGTTCCATTGTTTCTCCAGCAGGGTGTTGTCCCAGGGACACTGCCAGACCTGTTTAAACTAGCTGCTTTGTCCCTCCTCAATCTCCCATCAGGCCTTGCTATTGTCTGACCCCCACCCTTCCTTGTACTATAGTGCTTCATGCACCCTATTGTATGTAAATGAGGCTGTTGGGGGCATAAAAATGTGTGTGCTTTGTCTAGTAAAGGAGTTGCTGTGTTAACCTTCACCATGTGTCGTCTGGTGTTTGGGGAAAGGGATATAATCTGCTGATGGAAAGGGTGTCCAGGGCTACATACACAGTAGCCTGTCCTAGGGTGGAAAAGCCATCAGTGATCCCAGACAAGCCTCTGTGACTGGATATGAAGTGCTCCAAGGTCCCTGATAAGTAAGAGATAGGAGACTTGGTAGAGGTACTCGGTTGGAGTACTGGAGCTCCGTTACAGCCCTTTGCTGGAGGAGTGCTATAGTCCCAGCAATTCAAGAGGTTAAATGATGCATGTAACCACTAGACAAATGAACAGCACATTTAAGCCAGCATACTGTTCCAATTTTTGATGCAATGTGACTATAGTACCACAGGTCAGAATATATATTTTTTTGTAAATAATAAGATTGGGGGACAAAGTAATGGTTTAAATCTAGTATTCTTTAATTGGAATATGGAAAGATGTTGTATATACTCTCTATATACTAAAAGGAGACTTCAGGCACTCTAAATGTTTCATTTCAATGGGGCAGTCATAGTGTCTGGAGTCCCCTGGCACCATCCTTCCATTCAGCATTAAACCATTTTTAATGTTCTATTGCTAAATGAGGGACTCCAGCAGCCCATCTGTGCTGCTCCGACTAATGAGGAAGCATTAGCCTGAGCAGCAATGAGTGGCTGAGAGTGTCAGCTGACTGCTTTTAGCCTATCACAGCACCCATTGCTGGTATGAATTAGTATGGCTAGAAGGAAGTGTTTAATCTCTGTCTTAGTTATGTCTCCAGTTATGACCAGGCTGTTGGTGACCAGAGACCCTTATTTAGTGTTAAACTGCTCAAAACTGATTGAATTGAGAGACAGCACCACAGTACTCCAGCTGCTATAATCAATTCAATTGCATAAAATGTTCACAGTGTCCCTTTAAGCACTCTGTATCTTTTCAATAAATTATTCTGTATTATTGTCTGGCTCTTTATTTATGTGTGTCCTACCTTACTATTTTCTTCTCCATTCTATAACCCTTTTATGTCCTCCTATAACTGATCAGTAGGTTAAGGAGGGCTTTACTTCAGTACATATTTGTAAGGGATCGCCTGGCACCCCAACTCCTAGTGCTTTCCGAGGGCACCAAGCACTCACTCTGGACCCAAGACAAGGATCCACCTTCCAGTAGGTAGACCTCTCTAAATCCAGAGAGCAGGAACAGGAACAAGCTCTTACAAGAGCTTAGTGATTATACTCTGGGGAGTATAGTGATTATAGCAATCCCCAGAGTGTAGGTAGCTCTCCAATCCCCCAAACATGAGCCGAAACTTCATAAAGGGTAGAACAAGTCTGAAGCTTTATTGGTACAGGTTGGCTTATATACAATTCCTCAGGCCAGGGGCATTACAAACTGTACAGACCAATAAGAACAGTATAATAATGTCCGACACTCCTACATACATTAAACAATCCCTCCCCTCTGCCTGTGATATAATTAAGGTAGTTAATGCATAAACCTAATTATCCACAGGCAGAAAAAGCAAACATTTATACAAAGTCTAGAAAACACCCCAAAATATAACATATCCTCTTACATCTCCTGATAGCTCTGATCTGGGTGAACAACATATCCAAAAATCACCCAGATCAGATCAGGGGTTCAGAAATTTTATGGAAGTCATATTTTTGCCCAGGCAACCCAAGGATTTCAAGCCCAAAACGGTTCCATGGATTCGCGGCTAAGTGCCACTGGAGGACCGACCGGGAACCGCGAGGTTTTCATGCCAAAAATAGTTCCAGGGCATTCGCAGATAAGTCCCCCTGAAGTCTATTCACGTTTTTAGTCCATGCGAACAAGATGGCCACCACCACGTGTTCGCATGTCGAATGGGTCAAATAAAGAAAATCTTTCTTTCTCCCCATTTATTTGACTCATTTGACATATGGTTCTATTCACCTTACTGTACATACTTTACATACCTTGTATATAGTGTATACACTTTATCTATAGCTTTCTCACCGGCCTCAATATTTAGTAAATCTATTTTTAGTATACATTTCATGGTAAATTAATAATCTTTAATACTGGTGTGTGAATTCAGGGACCCTCATTCAGTTATTGATCTGTAATTATTTTTATGACCTCCTTTTTACATCACTGTACATCTAATGTGAACTCTATCTATAAAAAAATTTTCATTTATCATGAGCCGAAAGTTTAGCTTTGGGAGTTTCCAGTTAGTCCACCAAGGGACTAGCTCTTTTTTATTATTATTTTTTTCATCTTATCATGATTGGTCCAACTTGTACCTCATTGTATATTACTTATTTACCCACAAGGTCCCCATATCACGAAAAAGGATGGGCTTGTAATAGTTTGACTCAGGGACCATTTGATCTGTAAGCATTGTTCCATATACCCTTATACATTTTTTGCCTACTGTAACCTACAAGTCCATACGTTCTGTGTTGTTCATTTCTGTTACTAGGACCTATTATGGCATAAGCCTCCGTTGGCGCACTGACCTAATGCCTTTCGACACCGTGGTAAATGTGTCAGTGACGCCAAAGTGCTTTTTAGACGGGATAGAACGGATGAGTTATATCTTGCACTGATCATATACCACTGTCCCAGCTATCATCCATCTATAAGGTCCCCATACCACTGAGATGGGGGCTAGTAATAGCTGAGATCTAGCGTTATCTGTCTGGTGAGCTTTGTTCCACTAGTATATGCCTTTCAAAAATTGGTATGCTCTGTGATGCTTATTTTGGTTACTTGGATGATTTATTTTGTAATCCTTTTTGAAGCACTGACTTAATGCCTTTGCTACATTAATTGAACATTATGGCAACTGTGTCAGTGCTTGCCAAAGTAATTGTTTTGACGGGTTAGAACGGATGAATCATTTCTAATACTACTACCTTAGTTATAATTTAATTCATCTGTTCCCGTCCTGCATTTCATTCTACTTTATTTTATTTTATTTTGCTTTTACTATATATGAATAACGATAGACTCCTCCCCTTTTGGAAATGGAGAGTGTGGTCATCACGCCCACCTCCCCTGATTGGTTCGGACTTCAGGGGAGGTAATTTGTCACTCTTTCTGATTTGGAGTGATTGATTGGAGGTCTTACCTTGAGGGTGTGTGCTCACTCCTTTATAAGCGGTTCCTGATTCACATACCAGTTAGCTCTTGACAAAGGCGTACTGAAACGCCGAAACGCGCGTCGAGCTGATATTAGCCGATGCTATTACTTTGAACTGAGTTTCCACTTTTTTCTTTCTTTATCCACCTGGGCTCCCACAGCGTTCGTCATGCGCGGAAGCATTTCTTATAGCTTTTTAGGGATTTAGTTAGACTGCCAAGAAGCAGCAGTGAGTTTTGCCTTTTTGGGCTAGACAGTTAGTCCAGGGCGTCCTAGGGTGTCTCTCTTAACCTTTATACTGGGAGGTTTTACTCCATAAGGATAGGTTTACCATTTTTTTAGGCAGTTTTATTACCCATTATGCAATTGCTTTGCTTCCACCACTTTAACTATTTATGTCAGTTAGAGTGTGACAGGGGCTATTTCACCCTCTGCCTTTGTTTGTGACAAGGGTGAATGCTTTACCTATGGTACATTTATATACTCTAACTACCTTCCATTCTCCACTTTATAGGGAGGTACTGGTAATACCTAGACACCTCAGGACTTAGTCCGGGCGCCTATACATATACCTGTGACTACAGTTCTGCCTTTTTCTGCTGTCGGCACCATAACCACTGCCAGACACCTACTATCCCATTAGCGCTATTTTTTCTTCAACTGTATGACTAGACTAGACTAGACCGTGTTGTCATATATATACTAGGTTATTTAGGTGACTCCACTCTGACCGTCTAGAGGCATATATTACCTACTCACCTGAACCTTATATTTAGTAATGTGACTTTCTAGGATTAGCCTGCCCAGGCTTTTATAGGTGTTGGTGTTCACTCTATCACTATTTATACATATTGTTATTATTTTTTAGCATTTTTTCTAATAAAGGTTTATTTACCCAATCCATGTGACTTTCTACATTAGGAGGTATTACTGAGTGGGTTGGATTTTCCACCTACTTTGTGTGAGTGGATCCTCTACCCCATTTTTCTTTGTTCTTAATGTACTCATGTTCACATTGATGTCTAGATTGACATAAAGTACATTTTCATCCTTCTTGGGCTTCCATTACATAAGCCTATTCTCAAAGGCTTTGATTTATTTTATTATGGCAATTTATCAACTACGTGTTGGATTCTGTTAACATTGTAGGCTTTAACAAAGAAAAAAAAACAGTTCCACCAAACCATAACATTGACATTTAAATGTATCATTTTCCACAATGGCTGGTATGACCCTACCTCACATATGGAATATAGAGTAGACTGACATTCTTAAAGGACAACTGTCACCTCAAAACTGTTTTTAAATATAATAATCATTACCTCGAGTTTTGAAAGGAAATTTTGTTAAACAAACTATATAAAAAGTAGAAAAACGAATTCTTAGCTTTGGAACATGACCGCATCCTTCAGCCATATACATGAACCTAGAGTCGGACAGTGTTTGTAGCCCGACAGTTGGTCTGTGCAGGAAATGAAGCAGGGAAGACCAACTAATTGTTGGTTTCCAAACACTGTCCAGGTGCATGTGTATGGTTGAAGGGTCATATCATATACTAAAGGTTGATACGTCATTAACAAGTCTATTTCCTTTCAAAGTTGAAGAAATTATTAATATATTAAATAAGTTGACAGTTGTCCTTTAACATGACATTAAAATTCTAGTTACTCACAGATAGAAGAAAAAAATTAAGAAAAGTGGTTCTTTGTCTTTTTTGGGGCCAAGGAATACTTCAGTTAAAAAAAAACATTTTTCAAGGCACACTTACTTTTTCTTTCTTTTATACTTCACCAACAGCTTAAATATGTCACATTTACATAAAACGTTACTAGAGTGACATAAAGTCTACCAGCCAAATTAACATCTTAGTTTTAATTTATTGCCAGCTGGAATCTCAATTTTAATGCAGACCCTTACTTTAAAAAAAAGCACATTTTACAGACTTCTTTCAACCTATTACAGCTTGAAGTCAAATGGTTTGTGGTAGCCTTTGATTTGACTTGACGCACACTTGTATGCCACTACACAATTGGTCCCTACATATTCAAATACTAGGTCACCAGCTGGAAAAATAAACCAAAAAACCACGGGAAGAGACAAGATTCCTAGTATAACTGGAAATAATGGGCAACATCCAAGTATGTTGATTAAGTGTAAGTTTATTGGGGTGGGTACAACCCTGCAAGCAAAAAAAGTTTGTGAGTTGGTGCTCATTCCAATAAACATCTATCACATTTTTGTTGTGTTAACAATCATTTTCAGTTAGCCATTACTTTCCAATTTGTGGTATCCGTATTCACGGAGCATCTCCTTGTTGGATGGGCAGCAGTAAAGGGCAAAACCAAATTGCCGTTCTTATGTTGACTTATGTTGACTGAAGATTGGACACATTGACTTTAATGGACATTCTATTTTACCTCTGAACCAGGAGGAGGCTGAAACCCGAGACTGGATCCAGAAGCTAACAAAAGCTTATAATACTTTTGTAGATTGCCCCTGGCGGTCCCTCTAAGACAGGCAATGTTATTATGCCAAAGTTAATGTTAGGGAAGAACAATCATATATTATATGATGCTAAAACTTTTGAGGTGCAAGTTACCCCCATCAAACAGTTATCATATGTCTTATCTTCTATTCACAGTTCTTAACATATTGTTATCCTACAAATAAACAAATAGAATTGTGCAATATTCAGGAGTTCACAGACAAAGTAAAGGTCTGCCTAGAATGTACCATAGTGGCACTGATTTACTCATCATGCAAATTGAAAGCTACAAATCAGACACACGCAATGGTAAATATTCAAATTAAGTACAATGAACGTCTATTTATTTATCCGTGGCATGCTGGTCATCTGGATAAAACCTTTCACACACTGTTTGGCTTTTTTTTTTACCCTATGACCAATTAAATGCTGCATTCATCCTTGGTTCAATGGTATAACTGGAAGGAAAAATGCATCCATCTGTTGCTTATGTTCACTTTCCACTTAAACAACTGCAATATAATAAACAAGATAGTGAACAATGAGTCTTTGTTTGCAGCATTGGTCTTCATCGCAAGGCTTTGCCCTGAATGAAACAAGTATTCAGGCAGACGGAAAGTGACACTCAAACAGGCACCATATGTCCATCTTGGCACAGTTAAAAGAATAATCATTGTTCAAGGAGATTCTTTCATAATAAATATAAACAAGAACTTGGAATGAGAAAGGATTAAAATGTAAAAAACAAACACCTAATACTAAAAAAAAATTTAAAATGTATTCATTCTTTGACCTTACCATAGTTTGGAAGCAATATTAAAAATGCAATGTCTTAATGATTTTCTGTTAACAAGTTTACTTATTAGATTCCTCACAGGGAAACATATACAATACACTAAAAATCCCATATCATCTAAAAGTATTTGTTGTTATTGTTTTTATTATTTTTTGTGTTGATTATGAATAAGGCTTTACTTATTAAACCCGCACTTACCATGTCAGTTATAATATAACAGAGAGATTGCTGACACTCTTAAACACATCTCTACACAATAATAATAGCTCCAATAATTGTGACAAAGAGAAACATAAATAGCAAACTGTAGAAAAGGGTTACACTTCAAATTATTTGATGAATTATGCCAGATATACCTATTTGGAAAGCAATGATGTAGGCACAAATGGCATTTTCTCTAGTCTCTGATTGTAGCATGAAGGCCATCTACAATCCAGCTACCATTATTTAATATAATACTCAGCTCCACAACTGAAAAGTTTTTCCTATATGATATTTGGGGAGTGTTATAGTGTCAGGAAACTGACAGGGATCCAATACGCAGAGTGCGCACAGAAGGAGGTACGTATACCGGACCTTAGAATGGCCGGACTAACGTAAGGACAAAGCAAGAATAGTCAAAAGGTAAGCCGAGGTCAAGGGAGCCGGAGGACAGGTAAGCGAGATACAAGCCGAGTCAAAGGAGAGGAGAGGACAACAGGACAAAAGACAAGCAAGGGTCAAAACCGGAAACACAAGATAAAGAACGCGCTGAGTGACTAGCAAGCTAGAACCACGACAGGGCAATGAGCAGTAGTAAAGGTTTCCTTTAAATACCCTGTTACCTAAATAGAGACCACGCCCCCAAAAGGTCCGGAATAGCGGTTCCCGGCACTTTATGCAAATGCCGACGTCATGACGTCGACGCTAGCCGTCGCGTCATAAAAGGGGGAGGAGCTAGCGCGGCCGGCGCGAAAACGGCCGGAATATGCCGAAATGCTAGGGGAAGGGAGCCCCTAAGCAGAGAGGATGTCCTCCCTGGATACATCACCAACAGGTACCCTGACATATAGTCAACTGTGATTTGTCTTTCCCCCAGGCAGATGAAGGTTTTAAATGTTTAATTATAGCGGATATCGGTAAACCATAATGATAAGCTTGGAAGCCAGCTAAAAAACTAACTAGACGTTTAAGGGACACTATAGTCATCAGAACAACTACAGCTTATTTTATTTGTTCTGATGAATATAATCATTCCCTTCAGGCTTTTTGCTGTAAACACTGTCTTTTCAGAGAAAATGCAG
Organism: Pelobates cultripes; assembly: GCA_933207985.1. Taxonomy (NCBI): domain Eukaryota; kingdom Metazoa; phylum Chordata; class Amphibia; order Anura; family Pelobatidae; genus Pelobates; species Pelobates cultripes. The sequence goes on from OW240917.1 coordinate 187,530,130, forward strand.
TGTTTTCATTACAGCCTAGGGATACCTCCACTGGCCACTATTCAGATGGCTACTAGAAGTGCTTCCTGGGGCAGTGCTGCCCACTGTGTAGCACTACCATTCAGTGTCTAAATCCTCTGCATGCAAACACTTAACTTTCCTCATAGAGATGCATTGATTTTCCAATTGATGAGGAGATGCTGATTAGCCAGGGCTTTGTTTGACTTGTGCTGGCTCTGCCCCTGATCTGCCTCCTTGACAGTCTCAGCCAATCCTATGGGAAAGTATTGTGATTGGCTCAGAGAATCTTCTTCTGATGTCAGCCAAGCAGAAAGATCGGGGCAGAGCCAGCAGCTTCAGACTTAAACAAAAGTAAGATTTTACTATATTAAGGGGAGCAAGGTGTCAGGGGGACTAGATGGTGATTTTAACACTATAGGGTCAGGAATACCTGTTTGAGTTCCTGACCCTATAGTAGGGATGTGCATGGGCAAAAAATTAGGTTCGGTTCGGAAATTCGAGTACGTAAAAAAAATTGTCTGCTTCAGCAATTCGGACCAGTGTCATTCGTTTCACCACTTCAGAACTTCAGAACTTAGGCGCTTCGGAACCTCGGCACTTCAGACATTCGTAAGCATCAGAATGTCTGAATGGCATAAAATTTGTATGAATGTACATTCGGAACTAAACGAATTGCACATGTCTATTTATATACTATTCCACCTCAATGACTCTGTGTGCCTTCATTAGCCAGGTGTCAGTGACAAATTCACCATTAATTGACTGTCCTTTTTCCTCATTTCATTGGACAAGGAATAGTGAAACCGGATTGGGCAAGCAAGAATTACATTGCACAAAAGGAATTAGCTTATTGGTCAAGATTCCTGTCATCATTCACGTAATTTTCCTTCCCTCTCTCTTGTTTTGCCACTTTTTAGAAATCTGAATCACTTCGGCACTTCTGAACTACCGAACTTTGGAACCTCAGCAGTTCGGACATTCGTAAGCATCCGAATGTCTATATGGCATGAAATTTCTACTAATGTACATTCGGAACGAAACGAATTGCACATGTCTTCCCTATGGTGTTCCTTTAAAGTTTACCATTAACAATAATGGCAGCTTATAATTCCAGTGTGAGATTTTCCGGTTGGGAAACAGCCACTACTTTAAGTAATTTTAGCGTTCCAGTCATTTTAGTGTTTAATGGTACGTCAGTAACCGTTAAAAGAACACTATGTAATGCCCCATAAAAAAAAAGTTGGCACGAATATTTAGAGATGTCTTTTGCATTCCAGACCACTTCCTTTTTAGTAAGAAAAAAAAAGCAGTTAAATTAACCCTTTATATTAACCCACTTCTCTCCACCCCAATCCACATCTTTAGACATCCTCATGCAATGCGTAAGGACCTTCAAACTTTCCCTGCGTTTTGGACATGAAAGCACCATCTAGTGGCAGTCAGGGTAACAACCACTGGAGGTGTGTTTAGCCCTGCAATGCAAACATTGCTATATCTCTGGAACAGCAATGCATGAGCAAAACGTCAGGGGCACTCAACCAAAACCACTTTATTGAGATGAAGTGGTCTTGGTTCTTATAGTGTCCCTTTAATGACAACAATGAAAATGATCTTATAGACCCACATACATGTTTGTTGCAATCATTAAATAAACAGTGGAATCTTGTGTAAAATTTACTTTATTCCATCATAACAGGTGGACCAGGCAGCGTTTTAACCATGTAGGTTTTGTCAAGCATAACGAAGACCAATATGGTTGAAACATTACGAGTTTAAGCTGTTATGATGAAATAAAGATCATTTTACACAAAATGTCACTGTGTTGCCATGTATGGATTGCCTTGGATTTTAGTACACACAGTCAGCTATGGAATGAGTAGCAGAGTGCACTGTTTTGTATAGTTTTAAACAGAAAGGAAGGGCAAAAATAAGAGGTATTAGGTATATCCAGCATTTGTGCGGACCAAAAATCACAATAAATTAAGTAAAAATATAAAAGGATAGAGCAGGCTCATAGTCATTAAAGTAAGACAAGCAGTCACGACTCATGAGAAGGATACGTTTTAGAGTTTAAAACTATGACATTTCACGGGATGCTTACAAACTCTATCCAACGAGACCTGGCTGACAATAAGAAATAAGGTCAGACAGTAATTCCATGCAAACCACTACTCCCAATAAGTAAGTATATGGAAAACCACAAAGTGACTAGAGTAATTAAATATTGTGGGAGACTGCAGAAAGAAGGCAAGAAGAGGGAAGAGTTATGAGAGAAAAGAGGGAGAGAGGAAGAAGAAAAAAAAGAGAGGATGAAGGGAAACAATGGAAAAAAGAGATAAAAAGTGGGCTTGGGAATCCTAGAATCTTATATTTTAATCATGGGTAGGAGCCTACCCACAAATAAACTAAAGCTGCCCTCTTGAGGGAAGAGAAGAGCTCAATTGATTGGAAGAGGTAAAGCATGGGAGCTCAATTAATTGGAAAAGGTAAATTAATTGAGGAAGGATGTTCATCATAAGTACCTTGATGTGTTTTAACCACGATATATTAATATTATGTAAAAGTGACATATAGTTCATCTGGTATTCTGGTATAGTTTGGAGAAATCTACAGTCACCTAAATACCATGGTATTTTATTTGATCCCTGCTTCATTTAAAGGGACATTGGTGGGTCATAACATAATTTTTATGGGGATTGTGACATTTTCTGAAATCAAATTTGGGAGATAAACTCAGGGCTGTGCAACAAAAAAGGGAATGTCATCAGCATATAATGCAACTTTATGCTTAGCCTGTCCAAATTGGAAACAACAAATGTTAATATTGCACTAGAAAGCAGTTAAGAGATCAATTGATAGGGCAAATAGCATGGGGCAATAAAGGACACCCCTGTTGGGTGCCATTGCAGATTTGTACACCCTCCAATAGGGCTCTATTCTTCCAGACCCTCACATTGGGTACTGTATACAAATGATGAATTCACATCCTTATCCTTTACCCAAAATTCATATGTTGAGCATTGCCAAATGCCAAAAAGACCAGTCTATCCAGTGCCAGGCCCGGACTTGCCATCGGGCACACCGGTCAAATGGCCGGTGTGCCGCGATTATTTTTATTAATAAAAAATATATTTAAATTTAAATAAAAAATACATTCACACTCACACACACAGCCCCCTCACACACACAGCACCCAGACACACACAGCACCCAAACACACACAGCACCCAAACACACACAGCACCCCCACACACACACAGCACCGAGACACACACAGCACCCAAACACACACAGCACCCAGACACACACAGCACCCCCACACACACACAGCACCCAAACACACACAGCACACCCCCAGACACACACAGCACCCCCAGACACACACAGCGCACACAGCACCCCCAGACACACACAGCGCACCCAGACACACAGCGCACCCAGACACACAGCGCACCCCAGACACACAGCACCCCAGACACACACAGCACCTTCAGACACACACAGCACCCCCAGACACACAGCACACCCCCGGACACACACAGCACCTTCAGACACACACAGCACCCCCAGACACACACAGCGCACCCAGAAACACAGCGCACCCAGACACACAGCGCACCCCCAGACACACAGCGCGCCCTCAGACACATAGCACCTTCAGACACACACAGAACCTTCAGACACACACAGCACCCTCACTCACACACAGCACCCTCAGACAGACAGCACCCTCGCTCACACACACAGCACATTCCCACACATATACAGCACACACACACACAGTGAGTTAACAGACAAAGAAAATTAGAAACCTAGAATGCGATGACAGATAAAAACACCCTCACACACAGCACCCCTCTTACATACACACACACTGCGCCCCCACACATACAATACGTCCAAATATATATACATACACACTACAGCACCCTCACACTGCACCACTACACACATTACGCTCCAGATACACGCTAGATCCCTTACCCTATATGCACTCTTAATCCTCTACACACACACACACAATCTTCTATACACACTTTGGGTCCTTTACACACTGGATCTCCTACACACACACTGCACCACCTACACACACTACAATCCTTGTAAGCAAACACATACAACATTCTCTAAACACACCCTCTCTACAACCCCTACACACACTACGTCAACTATACACACACACTACAGCCCGTATGCACACACTCACTACATCCCCTATAACACTATTACCCCTATACACACATTCTCTACAGCCCCTAGCCACACATATTACACCCCAAACACAAATGAAATTGACCTATTTACACAATACCATACCACACTCAACACACACGCAATCCCACAAGCAGGCTCCAAACACATGCACAATATGCTTTTCTGGCCCTTTTGTCCTCTGGTATCCCACTTGTGTAGACACCAGAGACAATTTAAACGCAAACACAGCGCAAGCATGTTATTAAATTTGCTTGCGCTGCGCAGAACAAATTCAGGGCCTTTTTCTAATGACAGAGCTCTTCAGCGGGGCTCTGTGCATTGAACCAAGATGCTCACTTTGAGAGGGGGGGTGCTTGTCATTAGTGATGACAAAACACACGCTCTCTGGCACCGCCCCCTTCTTAGGGGGCTGCTCTGATTGAAAAATGCCCGGGCCTAATTTTTTTCCCAGTTCGGCCCTGATCCAGTCAAACATCTTCTTGGCATCTGTGGAGAGAAGTAGTAGCTACTCATTAGTTTTAATGACTGTATGATGGATAGGAGAAAAGGGATCAGAAAGTGTAGGACTTTCAAACTCAACCCCTGACATCTGCATATACTGGTCATGTGGTCACTATTGCAAAAGCTGATGCTTATTCAGTGCTAAAGTTCCTTACAGTGTTAGGTCCATAGCAGTCTTGTCAGTGTTTAATTGGTAAGTGGAAATTTGAACCTTGATTTAAACAGGTATCTATGAGGTATAATTTAAATAAAAAGCAGAAAAAATACTTACATTTTTTAATAGTTCTCGGTTTAATATTGTTGGATAAGCTTTCCCAGCGATTTACTACAATTTTATGTTTGTGCCAGTGGTTGAGTGAAACTTCTTTGCCTTAAAATTGTAGTTTGTATATTTATTAAAGCAAATTAGAAGCAAACTTAAGATAAGCATTAAATGTGCATTATACTTTGATATCTGCTTAAAAGAAGTCCTAATATGTCCAACGTTTCTACAAAATATAGGAAATTGTGCATTTTTAACATTAAATTATAAATGGCATCAAATTTCATAGTACAGTGAGAACTGCCGCAATTCAAAGTACATTCAAAGTGAGTCTTAGTTTAGGAGAAAATAGCCAAATGGAGAAAAATCTCTTTAAGACTATTATGTTTTCAGATTGGCTATTTTTGCCTAAAATTTCAAATTTACTTTGAATTTTAAAACTTCAGCAGAAACTTAAGCAGAGATTGCCAGTTCAGCTATTTTAGCCTAAAATTTACCTTTCAGATTTTCTCACAATTCAGAGTTTTGTGCATAAAAACATAAGTTTCAGACAATTCACACTTTTGAAAACAGCAGCAAAAAGTGTTTTGTTGCTTTTCCATGCATAAAAGAGTTATTACAAATAAAAATGTTATGAATACAAAATTAAATAGATGTTCCAGGTACTATTAAAAAACATATAGGGGGCGTGGCCGGGCCGCCAAGCTGGCCGCATGTCAGAAAAGCTCTTGACGGTTTTCAGCCAAACCTCAAATATGTTATGACTGTAGCGCAAGTGACCATCTGGAAAGCTAATATGCCCTGGGAAAGGAGCTATAAAGCTCTGGAGGACGGTTTACAGACCAGTGGCCTATTGGGGCTGGGAGCGCAGTGGACGGCTGCCACTCTGCTCTCAGGCCTGATCGTTACGGATTGGCTCCTGAACCTCCATTTCTCTGATCCTTTCCCCTCCTCCTCCCCCTTTGGACCGGTGGGGGTTATTCTGAGCCCCACTAGAAGGCTTTGCAGAAGACATCGATATGGCATGCAGCTGGTTCTCCAGTGCAGAGATTCAAATATGGCCACCGCAGCAGCCCCTATGGGATCAGACTCCTCACCCAGCTTGTGGAAGGACTTCTTATGCAGTCCCATGGCAACTCCTGAGCTCTGTCTGGGCCCTCACATACCCTACACGGCATCAATGTGCCTCAGCTTAGAATTGCAATCTGCCGGCAACAACTGAGCCTCGAGCCAAGTGGAGAGGAGATCTCCTTGCAGCCCTTAACCATGGAGAGTGATCTGCTGGCACTGCTAATGCCATGGGGGCCTCCCAAGGAACACTGATCATGGCTCATTGAAGCACTAGATCCGAGGGCGCCAGATGTCTGTTCAAATGGAGCTTGGGGCTGGTGGAGCAGACTCTGATGGATTTGTCTGTGCGCTGGACTTTCACTCCAATTTTCCTGTTGTACACTGTGGCGTCAGAGAGGGTTGGGGGTCTCTCATGGGGGGCTGTAATGCTTGTGTCAATTTCACGGTCTTTAACTTATGTAGCACGCAATTTACAGTATAGGAGCAGTTACAAGTGAATGTCCCATGGCGTTGTTATTGTTATTAAGAGTACATCCCCCATCTTGGGCAATAAGCCTCCATTAAGCTTCATCATTCTAAGTTCTGTTATTCTGGCAAGGTGTCCCACTGCAGCTGAGCCCAGTCTCCCAGTGGTATTTACATCTTGAAATTAACTAAAGAAAAGACTACTCTATGTCTTTTCAATTCTCTCTCAGCTAATTCAATAGAATTATATTCCTGATGTCTTTTTTCATTAATTATAAAATGTGCAGTGTTTTTGACATTTCCTGTCACACCTGCAGCCTCCTGTATATTGTCATCTACATTCCAGTAAAATGTCTTACCAAGCTTGTATGATATATAATGTACAACAAAAATAAAGAATGTGAAAAAAAAACGAAAAAACAAGCAGTGGTGTGTGGGATGGGGGTTAGAATTAAATGAATGCAGGAATCGTTGCAGTATGACGTCCCCTACTGCTACATCCTGTGCTAAGTAAAGTGCAGTTAAAGCCATGTCCTCCTGAGAACTGAGGAAAAATTGTTTTCCAATATGCCATCCATTTTTTATGAAAAGGAAGAGGAAGTTCCCAGCATCCCAGCCTAGCACATGACATATCACTGGATGTCAGGGTGGCAGTCCAGTGATTGGGACCCAGACACTGTCCCAGACAGGACCCAGTATGCCTGATGTTGAAAGTAGGAGTCACAGTGTGGAAGTGTATTAGCAGGGTCTGGTGCAGGGTAACTGCACGCCCCCTGGTGTTGAGCACCAGCGTTTGTGCAGCCACATTCCAGGACCCTGATGCAGCTTCAGCGGATCCCAGGAACTAGGAGCTTGGAAATAAGCAGACCTCCCAGGAGCTGAATAGGGAGGCTCTGCAGCAGGAATGTATCCAGTACAGAAACAAAACAAGAATAGGATAGGCACCAAACATGAAAACAAGACAGAACTAGTAGAGCCCAGAACCAGAGAAGCTAAACCCAGAACCGGGAAGCTAGACCCAGAACATGTACACAATAGAGATGTTGCGAACTGTCAGGAAGTAGGAGGGTCTGGGAGGGAGGGTCTGCTGGAGATTGGCCCGGACGTGTCAGCTGACCGGAGTTCGCCGCGAACAGCTCGTGGCGAACCGTGGCGAACCGTTCGCGAGATGTTCGCGGACGGTTCGCGACATCTCTAGTACGCAATACATAAGGGAAACATTAACAGAACAGGGGCAGGACAGGACTGTACATGGACTGGGAATACAAAATAAAACAAGACAAGATATAATAGGCAAAACAAGAGGAGACATAACTAAGTACTATATATGTAAAACATTGGAGATTTAGACATACATAAAAGGTCAAGATGTATGCAGCCAACCTAGTACTGCAAAGTACTCCAATTAAGGTGGGAAACGAACTGCCTAAATATGCATGACTAAAAACAATAATAAAACACACACAGCACTTACCGGCAAGAAAAGGCAGAGGACTTGTAGCAACCGCCTGCAGGGACTAACTGAAACAAAAGGAATCATGGAAAAGGAACAGGTGTGGCAACATAAAACAAACATTTAAAGGAATCCAAGTGACTGGGAATTCTAGGAACGGAACCCAGCATAAAGAAAACCAGACATGGAATAGAAAACCAGAAAAACCAAGAAAAACTAAACAAGAATTGTAAAAAGAGTACTGGATACTAGAAGCCATTGCCAGAATGATCCTCAGCTAGGAACAGGATGTGACACTGGAAAGCCCAGGATGTCCTCTTTACAATACAACATGGATTGATAGAGTAGCTCAAAATAATAAAAGGAGATGCATGTGAATGAAATGTCCAGTACAGAGGACACAAGTTAATGGGCTGGGTCTCAAAATGATATTTTAGTTCCTCTTGCCCAGTTATATTCACCTGCACCTCTCTTTAGAAGGGATGTAAGAATAAGAGTGAATCTTTGATATCAAGAGTATACAATAATGTCACTGAGTATAACCCTAACACACAGAGTATAGGCTAGCAAGGAACGGACAAAGGAAATATAAACATCTTACCGGTGTGAAGAAAATACCCTGTTTTGTTCGGTATTTTGAATTTTCCCCGTTTGTTAGTTAAAACTACCGAACACCCCCTGGCTCATTAACTTCAAAGGAAACAGTGAATTAAGTCCTCTCTCTGTGTGGCCGCCGTTTGCATGAACAGAGGCAGCAGGACTTGGTCGTCGATTGTCTGGAACTAAAATCGGACACTCAACTTTCCGAACTCCGGTCAAACTTTGCGAACGCCTGCTTCTGTTCACCGACCAGCAAGGAGGGCACTGTTCGGTAGGTTTGTTCCCATGAACTAGGGGAACAAACACTACCTATGAGCCAGGGCACAGTTTGTGGATTTGTTTGCTTTTTAGACTTCCCGAAAGAGACCGACTGCACAGCCTGATTTCATGGAACTCTTTCTGGGCAAGAGCCTCGTGTGCAGTCGGTCAAATTATGACTGAACCGATCTGGGTGATTTCTGAATATGTTGCCCCAGATCAGGACTATCAGGGGATATGACTTTTGTGGGGTTCCCATGGGGTTTAAGGCATTTTTGGGGTTTTGTGAAAATATGTGATTTTTGTGTTTGGAGATAATTGAGTTGAGTACAATACTCAATAAAAAGTGGAAGGATGATTGTATTCTATGTGGGAGTGTCCTGGACCTGAGAGCCAATGTAACTACAGTATGTAATTTGTCCCTGTTCCCTCTCAAGTCCGGAGAGGAATGCCCCTGGAATATGTTATTGTAACCCTGTTCCTGGGGACTTGCATAAAAAGCTGGCCAGTTGACCTGAATAAATTCATTCCTGTTGTACCCTTCATCTAGTTCAGGCTTATGTCTGGGTATATGACTGACTGCTGGGGAAGACTTCTTGTATGCTGCAGCTATAATCACTCAGCTCTTAGCAGTTCGGAAGGAACCAAATATGAACGGGTATCTGATATACCAGCATTCATAACAACCAGTACTATGTATGTATTGGAGATTTAGACATACATAAATGGCCAAGATGTATGCAGCCCACCCAGTGGCGTACTAAAGGGGGGGTGGGGGGGGGCGGTCCGCCCCGGGTGCCACCAGGATAGGGGGTGCCATGATCAGGGGCGCTGGCCCCCAATGCTGCAGCCGCCCGAGCGCTCTGTAGAGAGCCTCAGGCGGCTGCAGCTTTGCCCGGGCGGTACGTCCATGAGGGCGGACCGCATCGCTCGGGCGCAGCCTGAGGAGAGGGGCTGACAGGAGGGAAGCGTTCAGCGCTCCCTCCTGTCAGCTTCCTTTGCTGTAGCGCCGGCCTGCCCTGCAGCATGATGGTCCGACGGGTACAGGGAGCAGCTGTCTTCTGCACCTGCCGGACTAACAGGGAAGCACACGAGTGCACCTTCCCGCGGGGTCCGGCCGCGCCAGGAAACGACGCCCCTGTACCCGCTGACTATACTGGCTCGCCACGAAGCAAAGGGGAGGCGTGGGGCGGAGAAAGAGAAAGAGGGGTGAGCAGGAGGAGAGAGGGGGGTGGGGTGAGAAAGAGAAAGGAGGGGGTGGGAAAGAGAGAAAGGGGGGGAGAAAGGGGGAGAGAAAGGAGAGGGGGTGAGAGAAATTAGGAGGGAGGGAGAGAATTAGGAGGGGGGAAAAGAGAAATTGAAATTAGGAGGGAGGGAGAGATATTAGGAGGGAGGGAGAGATATTAGGAGGGGGGAAAGAGAAATTGAAATTAGGAGGGGGGAAGAGATATTAGGAGGGGGGAAAGAGAAATTAGGGGGGGAGAGAAATTTGGAGGGGGGGTGAGAAAGAGAAATTGAAATTAGGAGGGGTGGAAGAGATATTAGGAAGGGGGAAAGAGAAATTAGGGGGGGAGAGAAATTAGGAGGGGGGGTGAGAAAGAGAAATTGGGAGGAGGAGAAGGAAATTGGAGCGGGAGGAGAGATTGACGTTCATCACATACACACAATGCACTCCTTGCACACAGAAAAACACACAATGCATTACACACACAGACAAACATACACAAACAATGCAACCGTTACACACAATGCATCCCTTACACACACAGAAACACACAATGCATTCATTACACACACTCAATGCACCCCTTACACACATTCAATGCATCCCATACATACACATGAAGGTGGACCCGGGGACCCAGACCTTGAGCTGTGTAAAGGACCCCCAAAAAATGGAGCTGCTTCCCGTTCTCCCAGAACATTGATTTTTGTGACCACAGTTACAAACCTCCAGAGAGCCTGTTCTGCACCAGACCAGTGGAGCCAGACTGCAGCTAGAGCCCATCATCATCCCTCATCTGGTTGTAAGTAGGCAATCTAGTATATTATTCGTGGCACTAAGCTCTAATTTACCTCACATTAAAGAAACACTATAGTCCCCAGAACCACTTCAGCTTAATGTAGTGGCTCTGGTGTCTATAGCCTGTCCCTGCAGGCCTTTTAATGTAAACACGGCGGCACTGCAGCACTGGCGTTAGTTAACATGGCAAATCATATGGGTGGGGCATTGTGATGTCACATGGGGGGGCGGCAAACTTTACTTTTGCCTAGGGCGGCAAAAATCCTTGCACCGGCCCTGGCTGGAGGGGGCTGTGTGAGCTGTGGCCGCACAGTGTCCCATGGTAGTTAGGGTGCCGTGCGGAGGAAATGTGTATGTGTGACTGTCTGCCTGTGACTGTGTGTGACTGTCTGCCTGTAACTGAGTGTGTGACTGTCTGTCTGTAACTGAGTGTGTGACTGTCTGCCTGTAAATGTGTGTGTGGGGCTGCAGGGATTTTGTAGAAGGGGGCGGGGGTTTTGTATTGGGACAGGAGTCTTTATAAGGGGGGATAAGCAGGGGATTTGTGGAAGGGGGTTGCGGGGGTTTTGTAGACGGGGCAGTACAGGATTTGTAGAAGGGGCAGGACAGAGGTTTTGTAGGAGGGGCGGGGCAGGACAAGGGTTTTGTAGGAGGGGCTGACAGCGGTTTTGCAAAGTTTACAAATTGTAAAAAAAAGAAAGAAAACCTTTAACATTTTTTACAGGTTTTTTTGGGGGAGGGGGGTGCCAAGCACAGGATCCGCCCCGGGTGCCAAATGCTCTAGGTACGCCCCTGAGCCCACCTAGTAGTGCAAAATACTCCAATTAAGGTGGGAAACTAACTGCCTGACTAAACGTTTGATAGAGTAGTGAGTAGTCAAAATAAAAGCTGAGGTCTGGGTAACGGAGAGACAGCGAAAACGAAAACTAGCCAGAGTCAGGTTCATGGTAATAATCAGAAGGACAAACAAGACAGGCAAGGGTTAAAGAGAAACTCAGAGTCATGAAACAAAGTCAAGGTTAATACCAGAATACAATACAACAACACAAGGAATGCACTAAAGGGTACTGAGAACAGAAACCACAATAGGGCACAGAATCTAGCGCCAGGTAAGTTTAAATAAGTCGTAATGACGTGGGCCAGTGGGAGCTGACCACAAGGTTAGGCTCCCATTTCCCCTTTAAGAACGTGCTCGCAATGCGAGCAGCATTCCTAATACTGTACTGGCCACGCGCCCAATCATGCACGACTCGTCTGGAGGCAGGAGTGCTCTAGCCACGTGCGGCTCAACAGGAAGACCCCTGCCGGCACGCGACCGGGTAAGTACCATTACAAATAAACAATCTAAAAAAAGGTCTTATATTAGTGAGCAGTGATTTCAAATTTGTAATAGACTTCTTTGTGTTTGTAAGATGCTGGTGGAAAGTCAAGATTATCCAGTAATGGCCTTGACTTAAGCTTTCCAAATAATTCAATACTGTTAGAAAATGCTCCAAATCGATTATCAACACAACTTACCATATACTTAAATGAGGACATCTATAGATAAATAATTTGTAAAATATTTCTAAGAGTATTGAATCTTTGCAAAACTTAAAATGACACTATAGTCACCTGAACAACTTCAGCTTAATGAGGTTGTTCAGGTGAGAACTATAGCTCACTGCAGCCTTTCTCATGTAAACACTGTATTTTCTGAGAGAATACAGTGTTTACATTGAAAGCTAGGAACACCTCCAGTTGCAGTCACTCAGAGTGAACCAGAGGGACTTTGGAGTTGATGGATGCATAATATGCCTCCATCCAATCAGATCTGCTGTCAGCAGAGCACAGGGCAGCACTGTGCACAGCATCCTGTGATTCAGTATCTCCTCCCTCTGCATGCAGACACTGAACTTTCCTCATAGAGATTCATTGATTCAATTCATCTCTATGAGGAAATGCTGATTGGCCAGGGCTGTGTTTGAATCATGCTGGCTCTGCCCCTGATCTGCCTCTTTGTCAATCTCAGCCAATCCTATGGGGAAGCATTGTGATTGGATCAGGCTACCACATGTCAGCAGACTGCTTGTTTTTCTGAGTCTAATAGCATGCAGATTTACAGCTTCAGGCTTGAATACATTAAGATTTTTACTATATTTATGGAGGCATGAGGGGCCAGGGGGGCAAGATGGTGGTGTTAACACTATAGGGTCAGGAATACATGCTTGTGTTCTTGACCCTATACTGATCCTTTAATAAATCAAGGCCAATTTTAAAATTTTGCTAAATGGTAGTTGCATTTTTATATGAAGAGGGGAGGTGTGAGAGATTTTCTGACCTTCTTGAGTGCTCTCAAAATCATGAAGCAAGTAACAGAGAACTGGATTTTGAAAGGACGGGGGTGCCTCAGTTGTAATTCCATCCATGCATCTACAGTGACCTAGTAGATCTTCACATAACACATTAGTAGCAATTGTTGAATATTTTATCAGTTGTGAACATGGGGGAATGTTCCATAAAAGACATTCAGAATTATAATAATCTGAAAGCGACAGTCCTACTCATCATTTGGGAAGGGTAAGTTTGGAATTGCAAATTCTTTATGATTTACCATGCCAAGCAAAGCTACATATTATATCTCTGATATTGTGGGATACAGTGGGGCTTTAATGTTATCGTTTGGAACAGGCAAAACAATCAAGGCATAAGGTTCATCCTGATCACATTGATTGGCCTGTCAAAGTGTGGATGGTCCCATTCCATCAGTTTAGAAGTCAGTTTAAAAGCTCTGAAAATTAGTTGAGTATAACTGTGTCAAGTCTGATGGGATTCAGATACCAGGTTATTTCAATTGGCATAAACACATAATATAAAAGGATAGGCTGACTGAAGAGGGGATATATCTGCAGAGTTAACTGTCACTTTAAGCAATTAAATTCAAGATTGAAATTTACCAAAAAGTAGAAATATATCCATGATGTGTGGAATAGAAATTCATTGACTGGATACCCAAAAAACTAACACATTTTCAGCATATACAACTGTGTACTTTACAATTATGTAACCTTAGACAAATTTCCATAATGTATATATAATCATTATATCCATATTAGGGTCATATGTTAAATATTAAAAATCATAATAAGCTTAATAAAAGAGAAGGTTAGCCAGGACCCCTTTCAGTATGGAATGTCGCCTCTAGCAGTGGATAAATTAGCCCTAGGCATAAATGGTTTAAAATGGAGGACATTTTGAATAGAATGTAAGTGAACCATTCTCCCTCTCATGACACAAATAAAATTGAGACCAATTATCCAGGCTATTTGCTTTATACAGACCCTTTTGAGATATGACGAGTAAGTCCCTAGTAGCAGTTGTACCGTTTGGGATATTTCGCTTGTTTAGTGGTAAGGAGAGAAGCGCGTAATCTGTGAAAGAGAGCAAGTATCTCCTCTTGAGCTAAATGTTTGGACTACCCTCCATAGCATCTATCCTCAAAGCTAATTCCTGTTGAGAGCACTGTAGTTGGGACAACTGGCTTTCCAGGTCATTCTGCCAAGTGTGCTGATCCCCTAATTCCTCCACCACAGTTTTTACTCTGCCATTAAGTCCAGCAACCTCCCCCCTAATAATAGAGACATCCAAAGTGATTATATGCCAAAAACCCTCCAGCTGGGCCTGTAAATAGCCCTTGGTAGGCAGCAGAGCTGCCTTTGCTGCTGAGAGAGCAGTTGTTTGGATTGGAATGCTTCTCACGTTGCCGCCTAGCAACCAAGGCATCGATGTGTATGTTTCCTGGGGATATTTCTGCTCTCTGTTTCTTGCTTTTCTATCCTATTGTTATCTGTAGTGCGGCAGAGTGCAATTGGCACCATTTTGGTGAGGTAGACTACCACTAAAATCTTGTTTACAGAGACTACTCCTGTAGGGGAATGCTGCCATTCACCTCAACCACTGGAATTGCTCCACAGGTCAATATGTTTTTAACAACTTTAATGTTTTTCAGGAATTATATCAGCCTGTAGCTAGCATGTTTAACCAGGTATTTGTCTTTAGAAAGAAGTTTAATATTTGTCACTATATTTTGCATTGTAGGAGCAGTGTCTTCAAAGACAGACTCCACTAGTTGAGTTAGTAGATAACTTTGAGGAAAATGTTGAGTAATAAAGTCAAACCATATTTTCGTGGAGTCTAACCTTTTAGATGTTATGTGCTATCTACAATTCTTGAAAATCAAAGAGGCTTCTAAATGTGCTACTATTCAATTTTGAATTGAGGTTGTCTGTCATTCTATTCTGTCTTCAAGGTGGATCACTGTCATTGTATTTTCTGAGTTATTACTGAAACCCCAGTAGTAGAACCAAAAGCTTGACACTATTTAATTTGGATAATATTGTATGGTCAATAGACAAGATAGAAATTTACCAAACTATCAAATCTCAGCCAATCCAATGCTTTGGGGGCTAGGGTGCATGTGAGGCAATCGGTGTGCATCAATCAGTATCTTCATAGAGATGCATTGGATCAAAGCATTTCTGTGGGGGCCATTCAGAATCTTCATTCCAGACGTTGCTCTGCAAAGATTGCAGGACCAGTCCAGGAAGCAACTCTAGTTGCTGTCTGAGTAAGAGCCACTAGAAGTGGACGTAGAATCCAATGCAAATACTGCCTTTCCTTGGAAAAGATGCCATGTGCTTTACATTAGTAATCCCTTGTCCTTCTCCACCTCACTTCAGGAAAGAGTATGGAGGTGATCCTGGCTACCTGCTGGTTATTACAGGATTCTTTTATAAATAGTAATAATTTATATTTATTTGATTTCTAAACACCTTTCTAACTGGTTGCATACAGTAGGATGATATGTTGATTTTATTTGTTTCTTTAATTACAAGCAAACCTTGAGCTGTTCAGCTATACCCCAAAAAAGCTAACTGGCATCATTTGGCCCCAATTCAGGGTCTATTCATATGAAAAACAAAGGCGTCCAATTCTGTTTTGTAAAAACTGAGTTCCATGAGTGGGTAGTTATCAAACTTGAGATGGACAAGAGAAAATTAGTAATATGGTTCAAAAGATAGAGAGAGAATTGAAATGGAAATAAGGATAAACTACTGTTGTAAATGTACATTTGTAAAAGGAAAATAAATTAACTACACTATATAGTGTAACTCAGAAAGAGAACTGGACCCAGTGAACTAAACATTGGTATGTTCAAAGAGAAAGAAGGAGCAGAAAAATGTGAAGTGACATTGTGTTCCAAGGTGGAAAGCTTAGCCATCTCTTGATACACAGATATTTGACACAGCCATCAAAGCAATCAGTACACAAAGAAAGTTTGAGTTGATAGGCAGCTATCCAGTTGAATATCTAAAGGAACACTGCAAGCACAATAACCACTAAAGCCCGTTGTAGTAGCTATGGTACTAAGAGTGCTCTAGCACTGTCCCATGGTAAGCAGTCAAACCATTTTAGTACAACTTGACATTTTTAGAAAATGGATGTTCATATGAACTGAGTAAATGCAGTACTGGATTCAGGGCTCCATGAGCTTGGATCTGAAAATTTAGATTAATCTGATGAGAAAAAATTGGTTTATATTGCCATTGTTACAATAGTTATAGACTCCATGTGTAATATGCTGCTGGTCTACATGACCTCTGGATTCTCCATCCGGTGTCATTGCAATGTTGTATATCTGGCTTGTGGTGACAACATGAAACCCAGCCTCTGTGTACTATACAGCAAAAAATGTACTTAGAAGGTGCACAAACTTACAGAGGGTGCACAGATTCAGGTTCTGCCAAAACAGAAAAGATCAAAATGAACTGTCACAAACCTCCCAAATTAGGTGCTCCTTTAATAAGTACCCAACATAGGCATTGCTAGGAGGGGGGCTTTGGGTTTGAAGCCGCGGTTGTGGGTCTCTTTAGCCCTTGATCTCTAGAGGTGGTAGTGGAAACAGGAGGATACTACTTTTCTTTTCATTTGAATTTTTTATCAGGTAGTTTCTTGTCAAAGTAGCCACCTATTACAAAAATAAAGATCAGTAGTATAACACTCCACTAGGATACACAAGGGGAGAGGGTGGTCCCTCCAGGTGACAGTCAGAAGAGAACTTTGGTGCACGTTACTCGATCATTTATGTAGTGTGGTGGGATTGCTTTGAATAGAAGGCAGTGCAGCATGTGCTTGTTTCCAATTATGCTTTCTTTGAGATCCCAGAGAGGATCAGCAGCATGGGTAGACATTAGGGGACATAACATAGAAATATGAGGATATGTCATAAGACAACCCAACCCCTTGTTTCTGGAACGTAGCAGCACCTCTGCTACCCAAGTAGAACAGGGAAGGTTCGATCTTTATCAAATATGAAGACAAAATGTTTCTTGTTATGTTTGTGCTGGAACATTTTGCCCTTTTCCATGATATAGTACTGGGAAGCTATAAATAAATAAATCCAACATAATAGAACTAAAGTGAAGGTGAATTCACAATAAAGAAAATGAAAATAAAGTGCATTAAATCTTTCGTTAAGAACACCCTAGACATTTGGCATAGGACTGCAACGAGAGGCGGGAGGAAAACTTAAATCTCTTGGTGAGCTTTTAGATAGTGCACACAAAACTTTTCTTCAGAGATTGAGGTATGAACAACTGAAACAGTTCATAAGCCGCATCCCACAAAAACCCAAATTGGTTAGGGCACTGACCCCTTTTGAAACTCTAGGTGATGATCCAGGCCTACTGTCGCAAGCGGTATTCTATTTAAACTCACTACTCTTAAGAAATAGAAACCTCCCGTCGCCCCGGTACATGGGAAATCTGGTTAGGGGAAACTTTCACAGACCAGCAATGGGGCAAGATCTGTGACCAAGTACATCACTGTGCACTAGACAGTGATGTACTAGGTACATCAGGAGACGGCCTATAAGGTTTTGTCTTTATGGTATAGGACCCCACAGTCTCAAAGGTATTTGAATCCAGCTCTAGGAGACGATTGTTGGCATTGTGGCGTCAGCACTGGTACGTTTCTGCACATTTGGTGGGAATGCCTTAGGATCACACCTTTATGGCAGGCACTACAGGAAATATTAAACAAATTCTTTGACAACCCTCCTTTCCGATCTGCCCCCTACCTCTTACATCACACTACCACACCAACAGCTGCATACAAAAAATTCCTGACGGTTAGAATATTGAATACCGCAAAACAAATGCTACCTCTGTTCTGGAAAAAAGACATGGATGTTATTTATTTATAGTTTTTATATTATAATTTTTTTGTTACATTTGTTTTACTTACCTTTATCTTGGGAGTTTGTTGTAGTTCCTCTTGGCTTTACCATCTCCAAGTGTGTGACCTGCTGCTTCCTCATACTTTATTACACTATGTTTATATTTTTTTCCTTTATTGATATGTTTGGATCTATACGAGGTTGCATTTTTGTCACATACCTGCATGTGTATTTCACTATATATTTCATTATAATGACTGCTTGAAGTCTGGATATCATAAAATGCTGGGTTTCCTTCTTTGTGATGCTTTGCCAGGCCTTTGCTGCAGCCTTCTTCAGTTGTTTGTTCATGGTTCTTTCTGGTTTAAGATTTCTCTTCTGCAAGTGAAATGCATGCTCGATCAGGTTGCGATAAGGTGATTAACTCGGCCATTGCAGAATAGTTCAATTCTTTGCTTTAAAAAATTCCTTGGGTTGCTTTCGCAGTATGCTCGAGTGATATCATACTAAATAAAAATGTAATTCCTCAATCCCGAATTTCGTCCGCAAGCCATTTGTTTTCTTACGAAATTCGTTAAAAAATTATTTGTTGGGGGCGGGGCTTGACGGGCGACCAGCACAGACGCCATCTCTGGAGCTCCTCGACCTCTACATTAAAAACCGGGGATTTCTCTCAAACCCACTGGCACACGACTTACCTGCAGTACCACCGGCTGCAGGAGACCGAGAGGCACACGCCGATGCCTTTTTTTCAGCAAACGGGCACCAAACATAAACGCCGACCACCCAAGGCCTCCCACCCGGCCAGCCCGAAAATCGCAACGCACACCTCCGCAGCCTGGTGGAACCTGGACTGGCTCACACCAGAACCCCTACAGACGCAGGCTCAAAGGTCAGAAGTAATGTGCAAAAAAATCCCAAAAATCCCAAGCGTCCGCCTCACAAGACATGCAGGACATAGGCGTGCTGCTACAACGCACACCAAAGCCCAGGGAGCAGGAGCAGACTGAAACGGGGGCCCAGGACCTTAAAGAGACAGGAGGGGTAAGTGACACCACACAGGTGCCACCACCAACAGGGCTCCAGACGACGCAAGCCCCGAATAGCCAGGACTCTGCGACTAAGCAGGACATCGACAACCTTTTTAACCGCATCCAACAACTATTCGCGGCAGATGTAGCCGCGGTGCTCACAGAAGTGCAGGCGGTAACGGCTCATGTCCAGGAAACAGATTCCACTGTAGCTGACCTACAACATCAGCTAACGGCATTAACAGACACAGTCAAACAGCTACCGGGGTCCCACACGGAAACCTCGCTGAGAATAGACGCAATAGACGAAAGAGCACGCCAGAAAAATATCAAGATACGAGGTGTTGCAGAAACAGTCACCCCTGAAGAATTACCACACCTCATATGGAGAATGCTGTTCAAACTACTCCCTGCGAAACAGGCCAAACAATTCACGCACGACGGGGCCTACCACATAGCTAGGTCCCCCAGGGCGCCGAACACAGCCCCAAGGGACATAATCTTATGCTGTGGTACGAGACAAGACAAGCATGCCCTTTTGAAACCAACATATAACAAGACACCTATGGACTTTGAGACTCACAAGATCTCGTTTTTCCAGGATCTCCATCGTTCCACACTGTTACGGTTGCCTCCAGGCTGGCTGGAAGTTGGACCGTAGAAAGGATGCTCCTAGCGCTCACCAAAGGACCATCAGCACCGTAGACACCATAAGTACTGCGTAGACACCATAAGTACTGCAGACTCAACGAACCGCCGCTGCTGGGCTAGGATCTCGCCATCTGCTATCCACCCTGGACCTACGACCAGGCTCCAAGTTCCAGTAGGTGAACCTCTTCCTTCCGTAGAGCGAAGCAGGAACAGGAACAGGAACAGGAGCTCTTACAAGAGCTCAGTAGTTAAGGGAGTATGAAGAGCATAGCAATCCCTGTAGTGATTATAGCTGTCCCCTACAAACATGAGTCAAGGCTGCAAGTTAGAGGGTCAAGTCATTCTGTTTTTTGGCACACAAAGAACCTTCTTTTATGCAGGTTTCCCTGAGATAGGACCACCCACAGGGTTTTACAAAATAACCAATCATACACGTATATTACAGAAACACTCCCAGCAATTACACACAAAAATCCTCCCCTCTGCCTGTGACCTAATTATGGTACACAATGGTTTAACATAATTAACACAGTGTCACATATTCATCCGCTTATAGAAATGTGGTTAATGACATTTACTGTCCACACAGGAAAAGTTGTGCCGAGCAGCAACCTAATCCACAGAAGGGTTAATGCTGAGCAGTAATTGTGCAAATGAAACCTGGTGTCATGTATTCATCCGCTTATAGAAATGTGGTTAATGATATTTACTGTCCACACAGGAAAAGTTGTGCCGAGCAGCAACCTAATCCACAAAAGGGTTAATGCTGAGCAGCAATTATGCAAATGAAACCTGGTAACTGACTTTGGGGTCAAAGGCCGGTTACAGCCTATCAGAACTAAAGGAGGTGTATTTAGGCCCAGTTCTCAGCCTGCTCAGTGCCCTGTCGTGGTTTCCCTTGTGGTTGTCTGAGAGCGCGTTCCTGTTTATAGTTTTCTACCTGGTTTTTTACTTTGGCTTTGTTTATTGATTTCTCTATATTCTGGTATCCTGACTCCTGGCTTTCCTCATCGCTGTGTCCCTTTCTGTGTTCCCTGACCTCGGCTAGTATTTTGACTATTCTTTGTACGTTAAATCCGGCCATTCTAAGGACCGGTAATACGTTACTTATTTGTCATCCGTGCTGTACAGTTCTATGTGCTGGATCAAACAGTAATCCTGACATTACGACAGGGCCATAGATCCTGTAGAACTGTGTCAGCACATAGCTGCTTGCGAGAGGAAATTAGAGGAGAATGATCACCGCATGGATCAATTCGCTCAGGCTTTCAGTACGCTTCTCGCTAGAACGGAGCATCTGCAGCCTGCAGCGTCTCCTCCTATAGCACCTCTACCCTGTGTACCTCCACCCACTGTTAATAGGACTCCTAGCATCTCCTTATCACCATCCCTACAGTTTGATGGCAATATCCAGGAATGCAGGGTTTTTTTTAATCAGGTGGAGTACCATTTTGAGGCCTCACCAGGGTCATTCCCCACGGACAGAGCAAGAATTGGTTATCTAATGAATCAATTAAAGGGCAAGGCCCTTGCCTGGGCTAACCCGTTGTGGGAGAGTAATCGGAGCATAGCTCATAATTACCAGGAATTCCTTGCCGAATTCAAGCTCACGTTTGAGCCATTGGGTAGAGAGG
Organism: Pelobates cultripes; assembly: GCA_933207985.1. NCBI lineage: Eukaryota > Metazoa > Chordata > Amphibia > Anura > Pelobatidae > Pelobates > Pelobates cultripes. The sequence continues at coordinate 187,551,510 of OW240917.1, forward strand.
ATGACGCTTCCACTGCCCTAATGCACATCAGACAAGGTAACCGGTCTATCTCGGATTATGCTATTGAATTCCGTACCTTAGCTTTCGAGGTAGAATGGACTAACAATGGGTTAATCTCAGCATTCAAAAAGGGTCTCTCAGAGACTATACTAGATGAGATAGCCGCTAAAGAATTACCTAAGAGTCTTAACAAATTTATTACGTTTGTCATGCATATTGATAATAGGTTAAGACTCAGAGAAGTCACCAGAAGCAAGACCAGATGTATGGCTATGTCCCTAGCACCTCAATTCTCTAAACCTGTTTTGTCTAACCTCCCTGTACAGTCCGAGCCCGAACCTATGCAGTTGGGGGTCACTAGACTGTCAGAGGCCGAAAAACAGTATAGGAGAAGGGAGGGGTTATGCCTATATTGTGGTAGAAAGGGACATATGATAACTAATTGTCCAGTGCGTCCGGAAAACTTCCGCACCTAAGAACCTTAAGGGGACAGATCTTAGGTGTGATGGAGTTGTCCCCTAACAAAAACAAAAGTAGATTCCTCCTTGAGGTATCTATTTCCATTGATAACAAGAAGTTTTCTTGCAGTGCCCTAATGGACTCAGGTGCTGCTGGAAATTTTATTGATGTCCAGTTTATTAGGGGTAATGAGATACCGGTCAGGGAGAGACCTACGCCGCTAGCTGTAGAGGCTATTGATGGTAGACCACTCACACAAACGCTTATAACCCACGAAACTGTCCCTATTACGATCTCCATTGGGGCTTCCCATAGGGAGGAGATGACGTTTCAGGTTATTACTTCTCCATCATGTCCTATCATATTAGGGTTTCCGTGGCTGAGTAAGCACAATCCCTATATTGACTGGGCTAATGGGGAGATATTAGAATGGGGTAAAGAGGGTATGGGGAGATGTATAAAACCAGTACTAAAGAGATTAGATACTATTGACCTTCCCACTACCACTCCCCAAACTCCTGGAGTTCCCATACAATACCGAGAACTTCAGGAGGTGTTTAACAAGGCTCAATCCGATGTATTGCCTCCCCACAGAGCATATGACTGTGCCATAACCTGTTTCCAGGCGCTATGCCACCTAAGGGGGCAGTTTATGCCTTATCTCCCCAGGAGAGTAAAATAATGGAGGAATACATCAAAGAATCCTTGCGCAAAGGGCACATAAGAAAGTCATCCTCACCAGCTGGTGCAGGATTCTTTTTTGTTGAGAAAAAGGGTGGTGAGTTACGCCCTTGCATAGACTACAGGGCACTTAATAAAATCACTGTAAAAATGCATACCCTATCCCACTCATTTCCGAATTGTTCGATAGACTTCAGGGAGCTAAAGTATTTACTAAGCTTGACCTTAGGAGCGCTTACAATTTGGTTAGAATTAAAGAGAATCATGAGTGGAAGACGGCATTTAATACCCATAGTGGACACTATGAATATCTGGTAATGCCATTTGGGTTATGCAACGCCCCGGCCATATTCCAAGACTTTATAAATGATGTACTCAGGGAATTCATTTACTCATTTGTCTTGGTTTATTTGGATGATATTTTGGTGTATTCCCCTGATCTTCAAACTCACCACTCCTATGTGAAACAGGTTCTGCAGACGTTGTTGAAAAATAAACTTTATTGTAAATTAGAAAAGTGCATATATGACCAGCCTGAAGTCCACTTTTTGGGTTACAACATCTCTGCATCGGGATTTCAAATGGATCCTAAAAAACTAGAGGCTGTACTACACTGGCCATTACCCTCTGGTTTAAAAGCTATTCAAAGGTTTATTGGTTTTGCCAACTATTACAGAAGATTCATCAAGGGATTTTCTTCTGTAATAGCCCCAATCACAAATATGACTCGCAAAGGGGTTAGTAGCACGGTATGGTCCAAAGAGGCTGTGAATGTTTTTGAGACTCTTAAACAAAGATTTGCCTCTGCGGACATACTAAAACATCCCGACACTAGTAAACCTTTTATATTGGAGGTTGATGCATCCGAGACAGAGGTAGGGGCTGTTCTCTCTCAGAGAGAAAGCCAGGGAACACCATTGCATCCTTGTGGCTACTTCTCCAGAAAGATGTCTCCTGCTGAGCGCAACTACGATATTGGCAATAGAGAACTGTTGGCCATTATTCTTGCCCTCAAGGAGTGGCGACATCTTTTGGAGGGTTCTAAGGACCCCCTGTTGATCATAACCGACCACAAAAATCTGGCATATATAGGGGATGCCAAACGTTTGTCTTCCAGACAGGCTAGATGGTCACTGTTCCTTTCACGTTTTAACTTTCTCATTACTTATAGACCTGGTTCTAAAATACCAAGGCTGATGCCTTGTCCAGGCAATTTGATAATGAGTCAGCTCCGGAACAGGTGACATCTCCTATTATTCCACCAGAGTGTATTATTGCTACTACTGTCCTCTCACTGTCTTCTCCACTGCTTGGCACCATACTGGAGGCCCAGCCTCAGACGCCCAGTGGTAAACCGTGTGATAAACTGTTCGTTCCCCTATGTGAAAGGGTTGATATCATGAAAGTGTTCCATGACAATATAACTGCTGGACACCCGGGCATCAATAAGTCCACTGCCGCGATTGTTTTATTAATAGCACACAAGACAATTGGTCCGAACTACTCCCATGGGCCGAGTTCGCTAGAAACAATGCTGTTCATGACTCCTCTGGGCACAGTCCATTTTTTGTCAATTATGGTAGGCATCCTACGGTTCTCCCGGCAGTATTTTCTGATACTGCCATTCCTGCTCTGGATGAGCGTCTGGCCTCCATTCGGGATACCTGGGTTAAGGTTCAAACTGCTCTAGGGGCTGCTGCTGAACGCTTCAAACATTTTGCTGATAAGCGTAGGAGTGCCAACCCGGTGTACCAAGTGGGGGACCGGGTTTGGTTGTCATCTCGCAACATCAAGCTTAAGGTCCCTAGCATGAAGTTTGCCCCCAGATTCCTTGGTCCCTATAGAGTGCTTCGTAGGATCAATCCAGTGTCTTACTCTCTGGCTCTTCCTGCATCTTTAGGGATTCCCAACACTTTTCATGTGTCCTTACTCAAACCTCTTGTCTGCAATAGATATACTGTTCCTTGTGTTCCTCCCCCTCCGGTGGTGGTGGGTGGTCAGGAAGAGTATGAGGTATCTTCTATCGGGATTCTAGGTTTTCTCGGGGCACTTTACAGTACTTGGTTGTTTGGAAAGGTTACGGTCCTGCTGATCGTTCTTGGGTTTCGGCTCCTGACCTGCATGCGGGCCGTAAGATCCGCGCTTTTCACGCTAAATTTCCTCTCAAGCCTGGTCCTGTCCGCCCGGTGGGCGTTCTTCAGGTGGGGGGTAATGTCACATATTCATCCGCTTATAGAAATGTGGTTAATGACATTTACTGTCCATACAGGAAAAGTTGTGCCGAGCAGCAACCTAATCCACAGAAGGGTTAATGCTGAGCAGTAATTGTGCAAATGAAACCTGGTGTCACGTATTCATCCGCTTATAGAAAAGTGGTTAATGACATTTACTGTCCACACAGGAAAAGTTGTGCCGAGCAGCAACCTAATCCACAGAAGGGTTAATGCTGAGCAGCAATTATGCAAATGAAACCTGGTAACTGACTTTGGGGTCAAAGGCCGGTTACAGCCTATCAGAACTAAAGGAGGGGTATTTAGGCCCAGTTCTCAGCCTGCTCAGTGCCCTGTCGTGGTTTCCCTTGTGGTTGTCAGAGAGCGCGTTCCTGTTTATAGTTTTCTACCTGGTTTTTGACTTTGGCTTTGTTTATTGACTTCTCTATATTCTGGTATCCTGACTCCTGGCTTTCCTCGTCGCTGTGTCCCTTTCTGTGTTCCCTGACCTCGGCTAGTATTTTTGACTATTCTTTGTACGTTAAATCCGGCCATTCTAAGGACCGGTAATACGTTACTTATTTGTCATCCGTGCTGTACAGTTCTACGTGCTGGATCAAACAGTAATCCTGACACACAGGCAGCAAAAATACAGTTTTTATCCATACACTGTACCTTTAAAACTACACATCCAATCTTCATAAATTACATATTTGGAATCAGCACACTTAAAACATAAACATAACCAAAAATCAGCCAAATCCATCCAGGGGTTAAAAAGTTAGCTGGAGGTCCCTTTATGACCGACCTTTGGGTCTGTGCGGTCGGTCTCTTTCAGGCTGAAAAAATCGCCAAATGGGACTTAGTCTCTGCAGCTGTAAAATCAGTATGGGAGAAGGTAGGGCTCAGCGGTGTTCGCGGAAATGTGTAGCTGATTTTAGTTCCATGAATTTGGCTACACATACCGCTGATCTCGTTCGCATTAACAAAGATGGCCGCCGCCACGTGTTCGGCAAACGAACAAAGGCCACCCAGCATTGTCAATTAAGCTGCGGTTAACCGCAGCTTCTGGGAGGTAAATTGCCTGCACACTCCCACTTCTGGGTGGTGTGCCTGTGTGGTACTTGGTTCAGTAAGCCCCATTTACTGAAGCAAGTGGGAAATAGCCATGCACAAAGGGTTTTAACCAGGTCTGGGGACACAGGGGACACTGTCTTAAAGGGGCAGTGTCCCAAACAAGTCTGGGGACACCGTCTTAAAGGGGCAGTGTCCCAATCTTCCTGATGCCCCAATATGCCCACCGACAGTCTTAAAGGACCATACACACCAAATAAAAGTGCATACATTTTCACAGTCTCCCAGGGGCCATAGTCATGTGGAAGGAGGCTGGCAAATAGGCTTCTCCACAACCCAGGGAAGTAGGGCAATTTGCCATTTAAAGGGCCAGTTACAAATAGCAGTTTGTTACACACACTAACATGGCGGAAAACGATGCAACCCATCACGCGAAAACTACAAGAAGCAGGCATATCATACCGATGGTCCACGCCCAGATCCCTTATGGTATATAACAATGGCACACAGCTGAAGGCAACCGACGTGGCAGAAGCCACCACCTTCCTAGCAGCAGTGGGCATCAATGACGCCCCACAAAAGCAGAGAGCCAGAGACCCTAACAAGACTTGGGACTTAGATAACATTACCCCGTTCACCCCACGGAACGGTCAGGGTGACGTGACATAAAGTGCCACCTTCTCTTAAGTTGCAGCACTATGGTTTTATTGTTTTGTATTTTGTACTATGCTTTCAATGTTGTTTTTACCCGGTAACCGAAAATTTCATATGATGATCTGACTGAAGCCCCAGAGATGTCTGTGCACCTACGTAGTCGCTCTCCTAGAGGCGACCTGCCTAACGACTGCTCGCCACCGACTAGGCCACACTCACCTCCTCCCTCCCCTCCCACCCCGATGTCCCCTAGGCTTAGGGACATAGCATAACCTACCCACAAAAGCACACGCTAACTCCACTAATGGACACCTTATACTTATCTCTCATAACGTTGCTAAAGGTGTGGGAACTTCAAATGTGAGAATAGAACATACCACGGTTATACATAGACAACTGATAGCACAATAAGCTAATAAAAGGGTCACTTAGGCCCAACCGCAACCAGTCGGGCCCTCGACAACCGATTATGAACCCCTTACAAGGGCTCACACCTAGACGAACATGGACAGGAATGCCTGAGCCTAGAGACAAGACTAAAAGTTTATTTGTTATATACAGATTAAAATACAAAAATCAGGTGTTAGCAATCTATATACAAGGAGCAATTTTGGATATTCATGTGTGCCAAATATCATAACCGTATCTTGTATCTTGTAATGTTATATAATGCATCACCTGCAAAAACAAAAAATACTAAAAATGTGCCGACTCAGCGTAATGGAACAGAGCAATAGTTTTCAATGTTTAACACCTCATGTCATATGTTTCATTGTGAATAATGCCTATTTCTGCATTTGTTTATTGTGACGATGCAGGAAGATTTGTTAACTCATGCACAACAAAAAATAAAGAATTTAAAGTAAAAAATTATTTGTTTTTGGTCATTAGGATGAAAACAGCACTGCGCATGCGCAAAAAAAAAAAGCAAGGAGGGAGCCGGCAGTGCAATCAGCTTCCTACTTGTAATAAATAACTATTCCTACCGCCATTAGAACCTATGGGGGTCACTATGACCCCTATATTTATAAAAGGAAGGTTAAATCCTCCCGCATGACCCTACTCGCGGCATGCCGCCTAAACAAATGTAAAACTACTAGTGACTGGTGCAATAAGAGGGGACCTTAGTTTCTAGTGCAATAATGGGGGACCTGGCACAGGTTAAATTTTGCTTGGTCCCTTCGTGTAGTAGGGGCATGTCGCCTAAACAGCAAGCAGCAACTCGCTGTCATTTAAAAGTAGATTAGAGTACATGTAACCAAAAGTTATAGTAAAAACTATAACAATGTTGCAATATGAAAAAGTAGCTATTTAGATCTAAATACCTACTTTTTACACGTGCTCTTACCACTTCTATACAAGATACATTTATATACAGTTTTAAATGCTGTCATAAAACTAAATATAAATCAGTATGGGAGTCACTATGACCCCCATATTGATAAAAGGGAGGTTCAATCCTCCCGCATGCCCCTACTCGCGGCATGCCCCTGTTCCCCCATGGTTGGGAACACACATAACTAAAATGGGGAGGACATAGAACCCCCCCCCCCCCACACTCAATTTGAAAAGCAACTAATCACAGTGTTATGAGTCAAATAACACAGCATGGGAAAATTTCAAAGAACTTTCCCACGCAGCGTAAAATGACACAGAGCGCTCTGATTGGTTGGATTTCAAGAGTGTTGTGACAGGTAAATGTAGAGACTTATAGGAAATAAGTAAAAAATATATAATAAATGTAAAAATTATAATGATGGGAAATCTCATTTTTAGAAACATATATTAAAGAGCACTTGATCCCGAGGGGTATTCGTTCAAAGAAAATACCCGCCAATGGCTTAGAATTGTCCAAGTACGCAAAAAATGGGATTCAGCATTGGAAAAATGCTCCACAATACTCATGGAAATCATAATTGAATTTGAGAAGGAGAATCTAAAAACACTTACTGAGGAAATGGAGAAACTTGAAAGTAACTTTCCTCTTGATAAAGAGAGTCATGAAGTTAAAAGAAAAGAACATTTTCTTATTGACAAAGTTAATAAAATCGATGAGAAAATTGCAGAAACTAAAAATAAAAAATATTCTCGAGATAAAAATGATAAAGAACATAATTTCCATTCTATTACAATGTGTAAATCAACCTCCAGACCCAATACTGAATTTTGTTTCCCCAAAAGAGGTGGAAGCATAAATCATAATAGTCAAAACAGACTATCTAGTACCTCCAATTATAAAAAATTCTGATTCATCGAATTCACCCCACCCAATCAGAAAAATTCAAAATGACCAATAGATAGCTATTCGCCCAGTAAAAAACAAGAGACAGTTAAAATTACAATAAAGGAACACAGCCGAGTATATAAAAGCCAAGAGATTGCAGATGATTTTTTAGACGATGACAGAAATGTAAAGAAAAAGAAAGAAATAACGCAATTGTTTTCTCCAACACTTCCAAAAATAGATCTCACCAACTGGTTCGCCCCTCTAGGAGATTGGAACGCTCCAGGGAAGAGGAGGAGGACAAGTGGGGATAGGGGAGAGGAGAGATAAATCCATCAAGCAATTACAAAGGGATTTTCAACATTTCAGGAGCTACATTGACTATAGAAGAATTTAAATTATTGGAAAAGGGACTGAGATTTGCCCCTAATACTCCTGCTAATCCCTTTGATTTGTTTGTGGATGTGAATAAATTTGCACAAAAATTATCTCTAAAAAGATTCTTTGCAAAAAAACAAAAAGAAAAGTTTTCTAATGTAGACCAAATTTCTGATATTAATACCCCGAATGAAACAAATTTTAAACCAAAATCGAGTTTCTGGTCAAACGAAAAGGGGAGCCAGATAGAAGCTTTCACTAATATGGTCCTTAGAGATATAGAGAAGATAAATCCTAAAATAACAAATTTTAACCTTACAAATAGAGAAAATGAGATGCTAAAGAAACTTAAAAATCGAAAAGATATTATTATTAAAAATGCTGATAAGGGTGGGGGTATTGTAGTTATGTCTACACAATACTACCTAGAAGAATCTTATAGACTTTTAAATAATACAAGTACCTATAGGAGACTTAAAATGAACCCTAATTTAACTTTTAATAACAACTTGAGAGATCTTTTAACTAAATATTTATCGAATAACACGATAGATGCAAAAACGTTATCCTTTTTGTACATAGAATTTCCCCGAATCCCCACTTTTTATTTTTTACCTAAGGTACACAAGTCAATTAAGAATCCCCCAGGTCGACCCATTATTAGCGGCATCAATTCCCTTACGTCCAGGTTGTCCGAATTTGTGGATTCTTCCCTACAGAAATACACACAGGGAGCTAGATCCTATCTGAAAGATACTAAAAGTTTGATCCAAGAATTAGAGAGTATTGAATGGAGGGAAGGCTACATTTGGGCATCTCTGGACGTAACTACGCTATATACCATTATTGACCACGAGAAGGGCCTCAGAGCAGTTAAAAGGGTTCTAGATACAGATACTAGCATCTCTCCCCTTTTTAATCATTTTTTGGTAGAAAGTATTAGATTTATCTTAACCCACAATTTTTTCAATTTTAACGAAGAGTTTTTCCTTCAAGTCAAAGGAAGCGCCATGGGTACCAAGTTTGCGCCAAGCTACACTAATGTCTTTATGGATTGCTGGGAGTCCCAATACATTTGGACCAACAACCCTTTTGGTACTATGGCGGAGATACATAGTTGATATTTTAATTATTTGGAAGGACTCGAGAGAAGACTTACATGAATTTTTCTCTTTTATTAATAATAACAACCAATGTTTAATTTTTAAACCTGAAATCAGTGATAAGAGAATTAATTTTTTAGATCTTACTATTTTTATTGAGGATTTTACTATTAAAACAAAAACCTATTTTAAGCCAACCGATTGTAATGCTTTTATTGACTCAAAAAGTGGACCTCACCCAAACTGGTTACGAAGTGTACCGAAAAGTCAATTCATGTGAATTAAGAGAAACTGTACAGATGAAAATTCATTCTTAGAACAAAGCAAGCATTTAAAATAAAAATTTATAGAAAAAGGATATTCTCCATCCATTCTAGAGAAGGAAATAGAATAATTATACTAATGAAAATAATGAATTTGGGCTTTCTTTTATTTCCCGATATAATGCATAAGCTTCTAAAATACAGAAAATCATTAAAAAATACTGGCAGCTTCTGTTAAAAGATGACTTTTTAAAAGATATAATACCCTCAGCTCCAAAAATGATTTTTAAGAAAACTAGAAATTTGTAAAATATATTAGCTCCAAGTACATTTAAATGTGACGTTAAGAAGAAAAAACTACTTTAAAAGGGTTTTATAAATGTGGCGGTTGCAAGGGGTGCCAATTTTTACCCCAGAAAACTCTTAATTTTAAAAGCAAGCAAACGGGTAAATGCTTTGAAATAAAAGATCATATTAATTGTAAAACAGATTTTGTGGTATATTTATTAACATGTGGGTGTGGTATACAGTATGTGGGGAGGACGACTAGACCCCTCAAAACAAGATTTTTAGAACATCTTAACAATATCAGAAAGAAAATCACAACACACTCTGTACCTGTTCATTGTAATGCATGTCAAGCTTTTAAATTTGAGAATTTTCTATGCACTGGTTTGGGACGGGTCACTTTGGATGAGAGAAGAGGGGACCCAATTGGAAAATTAAGACAGAGGGAAGGGTATTGGATATTCACATTGAAAACTTTAAGTCCTTTTGGACTCAACGTGGATTTTGACATGGTTTATTTTTTATAATATATTTTTTATAATATAATTTTTATAAAAGATTTTTTATAAAATATATATTTTATGTAACATGTTTTTAATGTCTTTCCGTCCCATACATCCCCCTGCTCTTTTTATGTGGTACCCCTCCTCTCTTTATATTATATTATCTTTACTCAAGTTGGTCTTATAAAATCATATATTTTTTTAATTATATATATTCTTTAATATTTTTGTTTTGGATACTATTTATATTCTCTATTTATATTTTGTTTTTATGCAAATATATTCGGTAAATTTTCATATATTTTTTCATAAGTTTTATATTCATATCTTATACTAATATTCTTATATATAATATACTCAGATTTTTTATAAATATTGGTTATCATTTTATCCGCACATTATCATTATACAATTTTATTTTATGTTTAGTGGTCTACAAGAACAGTAATCTGCTTTTTATCTTCTTCCCATTCCCCCCCTCCTCTTTTCTGTTCCGTTTTTGTATATATTATATGAGACTGGCACTTCCAGAACGCAGCGTGGAACGCAAAGTGCGACCGCTGCGCAACAGGAAGTCATCATGGTCTGCAACAAGCCTGTCGGGGCGCAGACAGAAACTGACAACGAACCCGGAAGTGATTATTCACTCCAGCTGGAGAAAAAACTGTGAAAAGACACGACCAGGACCTCATAAAGGGATCCAAAGAAGGACTAACAGCATCCATTACCAGACGCACCTGAAGAAGTCCGTTCGTAGGACGAAACACGTAGGGCTGGGACGGGGACGCACTGTATTTAATTTAATTTATTTCTTTGTATGTTGTTTTATATTGATTGTTAAGCTGCTATATGGTTGCCGACTGCAGAGGATTGCGCACCCTGAGTCTGGACACCATTTGTACCATATACCAACTTGAATTAAAGTTTTTTTTTTAATCTTAAAGATATACATCATGTTTGTCCTTCTCCTTCTATTTTCCACATGGTTCATGGATTGAGAAATTGATAGAAGGTCCATATCTTATAAAGAAACCATTATGTGCCTACTTCAAGCTATTATTTGTGAGTGATCTTATTACCTATATTTTCCCACATTATTTCAGTCTTACCTCGTTCTTAAAGATTATATTTGTATACAAATGTAGAGACTTACCTGTCAGTCTCTTCATTTACCTCTCAGAGCACTCTGATTGGTTGGCTTAAACCAACCAATCAGAGCGTTCTGAGCCTAGTTGCAGGGTGTGGGAATGCTTTATAAGCCTTTCCCCGCCCTGCGGAGCTCATTCTGCTGGATGGATTATTTTTTAACCGTCTGGATTTTTATTTTTTGCTTGTTTTTTTATTTTTACAGTTGCAACGTGTATTATGGATTTTTATTTGGCTTTTTTGGGGTTGAAAAAAGAAAAGAAGAAAGAGGAAAGAAGGCATCAAATGGTTAGTATGAAATTTTATTTTGCAGGTTTAGTTTATTGCCCCCCTCACTATTATTAGGGTGAGGCGGGTAGGTAGGGTATTTTTATTGGGGGGAGTGACAATGGCCTTGGGGACCCCAGTCACTTTATTTATTTAGGGTCCCCACCTGCCCCTCATTGGTGGTGACCTGGGGGGGACATTAGGTATCCCCCATTATTTATTTTAGGGTCCCCACCCGTCACTCATGGGTGGGGACCAGGGTGGACATTAGGTCCCCCATTTAATTTATTAGGGTCCCCACCCATCGCTCATGAGTAGGGACCGGGGGAGAACATTAGGTCCCCCCATTATTTATTTATTTAGGGTCCCCACCTGTGCTCATGGGTAGGGACCAGGGGGGACATTAGGTCACCCCTTTAATTAATTAGGGTCCCCACCTGACACTCATGGGTGGGGACCAGGGGGGACATTAGGTCCCCACCATTATTTATTTAGAGTCCCCACCCGCCGCTCATGGGTGGGGATCAGGAGGGACAATAGGTCCCCGGATTATATTAATAGTCCCCACCCATGGGTCACGGGTGGGGGCACGGTGGGCACTATGTTCCCCCCCCCATTTTGGTTATGTGTCTTCCCCACCATGGGGGAAAGGTGGGACCTGGGCCAGATCCCCCCTTATTGCACTAGTGACTGGACAGCAATAGCTGCCCAGTCACTAGTAGTTTTAAATTTGTTTAATAGGAGCATGCAGAAGGATTTAATCTCCATTTTATCAATATGGGGGTCATAGTGACCCCCATACTAATTTATATTATTTAAATGACAGCGAGCAGCCACTGGCTGCTTGCTGTTTAGGTTACATGTTCCTACTCACGGGCATGCGGGAGGATTTAGCCTCACTTTTATTAATATTGGGGTCATAGTGTGGGAATTAATATTTATTATAAGTAAGGAGCTGGTATCGCTGCTGGCTCCCTCCTTGCTTTTTTTTCGCGCATGCGCAGTGTTATTTATCGGTGCTTTGGGGATTAATTTCCCTGCAGCACGGAGTCTATTAAACGAACGAAATGAAAAAGTAATGCATTTGGCAGTTGCCCTTTCGTTTCGTTTATATTTCGTTTGTAGGGCTTTCGTTTACATTTTAGTAAACAAAACCAAAAAAAAACACGGATTTTCTGACAAAATCGTATTCATACGAAAACGAATGCACATGTCTAGTATAATCTGGCCATCAGACTTACAAGATGGTTTGCATCTTGTGGTATTTGTTCTCATGAAGTCTTCTCTTTTTGGTAGACTTGTATAATGATATGCCTACCTCATGGAGGGTGTTCTTCACTTGGCTGGATGTTGTGAAGGGGTTTTTCTTCACTAGGGAAAAGATCCTACAAATCATCCACCACTGTTATTTTCTGCGGCCGTCCAGACCTTTTTGTGTTGCAGAGCTCACCAGTGCGTTTTGTTTTTCTCAGAATTGATGAAACTGTTGATATTGCCACTCCTAAAGCTCCTGCTATCTCTATGGTGGCAATTTTTTTTTTTTTTTTGCAGCCCAAGCATGGCCTGTTTCATTTGCATTGAGAGCTCCTTTGATTGGATGTTGTGGCAGCTTTCATATGCAAATGGCACACCTGGAATCAACTCCAGACCTTTTACCTGCTATATTGATGAAGAAATAACAAAGGAATAACCTTCACCTGTCTATGAGACAGCTTTTGAGACAATTGTCCAATTACTTTTAGTCCCTTGAAAAAGAGAGCTCAGAGACTGCACTTTGAGTCCAAATTCATTATTTAACTATAACTTGAATTTATTTTGCTAAACACCTGAAATAACAAAACTTGTGTCAGTGTCCAAATATTTCCGGTTCTAACGGTATCTGGGTGTCATCTGCGTACACGTGGTAGTGAATTCCAAAGAAATGAATACATTTGTCAAGAGAGGCGGTATAAAGAGAAAACAAAGAAAAAGAGGCTGTGTCACTTCCAACATTTCAGCACAATTCAACAGCTAACTAAAAGTTAGCTATAGGTTATGATATTTTATATATTTTTTTTTTTTATACATTCATTTTGATTGCAATATAGATCATTTCCTGGGCAAAACAGGCAAAGCCTGCAATTTAGTCAACTCGATTTTGAAGCAAATCCACTGGATCTTGATTAATAGCAAACAAAACTTCTTACAAAAATGATCATTTGGACTTCACATTTATCAGTTCTACATCAGTCATACATCCAATTGTACATCATCAAAATGATCTCATTTTTACCAATCACCTTTCTCAATATAAAAAGGGTTTTGGTTTGTGTTTTGCAGTGTTGTTTTTTGTTGTTTTTTTTTTGTGGTGTGTTTATGTTTATTTTGATGGGTTGTTTTGTTTGTGTTTTAACAGATTAATTGTTTGCTTTTTTTTTAGTAATTCAATATACAATGTCCATAAACATACATGGATCTTGAAACACAAAT